>VXBU01018021.1:407249-479508 GCA_013400315.1 Bombycilla garrulus | reverse complement strand
TGATAAAGCAATTTATAACCCAAATCTTCTCTGCTTTTTTCAGTTAATAAAACTCTAATGGAAGATATTGCTTTTTCTGGCTCACTCTGCCTTTGAAATTCATTAATGTCTTTAAAAATGAGATTTCTTGTTTTTTCACGGAACTGTTTTGGTCATGTTCTAGAAAGTAAAGTAAGCAAAGAAAGTACCAAGTCCTTTAAAAATGTTCACATCTCAGATCATTTATTCAATTTACTTGCATGTATCCTGTCTGTTTACTGATCTGGCTTCTCTGGCAACAGGAGAAAAGAATTATTACATTAAAATAATATATATCAGCTTATTTAAACAACAATATTGAATAATAATTATATTGAAATATAATGCAGTAGGCTGTTGAGGGGCTCCCCATTATAGGCCAAGAGCTAAGAGATGGTTACAGGCAATGTCTATTACTTCACAAATATTCCACTAAATTTCTCAGAAAATTTTTTAGGTAGTAAATGTATGACCAGTACGTAAGGCAGTGTAATTGTAATCATCTTAAGCTATTTTGAGAAAAGGAGGTAGGAGATTTATGGAACCCTGTTAGACATTTCTAATTGTGTTCAAGGTTGTTATAGAATGTTGAAAATAATTAAAATAAAGCTATCTAATTAGGTCATCATCCCATTTTTAGTGATGTGACGCAAAAGACACAGTTTAGTATTTGAGATCTAAACCCTTTAGAGAAGAATTTTAGAAAATAGTATCAGACATTGTTATTTCATTTTTTTAAGCTAAATTTATTGTGTTCATTTAGACCACACAAGTAGTATAAGGAAATTCTTCTTTTAAATTATAATGGCATTTGTAATATTTTTGTGCAAACCGCATCATGTTGACGTGGTATTTAAAAGCCACAAATATTTTGAATACTGCTAATTGAATTATCTGAAAATCTGGGTTAATTATTATTTATTTGATATGTTATGCCCTGTAGAATGAATTAAATACTATAGCAAATAACACATCCCCCTAGTGCTTTATCTACACTGTGGAAATATGCACAGTGGTTCATTTACATATATGTCTGCTGTATTATGACATAATGACATGTGGTTAGAACTATTCAAATGTTTAAAACATTTAATTTATACATAGAATAAAATGAGGTGAGTGCTTTATCTGCTATTGACATCCATCTGAACCAACATTTTTTCTTTGTCATTATCTGTTAGCTTATAACTGGTGCAACAGTTCAGGGTTTTGGCATATTTTCATTTTCAAAACTGTGTTTGAGTTATGTATATGCATATTTTCAACATAATGAAAGGCAGTTCATGAACAATAGCATTGCATAGCAAACTACATGTTCTGTTGAATTCACAAGTAATCTCAATTCTGAGAATCTGCCAAGACTAGTCTTTGAAATCACATCATATTGTCTCTTGTGCACTTACAGTATAATAACTTGCCATAAAGTAAAACCTGCAGCTCAGAAACGTAAAAGTCCTTACAGTTTAAACTGGTCTGTGGATAACTCACTTAGATTATACTGATGTCATTTTCAGGAGTGCCTGATCTGATCCAAAGCTAGATTCATTTCTCAGACTCTCATTTTCCTGAAACACATAGATGGTAATAGGTAATTATTTTGGGGAAATAAAATTGCTTCCTTAATGTAAATACATGTACTTCCAGTAAATTGCATTCAAATTTAAATAATTTTGCTTCACTCTTGAAGGAAGATGTTCAAGCATTACTTGTTCATCTCAAGAGGATCACAGGTATTTTAATGTAGGCACTTCTTAAAAGAGTAGAGTAAGATATAGAAAGTGAAGTCGCCTCCAGGAAAACCACAAGGCCCTTTTAGCTGGGCAAACCCAGGGGAGAGGTAAATCTGTGTATACCTGAATGAAATGAATAGGAAAGACTGAGAGTCAAAAAGTTAGTGACTGAGGGTTTGCAGTTCATCAGTCACCAACATTCAAATATATGCAAGATACAAGTAAAGCACTTGCTTTACCATTTGGGTGAGTCCATTCGAATAAGAATTATGCACAGGTCTCATTAAGTCAGAACTGGTGCTTAGTAAATTAAATATGCGTTGGCATAACAAGACAATAAGAAAGAGAAAAATTGCTATCTGGGCTTTTACAAACATAAGAAATTCCACTATAAAGGTATATAACTATTAGATGACCGAAGAAAACTGTAAGCCAGTTGAATGGTCCGTGTTTGAAGGCTATAGCAAGACAGAAGACTTGTGACAGAATCACTGAATAGTTTGGATTAGAAGAAATCTATGAAGATTATCTAGTGCAACCCTCCTGACATGGGCAGGGACATCTTTTACTAGACCAGGTTATTCAAAGCCTTATCCAGCCTGACCTCAAACACTTCTAGGTATGGAGCATCCAAAACTTCTCTGGTCTCACTACTCTTCCCATTTAAAAAAAAAAAAAAAAAAAATCTTCTTTATATCCAATCTAAACCTACCCTCTTCAGTTTATAACTGTTGCCCTCATTCTGTCTCTAGAGACCTCAGTAAATCTGTCTTAGAAGCCCCTTTTAGATACTGAAAGCCCTTAAGGTGTCACTTGTAATCCAGGCTGAACAACCCCACTCAATCTCTCCAACAAGGACTGGTAGTGGCTCATCAAGAGGATGGTAGATAGCAAAGTTTAAGATGGACACAAATTCTTACCTTAGAGTTGGTAGAGTTTCTTAAACACGTGTTAGGAAGGTAACCATTTTTACACAGGAACCCTTGTAAGGGAAACCAGTCACACCAGTCACTAGTGTCAGCTTGTGGAAGAAAACACACTCTTTGTCTGGTGTATCAGGAAAAGAACATTGTTCTCACAACAGGGAATCTGGCAACCTAGTGGTGAATTCTACAGCAAAGTGACTGCCTTCTTCACTAAACCTTTAACTCTTAAAGTAGATGAGGCGATGAGGTCCAAGCAAAGCCAGGCACCTGATGTGGTGGGTCACCATGGTAATAACAGCCATTCACTAGGTAGAAAAAAAGGAAGGAAGAAATTATGACCTGCAAAATACTTTTTGCCAAATGTGTTCCAGAGGAATAAAAGAAGTTGTGTTACAATTTAACTGCATGTACTTTGGCAAAACAGTGAACCAGTAGAAACTACAGTCATCTCACTTTACAATCATTTACTCAGCCTCATTTCAAAGGGATATTTTCTCCAAATATGAATATAGTGTATTTTCACACTAATTTTCTTTCACCTTCTGTAGCATTTAGCACCTGTCCAGGATTTTAAAGCTCACATTATTTCTAATCTATTCTGCTAGGAAATTGTAGTCAATAAAACAGATACTTTGATTTTTTGGTAGCTGACCAGCCATTTGAGCATTTCTTTACAATCAATAAAATGGGAAATAGAGCTCAGATTCACTAGCAATAACTGTGTTCAACAAATACCAAAGAAGGAATGAGTTTGCAGAACAAATAGGGAAGGAAAGGGGAATGGAAATTGCAATAATTCATATAAACTTTCTTTCCTGTGCATCAAATTCAAACAAAATCAGTATGTAACTGGTAATTCAGAATACTATTTTTTCTCTCTGCATTTACTTTCTCCTTATCCAAAGTCAAATAAAACTTTTCTAAACAATAAAGAAATTTCAGTTATATTTGCAATAGTGTGTTGACGAGATACTTGACCCCATGTAGACAGTTTATTAATCACAGTAGCAAGGAACGATCACTGAGCTATTAGAAATGTTAATAAATTTTGCTTAAATTTATACACATTTGATTGATAGAGACTCAACAAATCATGGCAGGAGTGACTGATGAAATCTCAAATAGGTTTTGTTATCACCAGCCCTTTTAGGTGCTATTCTTGCACACAAGGTAAGAAGATTGATGCAGTGAATATGCATGAAAGCTGTCGATCACAAATTCTGCCCTAAAGTATCCATTAGAGTGGTTGACAGAAACCATGTATTCTGCTGAGTTCTGGTAGAACTGTTGCTGTTACTCTCCTTTTCTAATCACAGTTCCACCCAACACTATTTGCACTGCTCCATGATGTAATTATAATTAAGAAAGACCTTTGGTCTTAAGATCCAGTGTATATTTTCCTTCAATTCCAATGGGTTGGTTTGATTGTGCAGTTTGGAAAACAAGCTTCAGGCATAAAGATTTCAACTTGAACTAATTGTGTGCTTTAGAAGAAACTGAGACCCAAAGAGAGCATGACCCTGAACTGAGATCACTCAGAAAATGGGCAGAAAGGGTTACAGCCCTTCATCACTTGCTTACTCAGACTCCCCTTCAGTACTTTCAAAATAATAAAGTTAGCCTCTCTTCCTTCTCAAGGCAGGTAACTTCTCTTTCCTATTTTTGCAAAACACATTAGAAGCATCTCTGTGACAAAGGTGCCCAATCTCAGTATTAGTAATGAATGATGACAGGCAAAGAAACTGGGGTAGCACACTCAAGCATGAAGAAAACTAAGCCTTATGTGTCATATCTAACATTATGCCCTTCCAGTAACTAAATGACTCCAAAAGTATATGTCTCAGTATATGGCTCACAGAATATCCACAGAATGACCTAAAAGTCACTGAAATACTGGGACAAATAACACTGTATAGTATATTTTGCCCATTAGGATCAGTATTGAAGAGTTTTAAGCAACTTCTTTTTAGTAGGTGTTATGCCTGTTTTGAATAGATCCATTTTTGTAATAGTTTTTCTATCTACAGATTAAATACAGACAAACCAAAAGACTTCAGTATAAAAGAACATTGACATACTAACTTACCTATAGTGAGGTTTCATTACATACATGAAAGAAAAATAAGCAAACTAAAATCTATTAATCTGACTAAAACACAAAAACCAAGAAGAAAGTTGGTTTTTCTATTCAGACTCCATACGTGACAGACAATTCTTCACTAAATCTTAGAGAAAAAAAGAGAATTTACAAGTGTGCAATTCATACCTTCATATTGATCCTCTGAGGTCAATTCACATGGTTAATTACCCTCTTCTAGTTTTCATTTCTGCTAGAAAAATTAGTTCAAATATGGAGTTGTTTTTAAATGAGGAAGGAAACTTCTGAATTTTGTCCATGGAGTTGAAATTTTATAGAAGCTTTAGTTAGATCAAAGGATTCAAATATTTGCGCAGTGAAGAAGGAATACATGCTATTTATCTTTAGTGCTTTATTTTTTTTATAGGTAGGAGAACATGACTAAATACATATCCAAAGGTTGAAACTATGAAATTAAAGTGAGAAAAACAGAAAGGTTTGGAAGATATGGGAAAAACAAGCAACTATTATACCAAGGTAAATAGCTAACTCATAATGAACTGTGAAAATTAAAAAGCTTTGAGAAAGATTATTCCAAGGAACCAATAAGGGATCCAATGAAGAACTCAAAATGTCAATTTGGCCCCTTTTAACAGTTTGTGGGTTTTGGTTTTTTTTTCCCATTGGATATAGTGAACTCACAGTTTCACTCCCTCACACACATTAAAAACAAAACAAAACAAAAAAACTTGGAATAATTCCTCCACAAAGTCATAAGAACAACATCCTTCCTGTTTCAATGTAAAAACAACTATGTATTCAGTATTTAAAGACTCTTTTACATTAATACTATGTAACTTTCAGTGCAAGTAGCTAAAAGACACGTAATGTTGCGTATAGAAGATTTCTTTAGCTAATTACATTCCTAATATCACTTGGGTGAGGAGCAGAGGAAAGAAAAGAAGGTGAGGAAAAGGAAAGTTTTCCCCACAGTAGACCTGACTTTGCTGGGAAACTGTTTCAAAACTGTTTTTAAATCTGTATATCTACAGAAGTAGGTTTCTCTAGAGTTTACAAACCTTTATGTTGAAATGGGTTGTTAGGCAGTGCCTGAATATCATTATTCTGGAATAGCATTAGCAAAATCTTTTCCCTGCTTTCCCAGACCAAACAACTTTCCTATATCAAAATGATCCTTTTCAATGGAAACTGTGGATATTTTTGCATATGTTTTTTAGCAGTTAGATCGTATCTTGGTGTAATCAGCCTTGATGTAAATCTAGTCTACCTCTCAAAGGACAGTGTTATACTGAATAAAAAATTGCATAGACTCTGTTTTCCCATACACAGTTCTAAAAATAATGGTAAAGAAAATTATACAGAACTGTGCTGCTCAGGCAGACTTCTAATGAATCCAGGTGATTGATAGGATTTTCTATAAACAAACAGCCACACAGAAGCCATAAAATGGAAAGGAGGATTCATAGAAGAGCATTATGCTAATCCCAAGAAACTAATTCTAGTGATGTACTACAACAGCCCCTGTGTACGTTCTATTCACCCAAACCAAGAAAATATACTGCAGAGACCACTCAAAAGTTTAGTGCTACCTTGCTGTGCTTTACCGCAAATCAATGTAATATGCATTTCTAGTGCCAGTTATTAGGATTTTGTTGGCAGTTGTATAGGTTTGCCAGGGTTGTGATTTAACCCCATTGAGAAACTCAGATCCATGCAGCTACTCACTCACGTCTCCATGGTGGGATGGGGGGAGAGAACCAGAAGGGTTAAAGTTAGAAAACTTGTGGGTTGAGATAAAGACAGTTTAATATGACAAGCAAAAGCAGTACATGCAAACAAAGTAAAACAAGGAATTTATTCACCACTTCCCATGGGCAGGCAGATGTTCAGCCATCTCCAGGAAAGCAGGGCTCCATCATGTGTAGTAATGACTTGGGAATAAAAAGTGCCTCACCCCCCTTCCTACCTTCCTCTTCCTCCCTCAGGTTTATATGCTGAACATGACACCATGTAGTCTGAAATATCCTTTTGGTCAGTTGGGGTCTGTCTGTCTTTCCTGGCTGTGGCCCCCTTCAATTTCTTGTGCACTCCCAGCCCACTTGCTGGTTGTGTGGAATAAGGAGCAGAAAAGGCATTGGCTCTGTGGAAGTACTGCTTAGCAATACCTAAAACATCCCTATGTCATCAAGTCTGTTTTCAGCAGAAATCCAAACCAGAGTCCATACCAGGTACTCTGAAGAAAATTAACTCTCTCCCAGCCAAACTAACACTCTCCCATACCTCCAGTTTGCAAAAGAGATGGACAACCAGATTTTCTTAATTCAAGGAGGGGTTATATGGCACATTTCTAATCCTTCATCTAAAATTTCTAATCCTTTTTAAAGCAACATAATACAAAACAATCCATGATTGCATTTTCTTTGTGAGCACAATGTACTTCATTCTCCTCTATTTGTCTTCCTCAGAATATTACTTTTCTTCTCACTTCCTTTCCATCCACCAGACATAACTAAAAACTTTTGAGCTTTAGAAAATGTCCAATTTTTAGAAAATGTCCAAATTCTAATTTCAGAACTTATCAAGAAAAGGGATAGACACAGACTTTGCAAAAAGCTTCAGAATATACGTAATTTTTGTAAATCTCCATTATGTATGCAATTTGATTAGAATATATATGCTGGTTTTAAACACATCTATAATGCCGCAACAATTACATGGGTTTTAGTGTTATAGTGTAATAACATATGTTTTTAAATTGGTTAGACATTTTAACTATCACTCTCTGCTCTTCTCTAACAGCACTTGTTATGGAGATGTGTGATTGACACAACCAGTAGTGACATATGACAACAGAAAATGTGGGCCTGGAGGAGTGGGGGAACAAACAACAGCTACTTGTCAAAATTACATGATCAAAGTAGCCAGAGATTTCAGTGACTTCTGTTAAAAGAAAATAAACAGAAATAAAAATTTGCACAGACACATAGAGGTCTGCAGTTAGAATCTGCATATGCCAAATGCAAAAGAGGAAAAACTTTTTTTCAATGCCTTGTTTCTCTACAGTCCTATGTGGTAGAAAAAATTCCTTATGAGGTACACATCTATGTAGTTTATGCAATTATGAAACTGAACATCTTAGTTTTTAATGAGCCCTTATTCCTCCACATGTGTGAAACATCTGCCTCCTTTCATGTTATCAGTGACTAATACAAAGAAACCAAGCAAATTCTTCCAATAAAATTCTTTGAGCAATACCATTAAGATGTTTTGGGTTTTATTAACAGCAATAAAACACTATGTTTGTAAGATGGATTTAAAAGAAAACAGAAATACATAGTTTTTAAGGCTTGACAACTCATCAGATTAGAAAGTACAGAAACTATGAGGACTGCTTAATGGATATAATTACAGAAAAAAGAATAGTCCAAGGGATTATTCCCCAGCAGTGGCCATGTAACAAATAATGCTAATTACATATTAATAGATTTTAATAATTAAAATGGACTTCTAGCATCAACTGACCTTGCATGCAATACAGTTTACAGAAATTCTTATTCTCTGTATCACAGTAGGTTTTCTTATATTCGAAGTCTTCAAGGATGACAAAGATGCACCCCTTGCAAGATACTGCAATGATTAATTGCAGTATGCATTCAGTGTTCAAGTAGAAGCCCTTGATCTGCTTTCATACTTCACAGAAATTTTTAATAAATTAAATCCTTTCTTTAGGTGACTTTACAAGGTACATTAGGTTACTTCCTGACCTCTCTTTAACAAGATGAAGATTTAGAGTCCACAACAAAGATGCTGTTTATAGAGGTTATGTATAAGGTCATGTAGGGACAGGATGGGACAATGGGAAACTGAAAGAGGGCAGGTTTACATTAGAGATTAGGAAGACATTCTTCACTCTGAAGGTAGTGAGACACTGGAACAGGTTACCCAGAGAAGCTGTGGGTGTCCCGTCTCTGGAACTGTTCAAGGCCATGCTGGATGGAGCTCTGAATAACTCCGGTCTAGTGAAAGGTGCCTCTGCCCACGGCTGAGAGGTTGGAACTTGATAATCTTTAAGGTCCCTTCACTCCTAAGCCTAGTATTCTCAAAGCCAGTGATTCTCAAATCTCTCTGTACGACACATTTTTCAGTTTCTGAAATACCCTGAAACCTCCTCTACAGAGCGGGAGTGCTTAACTTATGTCTACTATTTTCAATGCTTGTACATGAAGTGGCACTCTAGCATACTTTTACATTTGAGATAAACAGGGTCCCTAAAGGTCCACTTCACCTCATCATTTTAAGACTCACATTTTGCTACAAATGTTTATAACAGAAATCTGCTTAGATTTATTTGAAATTAGTAAAATCAGTCTTGACATGCATATATCTTGGTTCAGACAACATGGATGACCAACAACTTATTAAAAATTCTTGACTGGGCTTTTATCCATATAAACAGCAAAACTGTTACTGCTGTGACTCTGTAGTACTAGAAATTTTAACGAATTAAAGAGCACAGTTGCCTGTCTCAAGCATTGTCAAGGCCACAGAAGGAACTTCCCTTGCTAATTCCAGGCCTGGCAGAGGTGAGGATGAAAAACCTACTCCAATATTATCTTTGCTTTTAAGTAACAAAACAGCACTGAATTACGCAATCTTATAAAGGTTATGCAGAAACACATACCTCAGGGCAACTGATTTATTCAGTGTACTTTTGGTTTAGTTCATGTCTAAATTTCACTTATTTTCCTTTTGGTCTTGTGGGGGGGCTTTTTGGGAGGAGGGGTTGTTTGTTTGTTGGGGTTTTTAGTTTTGATTTTTAGGGGGTTATTTTTGGGTTTTGTTGTGTATTTTGTGTTTGTTCATTTGTTTGTTTTTTCTTTTTTTTTAATTGAATGAACAAATTATTGGTACAGTTAAGAAGCACATTTTAAGGGAAATTATATTGGTTTTCCTTTGTGATGTANTTTTTTTTTTTTTTTTTTTTTTTTGACACCTTAAAGGATACATCCATCCACTTTCCAAAAGATTTTGAGAACTAGAACAGGAATAGCCCAAAACTATTAATGACCTTCCTTTAAACTCATATAATTGTAACAAGAAAGCAATTACGTGTCAAGCAAACTCTATTTCAAATTACACAAAGTATGGATAGTCAAAATGGCTTAATAATTTCTAGTTTCTAATTTCTTGCATTAAGCTTAACTGTATTGGCAAAATATTCATATCAAAACACTTATGCTAATGAAAAAATTTGTTCCAAGCCTTTAATTTTTATGGCATAATTGCTAAATGACAAAAAAATGTGGAATTCACATATAAGTCAGTTAAAGCATGAAGGACTCAATGTTCTTAAATTAGAGAATGGTAGTAATAATACCTTTCATTTTATAGCATCTTTCATCTTGGAATATCAAGAGGTGCAATAAATATTATCCATTCCTTCAAAATATTACTGACTCCTTCATGCAGTAAACTTGAAGAAGTCACTATATTGACATTAAAGGTATAAAAAATTCTTGACATAAAGGAAAATCCAATAAGTAAATGAGGTTCCCCCAGATTTTTACTGTATTTCTTACATCAGAAGCATGCAGAAAGTTCTCTAAAGTGAGAACCTGTTCTCCTAGTCATATTTCTTATTGATATGACTAGGACCATAGCCACATGTTACACGAAGAATAGACTTTAATTGCTGGTTTAATTTTCAACAGTCACATGCAGAATGATTGCTTTATACACAGGAAAGAAATATGCTACATACATAAGGCTAGTTAAACATTTGGTCCAAGGAAATTGTTAAATTTAGTTGACTACAGAAAACATTTATCATCTATTGCACATATTTCAATCTGAATAGATTCCATTTACAAGATGACATAACTCTACACTTGCACTGGGCTTGCCACGTATTATTCATATTTTTTTATCCTTTTCCAATTGCAAACACACTGTTAGCAACTTTCACATATTTACATGGAGCAGAACAATATCAAATTCACTTGCAACTCTTAAATGTCATCAGTGATCCCTTTGGAAGGAACAAAAGGGTAATTTGTATAAAGGGTAATATCTCCCTCAATGTTGTTTCATGACATGTCATGACCTAACTGAAAACCATAATTATCTTTATGGAATAACTGTAATCTTTTGATTAATAGGCTTTCATGAGTTGAAACTGCCTGAAGTTTGGACTCACATTTCTTTTTCAGAAAATAAACCATTGATAATTCTACTGAGTCCAAAGAATCAAAATCAGTTCAAATTCAATATACTAGATATCAGAACAGAAATAATCTTTCTTCTAATTTTTAAATGGTCTACTTCCATTGTTTTTCTTTGAAAAGCAAGAAAAATCTTGCAAGAAAAGAAGTTGTCTACTATCACTTGACTATGGAAACAACTTGAGCTTGCAATTTAAAGTATGAATCTGTATCAACAGATCTAAATAATGGGTTGCATATTGTTTCCTTGATTGGTGAAGTTATATACCAAGAGGACTTCTCATTTGGTTTTGGCTTGCCTTTTTTTTTTTTTGCAGGAAAATGTCACTAATAAATGCAGTCAGTGCATTCTGTGCTTCATCTCTTGGTACGTAACCTCCCTAGGAGAAGTGAAAAAAAAGCTAATGATTCTAAAAGTCTTGAATTACTGTCATTCCACACTCTTCTCATTCTCCTAGAAATGGGACCTTAATCAAAGCTCTGATGACAAGTACCAGACATGGTAATAAAAGCAGTCTGAGTCAGAGTGGAGATGTGTTGTCTTCAAACAAAAAATTTCAAATCCATTCTGCAGAGCTTACCTCCTGGAAATCCCCTGCTGTATTCAGGGAAATATGTAGAGCCAGTTGTTAAGGAACAGTGTAGGCATTTATTAATTATATTCTTTTTTCTGTGGCTGTATTTGGAATTCTTCTAGTAGGCTGTGAAATTCCTATATGCACACAGTTTCTGTGTTCACAGAATACAAACAGCACACATGAACAGCAATGAACATAGTTTCTTATACTTACAATACTTTAAATAAAATAAAAAAAACATTAATAGTAATATATTGCATCACTTTTTGCCAATTTGTTATTTCAGATTGAAGAAATTGTGCGTGGAATCAAGTCCTGGAACATTAAAGAATGATCTTGCAAAAGAAATCCTTTCCTGTATTTCTTCTCAGCTAGGTGTTAATCTTTTCTCAGCATGTTTTGGAGCTGAGTTAATCTGTAGAAGTTCAATGGCATAAATGTCTCTTTCCTAACTTGCTACAATTATGTCTTCTGATCTTAAAAGTGGTGGTGCTTTATCTAGTTAAAACATAAGCCAAGGCATTAGTAATATGCAGTTACAACTGACCCAAGCAACTGCATATGCACACATACCCACACAAATTTCTCCCCAGAGACAATATTCAAAATTTGTAGTGCTTTTGTCATCTGATACATGCAAGAGTGACCTCAAACTTCTCTTTTACCCCAATAGTCTGTATCTTGTTTTCAAGGAAATATAATGCTTTCTTTTCTTCTTCATAGTAAAGTCTAGATATTTTTGGCAATTCAGTTTCCTAACATGCAGGAGTTAGAAGAAAATTCACATTTTGACTTCTGGTATTTAAAACTAAAAATAAATTATACCAGACTCAAATTAAAATGAAGAGTCTTTAACATGTTTGTTAATATTGTTTTCATTCTGCTTTTATTGGTATTGTTTTTTCTTACTTTTTCTGTCTTGACTGAGAGTGCTGAAAAATTACAAAACACAGAAAAATAGTGAAAATAGGAAAATATAGATGATTCTCATAAAGTTTTTTCCTCATTTTATGTCTACTTTAGTCTGATGACATCTATTTCCTAACTAGATGTATAATTCTGAGAACTGAATGCAAGGGACAGTCATATTTCAAGGTCCAAATTTCATATTCCTTAATGCAGGCTTAAAACTTGCTTTCATGAACATCCTGCCAATAAGCTTATTCAATGAAATATTTACAGACATCTAGCACAAAGGGGATGCAAACTCAGCTTAAGCATATTTCCATCTCTTATTTAAGCAAGTACATAAAGAGTTTTCGAGGTATTAAGCAAGCTGTACAAGTCATTGACCTATATAATTCACAGAACGGTACCAGAACAGACTTCTGTAAGTGGCAGATAGACTTGTTAAACAGTCCATCACATCCTTAGCGAGTATATCAGTCTCAGTGTACAGTAGGAGTATCTGACAACAACAACCCTGTCATGCTAATTGCTAGACCAAATTTTATGTTAGCTTTATGTGAAGATAAATTATTCAGAGCAAATAACTTGTATCACCATGAGCTGGCAGTTTAGAGTGCTTTAGGGAAGATATTTACTGAAATTAATTTATGCTTTAAGAATATGAACGGTCAATCAGAAAAATGTGCACAATATAAGCTGTCTTAAAATATTTATTTTTATTTTTGGGTAAAGCTTATGCATCAATTTTCATTTTATATTTGCATGCAAGGAAGGAGTCATGCAGAATCTGCTTGTAATATAATCCCTAAAGGAATATAATTTAAAAAGACAATGTTGATATTTCATTTAGGGAATTTTCTCCTTATCTTTTTACACCACATAGGTAGCTTAACACTTAGACTGCCATAGGATATTTTTGATATTGCTGGGACTCTGATATGTCAATAAAATCTAAATAATTGATTAAAGAAAGCAGGCACTACTTTCTTCTAGACAATTTCAAGTCTATTCAATTTGAATGAGATAACATAATTAAGTTATTGATAAAAAAGACCAAGCAGACCAACTGTAATAAATTGCGACCCAAATATTCTTCTTTATAGAAACTAATCTCTACTATTGTAGTGATAAACTAAGTTTTTAACCAAAATATTAAAACAGATCTTCATACAGTATGATTTTTATATAAAGCTCTGTTAGATTTTCTGTAGTTCACATTATCCACTGCATCACTTGGAGCAGCTAGCTTTCACATTCTGAGCAAGGTTTCACCACATTGTATTCTGCCTCAGAAGGCAGCTCCCATGGTTCACCTCAACCCTCAAAACTCAAGCACACAGTCTGACTTGTAACATCCCTCCTCAGGAACATGTGATAGTATGAACAAAGAGTAGCAAAGAAGTAAGTACAGTGTGATCACTCTGCCATTAAGAACACAAAAGATGCACATTGTTAATCTGGCTATCATATCTGAGAGTTTCCCATTGGAAACTGTAGAAGTCTTGCTTGTTATCTCCTTTAGAACATTATCTTCTCATAGATAGAGTTTTGATACACAAGGACGTCACTTTACCTTCTATTTCCCTCACCATAAAGATTTAATATATCTTTCTGCTGCACTCCTTTTAATTAGCAGATTTTTGGCTCCAACTTTAGTCTCTGAGAGAGCCTTAGGAAATGAACTGGTAGAATTTCATATAATTTTACTGTAAGAAAGAAATATAAACAGCCTCCTTACAAGATTTAAGGAACACACTTTTGTCATCCACTTCTCTCTGAAGTATCTGACTAATATGTCAATTATATACCTCAATAAGTACATCCTTGGTTTCAGCCTGCTTGGCTCTAAAGCATCTTTCTAAATGTACATTTTTAGAAATATGAATATAATTTTGAAGAAACAGTTAACATGCAGAATTCTTTTTTAATTTTACAGTTATTCTGCAACCATCATCTGATGGCTAAAAATGCAGTAAGCAGAATGGGATTCAGAAAAACTTCCCCCTTATTCTATAGGTACTTGGTAAACAGGTAGAGATATAAAATGTGCTACATGCCCAGAGTTGTGCGCCTGGTTATGACTAGAACAGCCAAGGCTCTCTACATCCCTATGATTGCTTTACACAAAGTAGTTTGTAGTCCATATCTCAGAGCACCACTCACATAAATTTTTCTTTAGAAATCTCTGGTGGGATAAGACCTGGTAATATATAGGGGCAGTGATAGGTATGTAGTTAATTTTTGTGCTCAATTTGGCATAACAGATTAGTGATTAGAGTTTATGCTCTAGGCGGAAAAACTCTAGGTTTTATGTCCTCCTAAGTCTCTAAAATACTTCCCCTGGATTCAAATCTTATTTTTTTCCTTTCCCAAGAGAAGAACTTAATCATCCATCTGGGAAAGAAGGAATGTATGTTCTCCACATTTGCTAAATCTGTAGAATCACACAGACAGATATGACATCTTTCAGAATCATATGGAAGGCAGGAGAGGGGTCAAAGCATAGTAATCATGTAACTAAACTGCTAATTTGGGAACAATAAGGTAATTAAATTTAGTTTGTGCTTATGTGTTTCCTGTTTCTTAATACACAAATAAAGAACAAATAAAAAATCATTCACTTTGATGAATGGTCCCATCACCACGTTAAAAGTCTAGAAACTTCTTATTTCTCTTATCCCATAAATCTTCAATTCTTAGCTGTAGTGTCAAAGCTCTGGCAGAAGAGCTGAGGAGAAATCTCCCTCCTTTTCCACTGGTTAAGTCTCTCTCCTGGGAAATACAGGTTTGAACTGCCTCAGGCTGAGGAAGCCACAGAAATGAGATCTGTTACATCTTGAATATGTACTCTAGGCTATCATATGAAAGGTGGACAAGTCTAACACTTCCAGACCTACTTAAAAGGAGAGAGGGGGAAAAAAATCTAGTTTTCCAAAGAAAGATTGTCAGCCTAAAAGGAGAAAATTTCACCCTGTTAATAAGCAAATTTTGGGCAGTGAAGGAAATGCCTAAGTTCCTTCTGCTGTTTTCTATTGGGTAATTTACGTGCTTACCTGCTTATAGTGTTGGATAATGGAAATGTTTACTGGTGTTGAATTTTCTCCCTAAAATGTATATGGAAGTTTAGCAGTTGATGAGAAATTATAAATTTTATTTTGGGAGATAAATGGTTGCCTACAAATGTGCCCCTCTCTCATTTCCCTAGCCTGGTTCTGAGACTAGATCTTATTTTCATGTACATTTTCTCACGAGTCTAAAGAATTCATAATGCAGCTCTAGGTCCACAGTCAGTCTAATCCACAAGAATAACTAACTAGTGCCTCTGTATTTAAGTGGTTGCTATACAAACAAATTATACCATATATAGTATTTACAAAAAATATACATATACAAAATATACAAAATATACAAAAATAGAAATGGCCTATCTCTGGACTCCTCATTGTTTTAAACCAGACTTCTAGTTCTATGAAGAACCCTATGTTGTTGGCAAAACACTTAATAATGGCTCAGTAGGCCTCAAAAAAATTTGGAAACAAGGCTACGGTCTAATTATTTGTCCTGGTGTTTTCATAGAGTCATAGAACCATAGAATGTTAAGGATTGGAAGAGACCTTAAAGATCATTTAATCTCAGCCCCCCTGCCATGCGCAGGGACATCTCTCACTAGACCAGGGCACTCAATATACCATCCACCCTGCCTCTGAGCACTGGCAGGGTTGAGATGTCCACAGCCTCCCTGGGCAATCTGTTCCAGTGACTCACAACATTCGCAGTGAAGAATTAATTCCTAATCCCTAACCTAAATTTCCCCTCTTTCAGTCTGCATCCATTCTTCCTTTTCTTATCACTACAGATCCTCATAAAGAGTCCCTCTTTCTCAGCCTTTTAGGTCTCCTTCAGCTACTGAAGTGTTGATATGAGGTCTCCATACAACCATCTCAAGGCTAAATAGCTCCAACTTCCTTGGCCTGTCTTCGTAGAGGAAGTGATCCAACCCTCAAATAAAGTTTTGGCCATCCTCTGAACTTGCTCCAACTGTTCTACGTCTTTCTTATGTAAGGAGCAGCAGAACTGTACACAGTATTCCAGGCAGTGTCTCACAAGAGGACAGTAAAGGAGGAGAATCACTTCCTTGCACCTGCTGGCCACTCTCCTTGTGATGCAGCCAAGGATTCAGTTTGCGCTGCGGGCTGAGAGCACACACTACTAGCTCACCTTCCTGTTTTCAGCCATTACCCCCAAGTCCTCTTCCACACAGCTACCCTCAACCATTTCTCCTCCCAACCTGTAGGTGTGACTGGAATTGCTGTGATCAAGGTGTGGAACCTTGCACTTTGCTTGGCTGAACTCCAGGAGATTCACGTGGGCCCACCTCTCAAGTGAGTCATGGTGTTCCTTCCCTCCAGTGTCAGCTGCACCACACAGGTTGTTGTCAACAAAAATTGCTGAGGGCACACTCAAACTCACTGTCCATGCTGTCATCAAAGATGTTGAACAGTATCAGCCCAAGTACCAAACTGTTATTTTGAATACCTTGAATTAATATCTTTTTGACAAAGATAACACATGTTTCAATGAAAAAATGCATCTGGTGATTCATAACATAGAGACAAACTGTAAACCTGTGTACTTTTTTCAAATTGCATGTTTGTATATTAATGCAGCGGGGTACCAGGGGGCATCGACCCTCTGCTGCCGCAGATAGCCCGGACAGCAAGGTCCCGGTCCTTTACCTGGAGATCTCCAGCAGACGCCCTATCCGCAGGGCTAACCTGGCAAGCTCAGCCTGAGGCTATCAGGCAGTTTTCAGCTCTTAGCGATATTCAGCTATAAGTGATTTCAGCTCTCAGCCTGCCAGGTATAGCTGTAGCCAGCTCAGGGGATGAAGAGACAAGAAGCACTGTGTAGAATATTCCACAAAGTAGTTTAATGGGGATCTGTGAAGGGGTCCAGGGATGGCGTCTTCTGCCGAACTGGGCAGAAGTAGGGTTTTTATAAGGTTAGGTAGGATTGGGGTAACTAGCCAATTAGTTTGGGGTCAGGGTGAGATAACTTATAGCCTTAGGGCTTCTGGAATGTAGCCAGTAGTGTTACAGGGAGATAACAGAGGGTCTTAGTAAGCATGACTATACATTTTCTCTCCACAGAGGCCTTGCTAAGGGCTCTGTGACCGCAACAGTACATTGTGGGTGGGACAGGGGAAGAAAGAAACACATCACTCTAGAAGGTGTGAAATACCAAAAGATAGGTGTTCTCTTTGTTAGATGCAAATGTCAAAAGAAAATTTAGGAGAACTGCTAAATACATACCAAATATTGTAACACTGCAAACAGTGAAACTGATAGTCTCTGGGAAACACACAAGCAATTTGGTAGGGGTACTATATTTATTAAAGCACTACAGTAATGATGACAATTTAATAGACACAAAATTTTCTAAACATTTGCAAAAGTCAATCTTCACTCTGAATAGCTTATTGTTGAATTGATGATTATAAAAACCTCAACCAAAGGAAAAAAAAAAGAAACAAACCACAACATAAAAAGGATATGACATTATACCCACTTCTCTAAGAAATGTTCAAAAAATCCAAAACATTCTTTTTTTATAGCAAAATCATGTTTATTTTGTGACCACCAATGAAAACAAATTTTTCTAAGTTTTAAGCAGAAATACATGCAAAGCTGAATCTTATGTGTCATGTACTTAAAGTATTAAGGACCTCTTTAAAGTCCTTCAAAAAAGGTTGTTCTTTTCTAAATTGTTTAGTATTATAACCTTCCCTAAAAGTTTAATATTATAGTTGAGAAATTCTGCTTTTTCATAACTCCATGAAATAGTTCAAGTATGAGCAAATGTGTGAACATGAGCAAAAGAAGATCAATCTTCATGAGCAGGACAGCAGTGGCAGAGCTGTGCCACTCCACATTACTAAAAATATGTATGTCAAATACTTATATTGCACTTGGTCCTGAACACTTCCTTTATGTAAGAAAAATATAACTCAAAAAATTAAACATAGCTTGTGGAAAAAGTTAAAGCAATACACATAGCAAAGGAAATATGTACACTAAAATCATAACCTGATTATGAAATTGCCTAGCTCTTGTCAAACAAGCCAACAATTCCTTTTAAATTTTACACATCCATTTACAATGGCCACAGTTGATTAGAATATAAATACACTAATCGCATATATGGATTGTGGTTATTACCTAGGCAAGAGAAATAATCATAATCCATATACATGATTAGTGTATTTATATTCTAAACAGTAACAGTTTTCACTTAAAGAAAATGTAAAGCTACAAGTGTGATGTCATTAAAGGCAGCCTGGCCAAGATGTCAATGGTACAGCTTTAGTTTGTCTACACCTCTACTCCAGCATAAAACCTCAGAGTGTTATGTGAGATAGCATACCTTATTTCATTTTGAAATGCCAAGAAGAAAAAAAAAAAGTTGAAGGATGATTTTTCAAGGTTAAATACATAATTTTCATAAAAACAATTTCAGAACAACAGGGGTTGTTCTAGCTTAGGTGCTAGAAAAACTGTTCTATAGGTATCATTCTCAGATAATTTCTTTTTACCCATTTTCACATACCTTTGTTCAAGCTCAGTATACACCAAATGCTGGAGTTAATTGCTTATGAAGTTGAGTAAAGACACTGGGTAAAGACACTCCACTATTCATAAAAAATAAAAAAAAAAAAGAAAAAGGAAAAAAGAAAACAAAGTGCAGAAGGCTGCCACTTCTACATTACTGAACATTACAGTTATTACAAGTATGAAGATACAACACTAAAATAAGAAAAAGGCCTTTTTTTTTTTTTCAAGTTAGTTAGTTGAACTATGTTGAAGTAACATCAGTGAGTGCTAGCAGGGGATTGAGTCTTTGTAGATGTGGTCAATCAGTAAGGCAGAGAGAACACAAAGCTACATGTCTGGCATGGTGATATCCCCTGGTCAGAAGCCATCAAACAGCAATAACGGCAATCATGACAGCAGCAGGAGCTTAAATCAAACCCTACCAGCAACATGTAGATGTTGATAACCCCTATGGATTCTTGCACAGATGTTTTCTGGCAAGTCAGAGGTCCCCTTCTACAGATGCCTTTATTATCTCCTCGTCTTTCACTCAGCTTGAAACATCCAACTGAACAACAAAAAATTGGTAGAGCTATAAGCTACCAACAGTAGGAGTAGACAGCCTAAAAAACTGGCAGTACTATCACCCTCACATATGATCCAAATGTTCACAAACATTCATACATCCAAATTCTTTCGCTTTACAAAATTTTTTGCTGTTTTTCCAACAAAATAATTATGTATTTATATTCCCCATTGAAAAGAAGAAATTTTACTTTTTTTGATTCTGCTATTTTTGCTCGGTTCTGAACACGTATATGTGGAACAAATGAAGTAAGTTACCCAAAGCAAATAGGAGCTTGTAATTAGAATCAGTTTCTCTTTTTCAAAGTCTGTTGATTCCAGAAGCATATATTTTCAAATACTCCAGATGAGTAATATGAACCAGGTAGGGGTATAGATTGTCTTCAGACAGGTAGACTTTACATGATATCTTTTTTTGATGTCTACATCTGAGCTTATTGCCTAGATTTCAATTATTGACATAACAAGAAAGGTGCAGTTAGAGGCAGTAACACAATTTTAAAATAGACATATAAAATTACTCCTTTGAACTGACCCCTGGAGAACTCTGTTTCTTTTCACAAATGATAAAGAGACACTGGTTCATCTGCACTAATGACATGATCTGTATTAAAAGCTTATAAAATAATTTGTGGTAAATCGTGCACTAAATTGGGATTGTTTTATTTTCTCCCATTAGCAAAATAACAAGTTGTCCTTCAATGTACAAAGAGCTGATAGAGCTTCTCTCTTAGCTAGAAGTCTCTCCAAACATACCTTCCACTGCTTTTGTTTTTAATAAAATACAACTCATTCAAAAGGCAACATGTAATTTTAGACATTAACCTGCTGGAGTGAGTGCAAAGGAGAGCCACAAAGACGATTAGAGGGAGGGAACGAACAGCTCTCCTATATGGAAAGGCTGAGAGAATTGGGATTGTTCAGCCTGGAGAAGAGAAGGCTTCATGATAACCTAATTACAGCCTTCCAGTACTTCAAGGGGGCCTACAAGAAGGATGGAGAAGGACCTTGTTATATGGTCAGGTAGTGACAGGACAAGGGAGGGATGGCTCCAAACTGGACAGGATTAGGTTTATATTAGATATTAAAAAAAAAATTACTTGCTGTGCACAACCACAGATGCTCCTCCCTAGGCCTAGAGTAGAGTGGTGCATGGCACACATGCAACCTTTAAGACATAAGAAGGAGCATCTTGCCAGACCACAACTCCACAGAAAACCAGCATGGATTTGGTTCCACCTTCAAGAAATGTGCCTGGTTCAACCAATTCGGCAGACATCAGGAAGAAAACACTGAAAGAAAAAGACTTGGATATAGCCGTCACAGACAGCATCACACTGCCAGTGGGATATGGAAGACGAAATGAAAATACCAGATAGGAACCTTTGGATCATGAAGTGATAAGGGACTTGATGAAAGCAGTGAGAGACAATGGTTTGAGATCTCCATATTTCAAGCAATTATTGAGAGGCAAATTCAACAATTATGATTTAGTATCTTTTGACTGTAGACCTATTGCTTCCACAGTTTTTATAGATTCACAACTCCTGCTGTGGGATGCACGATGATGAAGGGCTGTCACTCAGCTAAGAAACAGTTATGCAAGAGGGCCACATGCAGGTTTCACATTGGCTCAATTAGCAGGAGATGAACCCCATGACAAACCTGAAGATCAGTCAGCTGAGCTGCCTCGAGAAATACTTGTGGACGTCAAGGAAGCAGCGCAAAAGGCAATTCTGCAAATTCCACCTGCTGCAACTCCAGAAGGCATTTACACAGAAGTAAAGCAAGGTCTTTCTGAACTGTTCACTTCATCCATCGACCATCTCACGCAAGTAGTGGACAGACAAATGACGAAGCAGTGAAGCCACATATGCTTCAAAGCCTGACTTTTGTGAACACCAATACAGAGTGCAAACGTATAATTAATGCCACGACTGGTCAACCAACTTTAAGCTAAATGATAGAATCATGCAGTAAAATGGGCACACCTCAGCACATGGCAGCAATTCAAGCAGGCATCTGGGGAGAGCAGTTTGAGAAACTTCTTAGAGCACAAGATGAAAGGCTTTCAAAAAATCTTGCAGCACTTCATCCAACTCCTCAGTAAGGTGACTCCACAGAAGTCACGGCAGCAGAACTTACCAGAGGACCATGCTTCAAGTGTGGGAGACACAGACACATGAAAAAGAACTGTCGAAGTGTGGCAAAAAATGCGAAAGCATCGGGCCTTTGTCCAAGAACAGAAGAGCTCTGAGTGAAATACAGAGGTACATGAAATAGAGCACTGGCAGTATTTTGGGGTACCCATTGTTTTGGAGCCCCATGGCTTGAGCTCTACTCTCCTGAGATGTGTGTGAGAACTGTGCTGCAGTGGCTGTGGCTTTACCAGACACTTCCCATAAACCTGGGAAAATATTCATACAGTCCTGTTCATTCGCCACTCCTGCAACGGATGGCTTGGGAAGAGGCACTGGGAAAGGCATTTGCAAGGCTTGGCTTAATTTTGTCTGAGGCATGAGGCTTGGCATGACAGTGTACAGTGAACAATATGGTTGGATTTGATGCAGCTGTGAAGTTGTGCCACTTGGTAGTGCTGCTAGCTGTGGTTGTGAGGATCCCAATCTAGGTCCAGGACCCAAGAATCACAGACTTCAGCCAACCTGGTACTGGGCGTTGTCTGAAGAGTCCAAAAACACCAAAATGTTCACTTTGACCTCCAGAGGAATTTTTCAGGTTTCTGGTCCTCGTCAAGGGATTCTTTGGCAGGCACAAGCACTCTTTGGCATCCTCACACTGGCGCACCAGATGTCAGAATCCCCAACATGGGGTTCCCTGGCCAGGAATCCCCTGTGAGGTGATGTGCCATGCTTAGAAATGAGGTAGATGGGACTTGCTGGAAGTTCAGTCTTCAGAACAGTTTGTTGTTTTTATCAGTTCAATGCTTTGAATGACAACAGGCTCTGGACACTTCAAGGCCTTGTGCCAGCAAGATTCAAAATGTCCACTTTCAAGGACTTACATACAAGATATGCTATCCAATTAACTACTACTACGTACCTAAAAGGTACTTTATTGTTATTTTACCACCAATACCTAATTATTTGTCTAACCAGGCAACACCTTTGCTGTGGCTGTTTCTTTCCAATGAGAATGTGCTCCCAACACTGCAGAAAAATGGAGAAACTGAAGAAAAAGGAGGAAACCGAGTCAACACCTAAAATCCTCCATCTTGGTTCCTCACCCACATCCGTGCTATATAAAACCCAGAATCTAAATTTTTCACCCTGTGATAAAGTGTAACTATGTTACTATCTATTTTACACACTAGTAAATTCCAACTCATCCCAAAGCTTTGGAAGCTTTCTCCATGGATGGAGGTTAAAAATAGTGTTTTCCTTAGTATCAGGACTTTTCAGGACAGGCAGAGAAATATTCCCTGTGTCCTGGAGTCCAACAGTGAGGCAGTGGCACAGATTGTCTGGAGAATGGAATGCCCCATCCCTGGAACTGTTCAAGGCCAGATTAAAGGGGCTCTGAGCAACCTGATCTAGTGGAAAGTGTCCCTACCCATGGCAGAGAGATTAGAATGATATATAGGGTGCCTTCCAACCCAAGCCATTCTATGATTTTATGAATCTTTCCCACCCTCATTTTTCAGGTCATATATTACTGCCTTGTGCTTATCTCTCCTAAGGGAGTTGTTCTGCTCCATCTTTTGATCACTTGTACACAATATTTATTGCGTTTCTTCCAAGTTCATTCAGAGTGAAAGACAAATTTACTTGTTCTTCCAAATGCAGAAATTTAACATAGCCAGATGTTTGCTAGCTAATCATTCAGAACAGCTGATCTTAATTTAGGAAGATATTTTCCAAACTTATATACTACTTTGTAGTTTCTAAACTACCTACTAGTCTCTACCACAAAAAGCCACCAATACACAAATTGGTTTGAACTGAATGCTAATCTCCGCTTTAATGGAAACAAATACCTTAGGATTTCTTAACTATTATCTCTTCAGTTCCCTCCCTGCACAAAATAACACTGCTACAGGGAAGGTAAAAGATGCTTTCTATCTTCTCTCTACTGTACTTCTTTCAAGAACAGAGTGAAGACAGATAACTGTCACAAGGCATTATTTGGTTGTTTGAAAATATCAGAGGCTCTTATCAGTTTGCCTTTAGGGGAATCCAAAGTTTTGGGGACTTTAAAAAGTGGAAGTTAGGAATGTGTCAGCATTTTAAGAGTTTTTGCACCAATTTTGTTTCCTGCAAGAAATAAAAATGTAAAATAATACTGCATTGTTCACAAGCAGAGCATAAACCCAGCAGACTAATTCTTCATTAGAGACTTAACTGTGATTTCTGTAATTATTGGTGGTCAACAGGATACTAAAAAAAAAAAAAGAAATCAAATGTGAGATATGCCTTATCTCTTTTTTACATGACTATGAGTAAATTGGCATCCAATACACTGACATAATTTACTTGAACTATGATAATGCCCAACATAAGTAATCATGCTATTACAATTAAAACCATACACACAAGTCACACAACATACATATGTACAAAAATTTTCTAACTGATAGAACTTGAACCATAACTAAATAGAAAATTAGCAACGAATCAACTCTTTCTCCTGGAATGATGTAATAATCTGTGCTTTTCCCAGTGCTAGCCTACTTTTTTCAATTGTATTGAGAAAAGAAATTATCATAATTATTTCAAGAGATGGGTAAGACTGACAAAAGTACCCAAAGAATTTAAAGAATAGGAAATAAAAACCACTAAGTGACACTGATAGAATCCCACCTATCTTTTCAAAGTTGGAGTATACGGTCTTCCAAATCATCATGCTTAATTACAAATTAAGCTGCCTATATCATTGTACTATGCTGCGTAGACATCTTGAATTACCTGCTATTCTTTACCATGCCAAACACAACATGACATCAATGGTTACCTCTTTCAAAGCAGTTGTAATATTTGTTTTGTGAAGTGTTCATTTCTGATCGCTACAAGAATCATCGTAACACTTCATTTCAAAACATCTAACTTTTCTTAAAGTTTCTTATTTGATACATAAAGACACATCATACACACCTTGAGTAGTGTGACTTCCAGGGTTAGAAAATTTTTATACACATATGTATTTGTACATATAACCTCCTCTCAAGTTACTAGGCAACAGCTATACCAGATTAATTCTGTTTGTGAGAGAAGTCACTGCACAACATGAAATGCTAGTTGATAAGCATTTTCTATTCAGTCCTTCCCATTGTAATGAGAGGTTTCCTTGTCCTTAAAAGATAGTTGGAGGTCTTCTGATTGAACTGTGCTTGTCTCAGTATTCAATAATCAGTATTTGACAGTAATGTTTCTGATATGAGCTTTAAAGATGGTAACAGTGTGCAAGTAATGATTACAAGCTATTAATGCAATTGCTTAAAACTGCAAAAGGTTTAGTGGCTTCCATAATAGCAGCAAAACAAAAAAATTAGTAGAGTTCACAAATGTTAAAATCAGTAGAGTGCACAATTATTCCCTCAATGGCTAGCGTTGGAATCAAACATATAATTGTGAAGATCTAGGAAACTTATTCTCTCATAAATGACTGAGTTTTCTGTGTTTGTCATGCAAGAGGGCAAGGTACTGAAAGGTTTGCAGAAGAATATTACCTTCATCTAATTTATTAATCTGAATATGGGATACTGATTTTCATTCTACAACATTAAATAATCATTTTACTTCTCAGAAAAATAAGACATTGCAGGAAATACTTCAGAAACCACATTACATTAGTGAACTTGGTTGTTTAAAATTTAGAATTCATTCCTCTTTTTGTTGCACTCTGAGATAAGCATCAATAATTTCTTTCATCATTGAGTTCACATAACTTTTGATACAGTAGATTAGGGCAAAACCACAGAAAAATTAATCAAAACTGCTAAATTGTAAAATATAAATATTTTACAGATATATAATAATAATAGGACAGATATATAATTCCTTGATTTAATGTTTGGGGTCTTTTTCATTAAAGAAAATCCATACTTTTTTGTGGCTCATTTAGCAAAAGAGCATAAACCCACATATACGTTTCAAGTGCATCAGTTATAGATAATGATTAATTCATCTGATCTACATTAGAGGAGTTTTTTAACGGCCACATTAAAAGTAGATGCCAAATGACATGACATTTCTAAATACTTCAGTTATCTGTGTGGACAATTCTTTGAAAGAAGTCTGAACAACTATATAAATAATATTTTTTTCTATGAGGTGCCCTAGTTTAAGGCCTGATAATAGACACAACTGCTCACTCGAAGCTGCACTGTGCCTAGGATCAATAGATACCTTTGTTTGTAACATTAAATGTTACATCAGCTATGTTGTAATTCACAGGGGGTGAAAAAATGTTGATAATATGCCTCTTAAATCACACCACTTCTAATAGCCTGAAAAAGTCAAATCCTTCTTAAAAGTCTTTTCCAAACAGATCATCAAGTCCAACCATCAACTTAGCACCACCACCACGTTCACGATGAAACCATGTCCTGAAGTGCTGTTATCCACATATTTTTAAACACCTCCGGCGATGGTGACTCCACCACTCCCCTGGGCAGTATGCAGTATGGCCCAATGGTTTTACAACCCTTTCTGTGAAATTTTCCTCATACCTGATCTAAACATCCCCTGACACATCTGGGGACCATTTCCTCTCATATTGTCACTTGTTAACTGGGAAAAGAGACTGACATCCACCTCACTACAACCTCCTTCCAAGTAGTTCTAGAAAGTAATGTTTCCCTGAGCCTCCTTTTCTCCAGGCTAAACAACCCCAGTTGCCTCATCGGACTTGTGCTCCAGACCCTTAGGCAGCTTTGTTGTCCTTCTCTGGACTTGCTCCAGCCCCTCAATGTCTTCCTTGTAGTGGGAGACCCACAACTGAGCAAAGGAGGTGCAACCTCATCAAGTGTGTCAAGTATAGAGGGACAGTTTCTCCCCTGGTCCTGCTGGCCACATTATTGTTAATACAGGTCAAGATGCCATTTGCCTTCTTGGCCACCTGGGCAATGCCAGCTCATGTTCAGCCAACTGTCAATTAACACCTCCAAAACAAATAAATTCATGAGGAAGTTGGTGTTATTTCATCTACTATGATGTACATGATGCTTACAAAATGCTTTTCTCATCAATTGTTCTCATCCTTGTATCTAGAATGAACTTACAAATGCATTTTCTGAGATTAAAACACTTAAGAAAAATTTTTAAAACAATAGAACTATTTCTAAAAACCCCAAACATTATTCCTAACCATAATTCCTAACAATATTCCTGTCACTTGTTCTCTTTATGAAGCCTGAAAAAGGAATAAAAGAAAAAAAAACTTCTTTAGGGAAAAAACTTCATCAGGAAATATATTGATGGGAGATTTATTAGAAAAGGTGTTTCAGAATAATCTGAAGTTTTGTCTTTGCACAGTCCTTTAAATGAGTATCAGGTCCAATTGGTCTTCTGTGTTGGTTCTGAAACATGGGCAAGTCCTTTATTTCTCCTTCTAATGCTAAGGTAAGACCATTCAACCAAAGGGGTATAAGAAGGAGCAGAATATAGTGGCTTTACTACTTTCATTATTTACTGTAGGCTTTGTTGTTTGTTCATTATCACTTACATTTAAATACTCTGCCCTTCACACTTAATATTTTTGTATTTATGTATACTGCACCGGGTTTATATTTTTGGTGACTGCTTCCTCAGAGGATTGCACAGATTATCTGTTCCAGCTTTAGTTTACATCCACATTTGTGTCACATCTGTAACAAAATGGTTTGCTCCCCTGTTGTCAAACACTGTAGGGCCAAGGTTAGCAAATTAGTTAGAATTAGCATATAGACCTTCTGGCAAGAAAAGAAAGCTTTCTACTTGGAGCTGGGCACTCAGCTGGATCTGTCAACTCTAAGCTGCCACTGGCCTCATTATCTCATTTGTCTTAGTTAGTCTAAATTGGCAGTTATGTCTTCATGGCAAATGTTTGGTTTTACAAATGAGCAATGAAGCACTAAGAAGACATAAAATGAGGATGAAGAATGAGTTGAAAGCTGATGGCTAAGAATTAAGGTCCAGCCTAACATGGTGACACTGTTGTGGGTGTTGAGTACAGGCTGCCTAATCGGGAAGAGGAAATTGATGAGGCTGCCTAAAGAGTTCTGGAAGCAGCCTCACAGTCCCAGGCACTGGTTCTCATGGGGAGCTTTCCATTGGTAACAGCTGGAAAGACAACACAGCCAAGTACACACAGCCTAGGAGTTTCATCCAGAGCACTGAACATAACTTTCAACACAGCTGGTTGAGAAGCCACCGAGGAAAGGTGGTACTAACAAACAAAGACAGACTGGCTGGAGATGTGAAGGCTGGGAGCAGCCTTGCCTGCTGCGGCCATGAGATGGTGGAGTTCAGGACAGGGGATGCAGGAAGTAGGGGAATATGTAGCACCACTTCAGGAGAGAAAATTTTGACCTCATCAAGGATCTACATGGCTGTATCCCATGAATTAGGACTCTAGAGGGTAAGCATGTCCAAGAGAATTGGGTTAATATTCAAATATTACTTTCTCCAAGCTCAGTATTAGTGCATTCCCAAGAGTAAGAAGTCAAGCAAAAGGGACAGGAGCCCTGCATGGATAAGCAGGGAAATTCTGGCAAAAACATAACAGAAGAAAGTTTATGTAATGTGGAAAAAGGGAAAGGACACTTGGAAAAAATACAAGAATGTTATCAGAGTGTCCAGGAATGCAACTAGGAAGGCTAAGGCCCACCTGACACTAAATCTGGCAAAGGATGGCAAGGATAACAAGAAGAGCTTCTTTAAGCATGTCAGTAGCAAAAGACAGACTAAGGAAAACACGGGCCTGCTGAATAAGGTGATGGAAGACAGAGAGAAAGAAGAGTTACTGGATGCCTTCTTTGCTTCGGTCTTAACTGCTAAGGCCAGCCCTCAGGAACCCCAGATGCTGGAAGGAAGACAAAGTTACGAGAAAGGAAGCCTCTTCCTCAACAGAGGAAGACCAAGTTAGAGAATTAATAGGAAAACCTGAAGCCCACAAAACCAAGGGCCCTGGTGGGTGGACCTACCAGTGCTGAGGGAGCTGGCAGATGTTATTGCTAAGCCAGTTTCCATGATATTTGAAAGGTCACAGAGAACAAGAGAGGTGTCTGAGGACTGGAAGAAAGACAGTGTAATTCCAGCCATCAAAAAATGGCAGAAAGAAGGACTCAGGAATCTACAGGCCAGTCAGCCTCCATCCCTGGAAAGGTGATGGAACAGTTGAACCTTCATGTCATTATTATGTTTGTGCAGGAAATAAAGTCAGGAGTAGTCAACATGGATTCACCAAGGAAAAGTCACGCTTGACCAATCTGATAGTCTTATTTGACAGTATGACTGGTTGGGTGGATGAGAGATGGATATTGTCTACCTGTATTTCAGCAAGGCTTTAGACACTGTCACCCATAATATCCTGATAGGCAAACTCAAGAAGTGTGGATTAGGTAAATAGTGAGTGTCCTGGCTGATATGACACCCATGGTCACCCATGACAGTGAGGTGGATTGAGAACTGGTTGAATGGCAGAGTGCAGAGTGTCACGATCAGTGACAGAGAGTCTTGTTAGAGGCATGTAGCAAACAGTGCTTCCCAGGGGTTAATCTTGTTCAATTTATTGATAACCTGGATGAAGTAACAGGGTATATCCTCAGCATGTTTGGACAGGTAGGAGAGTTGGGCAGAGAGAAATTTAATGAAGTACAACAACAGCAAGTGCAGGATCCTGCATCCAGAAAAGAACAACTACCTAGACCAGTATAAACTGGAGGCCAACCTACCAGAAAGCAGTTCTGTGGAGAAGGACCTGAAGATCCTAGTGAACAACAAGCAGTTCATGAGCAGCAGTATTCCCTTGTGGCCAAGACCAACAGAATCCTGGGATGCATTAGGAAGAGCACTGTCAGCAGGTCGAGGCTGCCCTTTATTCAACCTTGGTAAGGCCTCATCTGTAGTACTGTGTTCAGTTCTAACCCCAATTCAGGCAAGACAGGAAACTACTGGAGAGGGTCCAACAGAGCACTGCAAAGTTGATTAGAGGACTGGAGGACTTGTCTTGTAAAGAAAGGCTGAAAGAGCTTAGATTGTTCAGCCTGGAGAAGATATTATTGAGAGGGGATCTTATCAAAGTATACAAATGTCTTAAGGGTGGGCGTGTTAAAAGGATGGGGCCAGACTCTTCTCAATGGTTCTTCCCAGTCACAGGACAAAAGTCAATGGGCATAAACTCAATCAGAGGAAATTACCCTCTGAAGACAAACTCCTTTACTGTGCGAGTGACAAAGCACTGGAGCAGGCTACCCAGATATGTTGGGCAGTTTCCTTCTCTAAAGAGATTCTGAAACAACTTGTGCTATATACTCTCCAAACACCCCTTCCAACCCCAGCCATTCTGGGATGGTAAGCTGCCATGCCCTCCCCCCTCCCCCCCAAACAACTCAATGAAAGGGGTTTAAAGACACTACTGTACTCTGGGTAAGGCACACAGAAGTTCCAACTACATATTCTCCAGAGGTCAAAACTACTTTAGTGGAAAACTACATAAAATTAAGAAACTTTCGCAAAAGGTTTGGTACAACATCCAATCATCCATCACTTCTCAGGACAATAACTTGGCCCATTCAACTTAGCAAAATTTTAACTGTTCCATGTTGTTACTTTAAACACACTGGATGCTAAGTTACTCAAAATGTACTAACTCCTGGGTTCCAGCAGTGTCCAGACAGAAATTCCAAGAACAGGTAAAGTCAAGACATGTTCTTACCTCATGCTCAGCCCTAAATACCTCTGGGCCTTCCTTGGCCCTCCCCCTGGGAGGGACTTCCAGTCACCCAGGGCCACCCAGAAGCTGGGCTAGGCCAGAGTGGAGCTCTGCCTCAGGTGTGCCAATGATTCAATGCTTGGCAGCTGTGCAGGACTGGGAGACAGGCTCTAGTGGGGGTGTGGGGTAGTTCAGTGACCTGCCCCCTCCCACACATGCAGGCATCCCAGGATGTGTTGAGACATCAATCCTTCCAGGCTCTGACACTGATTACGATTACATTTTCCAAAAATTTAATTGAGGAATAACAAAGCTTGTGACTGGCTTCTCTGATTTTAATTCCTAGGCAGTTTTAAAAGCTAGTCTTCTCTTTCCTGACTCAGTAGATGTAATATAAAGTTATGGAAAGAGACTTTATGAAACTAATGTTAGACACATTTCTCATCTTTCTCTTTTGAATTTTTTTCCTTTTTTTAAATAACATCAACATGTCTTGCATTGAAATGTTTTAGAAAGCATAACTAGATCATCAAAAAAACATTGTCACAGTCATGATGATGTATATACACCCCATTTAACAGCGCTGACCAGATTAGGCAGTCAGGAAGGTTATACATCTTACTAAATAACATCACATTGCACTTTGGGCCAAAAAATGACAATGATAGAATTTTCCAGTTAATCAGCATATAAAGGCATCGCACAAAAGAGAGCTATAAAAGTTATATAATATGCTTTTATGCTTAGTGATATCTGGCACTGCAATCTCACTTCCAGTCATGTTCTGAAAATGACATTTCTAAAGCACATTTTAAGTCCTAAAAAAATTTCCTGGCATAAGAAAAAAGTCCTTCCTTCCACCCGCCAACCCCTTTCTAAATTTTTGCACTCCTCTATTCAGAATAATGGGGAAATTATATACTTTGAAGGGTGTTTGGCCCCATAGTTTCTAGACAACTATGCCAGAACAAGTGAAAATTATCATGTAAAATAGAACTTATTAAATACATTTTTCTGAAATATATAATAATGCTAGAGCACTTTTCCAGTGGTATAAAGTTATGTGTAAAGGATATAAATTCCTTACCTTTTATAAAACATTTCTATGATTTTTATCATCTTTCACTTAGGAAATGCTCTACTGCCTAAGATCTGAATTCTAGACCTGTGAATCAGGTTTAGTTCTGGTTTTCATCCAGTGACTTTATAATATAAAGCACGAACTGTGCTTGCAGTGCATAGTTACCCTTTCCAAGCAGGGTAGACTAAGTACGCTGATGAAAAAGACCATGGCTTTCATTCCCACCACAGACCTATGAAATTCATCACTGCACAACTGTAGGCAGGGAGAATCTTATTCTAGTTCAGCCTTCAGGGTCACTGATAGTATAATCCTTTTGAAATGGAAAAGATCTTCATGTGAGTGTTTATTACACATTTCTTACCTATTGCATCTACAACTCTCTTTCATGAAAGACTCAATCCCATTAAGGTCTAGTAGGCATGATACCAGGTCATCTACCTATTTATGTCTATGAGTTCCTATAATGCACATATAGTTTGCCTAGTTTATAAATAAAACTGAGGTTTAGGCTAGCAGATAGATCCATGACTGTTTGCACAGCCATTTTGGACATATGCAGAGGGAGAAAAATAAGTGTCCCATCAATTTATAAGTTTGAGGGGAGGAAATATAATAATCTAGAATCCAGAGGAGAGGAAAGAAAAAAGTATGGTTTACCTCGTGTAATTAACCTCTAAAATGTTTTGGATTCTTTGAGATGTAATTTATTTCATGGGATCATTCTATTATTCAGAAACTGTAGTTTATTACACAAGGCAACTTCCTAGAATGGTATGCATACTGTATTGCCAGATTATGTAATTCTGTATTGTTTCTTCTAAAATAAATTAATAGTTAATAAGAATTCTATGAAATTAAAGACACTTGAATATTTTTGCTGCAGAGAAAGGTTAAAGTTGTAAACTTGAACTAACATTAAGACAGACAATTAAATTTTTATCGAATTTTTATATGACTATTAGTACATAATTAAAGCTTTTTAAAAGTAATATCTCTAATTTAATATGTGTTTATTGTAAATATATCTGAATAACTGTGACATTTAAAGAAAACCCTTTAATTAAGATAAATAATCTTGACTATGCTACCTTCAAACACCAATGTTTTCAGCAAAGCAAACCTTGCATTGTTTCACAGGGAAAGCTAACATTTGATGATTTGTACAGGAAAAACTGATTAAAATGAGGCCAAAAACATAAGTATTTAACATTAATTAACCTGTTTTATGAACTTATTTTTTTAATAACATGTTCATTAGGGTTTGCACTGCCTGACTTCTGATCTCTCACCTAATATTTTAGAAGCAGCACAATTCTTGCAGTATACAACTTTGGACACATTGTATTACTTATTCAACACACTATGCAGAAATATAGAAGAATGCACCAGTTTAAGGGCATTTGTATCTAATATTCCAGGTAGAAAACCTGTATTATTCCAATTCCATCCCTTCATTGACCTAGAACCCTCTCAAGTGGAATCTATTGTTTATTCTAACTTTCTAACTTCAGGACATTGAAAAAAAAAAAAAAAAAGAAGAAAGAAAGAAAGAAAGAGACTGAAACCATTAGAAATACAGGATTAGAACACAACATTCAGAGCCAGACATATGTAAATCAAGCGACTCTGTGATCGAGGAGCATCATGTGGAAAAGATGGCAACAGTCTCATAAGAGGGGAAAGCTCATGTAGAAACCAGAAGCTGATAAAGTATTTATGGAGCACTGATTTTTTTTTTTTTTCAGCAGTATACAAGCCTTACAAATATGAGGAATCACAAAAATATGGGACAAAATCAGAGGGCTCCTGAAATACAACCGAGTAAGCAGAGAATTAATGAACTACCAAGAAGACAAATCAACAGTGCAGCAGTGTGTGCTCACAGCCTTGAACACAAACCGCATCCTGGGCTGCATCAAAAGAAGTGTGTCCATCAGGTCAAGGGAGGTGATTTTCATGAGGACAGAGTAGAGGTGAGGGTATCAACACAAGAATGATGTGGACCTATTAGAGGGAGTTAAGAGAAAGGCTACAATGGTGATCAGAGGAATGGAGCAGCTTTCCTACAAAAAGAGACAGAGAGACATGGGGGTGTTCAGCATGGAGAAGAAGGTGGTTTATGGTGACCTAATTGAAGCCTTCCAGATCCTGAAGGGATGTATATGAAAGATGGAGAGACATAATTTAAAAGTGACAGGACAAGAAGAGGTGGCTTTAAACTAAGACTAGGTTTTGATTAGGTATCAGGATAAAGATGGCAAAGCACCGGAACAAGTTGTGGTTGCCCCATCCCCAGAAGTGTTCAAGACCAGATTGAGTTCTCATCTGGGTCAAACAGGGATGAAGATGGGAAAGACCTAACCTACTTGGAGTTGAATCAGGTAAAGGGCAACAAGAAGGCTTTCTAAACATCTATTACTAGCAAAAGAAGACAAGGAAAAATGTGATATCACTACTGAATTGTGTGAAGAACCTAGTGATAAAGCATAAAGAAAAAAAGTCATATTCATTTTCTCTGTACCTCAGTCTTTTCTGGTAATATAAGGGTCCAGGATTTTCAGGTCCATGAGGCCTTTGGGAAAGTCTAAAGGTAAAAAGACCCTCAGGGGAAGAGGTTAGGGAACATTAAAAAAATTAACACCCACAAGTCAATAGGATCGGATGGGCTGCCCTCAGCAGTGCTGAGGGAACTGTACTATGCCATTGCAAGGTCAGTCTTGGTTATCTTTAAAAGGTTATGGCAAATGAAAGAGAATCCTAAGGACAGGAGAAACACAAATGCCACATCTACCTTCAAGAAAGGCAAGAGTGAAGATCTAGAATATGACAGGCCAGTCAGCCTCACACTGTTCCCTAAGGTGACAGAGAAAACAACCTGGAAACAGTTTCAGGAAGGTTAAAAAGAAGATCAGGAGGAGTCAGCATGGATTCACAAAGTCAAAATAATGTGACCAATCTGATAGAATTCTTATGATCAGAGGAACAGTTTGATGGATATGAAGGCAGCACTGGATGTTGCTTATCTCGACTTTACTTGAGCTCTTGACTCTTACTCATAACAGCCTAGGAGACGAGCTGGCAAAGTATGGGCTAGATACACAGAAAGTGAGGTGGACTGAAAACTGTCAGCTGGACCCAAAGTAGATGTATGAAGTCCAGCCTGAACAGACTCACTAGTGGTGTACTCAGGGGTCAATGCTGAGTAGATATTGCTTAAGAACTTCATTTATAATGGGGAAGATGAGACAGAGTGCATTCATGGCAATTTTATGGACAATACAAAACTAGGAGGAGTAGCTAATATGCCAGATGGTTTTGCTGTCATTCAGAGACACCTGGATAAGCTGGTTGAAAATAATTTTATGAAGTTCAACAAAGGCAAAAAGGTCTTCCTCCTATGGAGAATAGGAGGAACAGCACCATCCACCAGTACACACTGGGGGACAAAAAGATGAAAATATGCTTCCCAGGAAAGAATCTGGGTGTCCTGGAGGACACCAAGCTGACCGTGAGTGAATAATGGCTCCTTGTATGAAATAAAGCCCCCTCTGAGAGCACTGCCAAAAATAAATTCTTTGTGATGTGAACATCTATAAAGCAAAATCTGACACTGAAACAGTGTCATCACTTTATTTCACATAAAGGAAGCAAATAGCCATCCAGTGACAAATACTTGCAGTCAGTAGCAATGGCCTTAAACTGATATCAGAAAGTTGGAATGACCTTTATTCTATTTTCTAGTATCTTAAGTTATTATGTCTCCAGGTCTCTCTTTTCCCACTCTCAGCTCAGAATCGTATTTTCTTGATAGCAATAAAAATTGGAATTTGTACCCTTGGAAAATGTAGGTCTGAATATTAAAGAAATTCTGTTAATCAGAGCAGAAAAACTAGCTGAACGGAAGGTTTGTATTGTGAATTTCAAACCCAGGTCCTGCTACTTCCACTATCCTTCCGCTATCATTTAGACAATGCCTACAATTTCTATTGCTTTCATGTTTCAATTTTTTCAGAAAATCTCAGAATTTTGAGAGGTTTTGCTTCTTCAGCACTTCCTTTTTTCCCATTTATGCATTAAGAATGATGTCACTAATCACAGTGATTGAAAAAATAGTTTAACAACTGATACTATGTTGAGCTTTGTCAATGGCCACTGATATGTGAGAAGTTAGTGCCTGAAAGCCCCCCAGAGCTGTATTATTACTAAAGAAGTGTAGAAAAGCTTGGTTTGCTATGGTCACTGTATTCACACCCTCTTTGGTTTTTAGTAAAAACTTGTATTTCCATACATAAAGATTGTTAAAAATAATGCTTGAGGACAATAACATGTAGATTCAAACTCCAAAAGTCATCATCTTCTTTCCTATATTTGATATTCCTATTCTCATTTCAATTTGTGGCAGTCTAGAAAGACAGGCTTTAGATATTAGATTTGCTGGGGTGGGGGAGGGAGGTTGGGTTTGGATTTGTTTGGTTTTTTTTTCTTTATTGAGCTGTGCAGCTCTATTTGTGCTTGTGAGAATCAAAGTCACTCATGCAACTCTATCCTTTAAATTTTATTATTCATATTTTAACCTTGTAATGATGCAGGGATTGACTCAACTTCTCTTAAGAGGCATTCATTCTCCAATATCAAGCAATTTTAAGTGCTCGTATAGAAGATGTCATTTATGTTGTCTTTGAGTGTCAAGAGAATACAACACCTCTAGACTATTAAGAGATCTTTAAGTCTTAAACAATTATTTACTTATCATTGCTGAGGTGGGACTTGAGTCTGAAACTAAAATGTCCTAGGTTACAATGTAAAAATGTGCCAGAGGGTCTGTATTCTATCTCCATCTTCATTAACTGTTGAAACAAAGGAGGGGCAGTGTTTTTCTTTGCCTCCTCCCCTGGACTATCTCCTGTTAATGGGCCATTAACACCTTGCCCTATGAGTCATAGATAACTCCCTCCGGGAGCCCTTTGTGTTTAATGGGCCATTGTGAGGACCCACCCCATGACTCATACAATGACATCAGCCCATTGTGAGGATCCACCACATGACTCATAGAATTACATAATCCCATTGTGAGATGCTCCACCCAGGGGGAGGAGCCAAGCATTCCCACCTGGATATAATGTGGGAACTGGGACAGAACAAGGAGCCCTGACCCACTGGTTTCCAGAGGACAAGAGCTACCAGACCTGTCTTCAGGATCACTATTACAGCAAGACCACCTCATCTGGACTGCTGCCACAACCCTAACTAGCAGGGTATCAGGTTGTATTCTGACTCTGTCAGTAGTTTTTGTTTTCTTTGTATTACTTGCATGTATTTTACTTTTTCCTATTAAATTGTATTTCTGACTTAGAGTCTCACTGGTTTTGCTTTCAAACCAGCACATAAAACCAGGAGCACAAGGGAACAACCCATCAGAAGATTTAAATTTCCACTTTTTCAGCATCCCTTCTAGTAGGAGCTTCTCCAGTGCCCATTACTTCTTTATGCAAATTCTTGAGCGATGAACTGGGAAATTCTTCAATTCTTTGCTCCTAGCAGTGTCTCTTAACTCTCTTACAAGAGGCCTAAGGAATACAAGTTTGCAATCTGTCTAAATTACTAGGTTTTATTTTTAATCCTATAGATGTTCTCATCAGTGACAAATTACTTTCTGAATCCTGTCAAGCTCCTGGCCTTGGTGATATAATAATCCTCCTTACATAAAGTTCCTTTTTCTATGTAGTCAGCTACAGTGCAGTTTAAGGAGATGTCACACTCTGTACGTGTGCATATATGTATTTGCATATATTATCATTGCTAGTATAATTTGGCAGTAATGTTGCAAACAGAATGGAACCATGTTCTTGGCTTTAACCTTTCCATAACAGTGAACTATAGCAGTGCCTTGACAACAGCCTACAAGAAAGATGTAGAGGGACTTTTTATAGGAATATGTAGTGACAGGACAAAGGGGAATGGCTTTAAACTGAAAGTGAGTAGGCTTAGATTAGATAGTAGGAAGAAGTTCTTTATGATGAGGATGGTTAAACACTGGAGTTGCTGCCCAGAGAAGTTGTGGATGCCCCACTTCTGGAAGGGCTCAAGGCTAGGCTGGATGGACCTCTGGTCTAGTGAAAGTTGCCCCTGTATGTAGCAGAGGAAATGGAAATTAGACAACCTCTAAGGTCTTCTACGACCCAAACCATTCTGTGATTCTACTTCAAAGAAAAACAACATTTCCCCATTCCTGAAAGAACTGTTTGCTTTTACACTCTCCGGACATATTTGTAGGAAGATCAGCACAAATAAAATAAAACTACTCATACAGATTCTGTTCAAGGTGCCTCTGAAAGAAAAAAAAAAAACATAACCTAGAAGTCTGGAAGCTTCTGTTCTTGCATCTTTGTAGCAAGTTCTTCAGGAAGAATGTTCATTTTGCAATGGTATTTTTTTCAGCTGTATATTTTCTACTAGATGGAACTTGATCATCTTTGAGGTCCCTTCCAATCAAACCATTATATGACTACTTTTCAGTTAACTAAACATACTGAAAGCCCAAGATTCTTTGTGTTCACACAAACCTTTCTACACTATTCAGTCATTAACATCTACTAATTCATCTGTACCTAAATAAACAATAGACTAGAGACTCCTTAATCTTTAAAAGAGAGATAGATTATAAAGAATTTTTATCTCTTCATGAGCTGAAATATCTCATAGTGATCTCATGACAAGAAGTACCTCATTTCTTCTCTGAGTCCAGAGAAATCAATGGAAATTAACACAAAATTAATTACTAATTTTGGTAATAAAGAAATCATGCATGAAAAAAAATGTACTTGACTGACTTTTCAGTGCTGTAAGTTTTTGTGTGACAGATAATTTTGTTGATCAGTTATAAAATGTTTTACAAAGCTACTGTCTGGGAAAGTGCTTGTCATGACCTACAGCTTAAGGTAGCAGTAAGCATTCTCAGCCTTAGCGTTATGATTGCACAAGTTTCAAATTGAATGCTTCCTATGGTTTAAATTAGTTATGAAACAAAACATATATAAGAAACAAGAACTTGCAATATGTGATATAGGTATACTAAAAATCTTTAAATCTATGCTTTGTAAGTACAACATTCCTTCAAAAAAGCATTTGAGAAGATATTTCTGATTTCATACTAAAGAAATTTGATGACAACTGAAGAATATCTATTCAATGTGATCACTGTGAATTTTTACATTAGCAAATTCAAACTTCTGCCACTTTGAAATTTTCCTAGGAGGAAAGGTCAGCTACTCAGAGATGTCTACATACATCTATCCTTGAATTCCTGAACCACTTCTTATACGAAAAGCCAGGCCTGAATATCTGGTTTAATGGTATTGGAGAAGCATGCATTATCCTTTCTAGTGCTAGGCAACAATTGTCCTCTGTCTAGTGACCTCTTTGCTGTCACTAAATTGTTTCTCTACTAGTTCTCTCTAAATTGCTTCTTTTTGCTCATAAACCTTTGTGACTGCTGAGCTCTTGGAATATGTTTTGAGAATACATCATCAAGATGGAGTCAGCTTGCTACTGCATTACTAAAAAATAAATCAATACAGCAGCCTAATCTAACAACAGATAATATTGGTACTCTTTTCCTTTTGAGATTTGTCTATGTAATGAGTTACTTAAGTTCTCCTTTTCTCAATGGGTTGGGTGTATGAAGTCCTAAAGGGATATAACATCTCAAAAGCAAATAATCAACAGTTTTAGGTGAAGGTAGCCTTCCACATTCTTCTCTGATGTTGGAAAATAACATCTTCTTCTACTACTAGCTTTTAACTACATAATTGTAATTTTTGATCTATTAAATGTAATAACCTGTATCGTGCACAGAGGTTTTTGCCATGACAGTAAAATTTTTCATTCATCTGTAGTACCCCCACTGTATGTTTTTATGTAATTACTTTGTGGACAGTAATGCAGTAGTCCTGCAGTATCAAGCCTTCAGGTGGGGTGAAATCAGTCTCATTTAGTCCCCCACATTTTGCATACATCTTTCCTATAGAAAATAACATCTTTCCTATAAAATGATACTTTTCTATATAGAGAGATGAAATAAGCAGCTACATCTGAGTACCACAGAGGAAGATACTGTATAATTATGTTTAGACATCAAAATTTATACATCTGGGTGGGTTTTAATTAATGGATACTAGAAAACTACAGATAAACAAAAATAACTGTCTATTTTCTGGTGAATTTAATTGCTTTCTAAGCTGCCTTCACTAGTTATTGCTAGATCATCGCTGACTGTAATGATAACATAAACACATAAATGGATGTAAAACTGTGCGCTGAGACAACTAAACTTAATTAACTGCGATCAACATCTACAATCTACAGTTTGGAAGCTGAGCCCAATATCTGTTCCAAGAACAAGGAAAAGTTCCTTAAGAATGCAAATCAGCCCTTTCAATATTTAGATGTGTACAGTAATCTAGCAGCTCAAAAACTTGTCAATAACCCACAGCAAAGTTTAGATTCTACATGGATTTGAAGAGCAAACCAAGATTCAAAGTTGCCTCCACAGTTACTGCTGAGGATTGTTGATGGTGGTGTTTATAGTGATAAGGAATCAGAAAAAGTAAAAACTGAAGACTAAAAGTGCTGTTGTATTAGTGCTAAAGAAGATCATATAAATCATAATGTAAAACTGCCCAAAACTAATGTAGTTCACTTCAAATAATCTCCTACTCTGCAAAGTTAATAACATCCTATTTTGATCACAGTTTCTCACCCTGAATGTTTTATGTTTAGAACATCTTACACAGGCTTTGCCCTAATTACCTAAAATAGTTCTCCCATAGTAATGTGAGGATTTCAATTTTACACCTACTGGATTAAAAAGCCACAACTGCAGGCTATCTGATTAGCTCCTCAAACTGAATTTTAAATCAGTTTAAAACAGGCTTAGTCAGTTATTTTAACTGGTTGTGTGGCTGTTTGGGATTTATTTTTTTAATTTTGATTATTACTTGTTACTCCTCTTAGTATTTCAAACAGTAATTTTTTAGTAATTTTATGTGTGCTGTTCAGTTTGGCCTTTTCCAGAGTTTACTGGCATATATATGTCAAAAAGCAGTCTGTGAAGTTAGAAACTTCTCTGTAATAGTTTACATTAATATGTTATAAAATTATCTAAAGCATTATAATTTCCTGTTTTAATCAGAGGAAACTGAGGTACCTCTACCTGAAACAGACATTGCCAAACACTAAACTAATGGCAGATAAAGCACGACAACTCTTTTGTTTTCAGTCTGAGAATAAAGCTTTTTGTAATGAATGAAAAGAGTTCTTATCTCATGGGATTGAAATGTCTGTCCCATGTTTCCTTATAAACACTTTCTTCTAAATCTATTCTTTCCATTTCTGCTATTAAAATGAATTCATCTTGTCAAATCTCTCTCCCTAGACACTCAAAGTGATGTGTCAATTTCCTGCTCACAGCTCTAACAATGTCTGACACTCCATCCTGAGCCTGACGCCTCAGAAGAATCCTGACTTTGTAAGTGCCAATGCCTACCTCAGCCTGGACTTGTTTTTCTGACAATGAAGAGAAATAATCAAATATAAGACCTATTTACCCATCACCTTTAGCACTACATTACTACAGAAGATCTTACACATGTACAGGTGCTTTCCATCTCCACCTATTTTAAACTCTATCTCACACAGATGTAGATGCCTACAGTGCAGCTATTTTCATACATTCAAAAACATCACCTTGTCTTTTTCCTCTGTCCAAGATGGTCTGGTACCATAACCAACCTTCATTTAAGACACACAGAGACACGTGGAAATTAACATTGACATGGGCCCTGCGTGTCACAGAATCTGGCACAGTCTGCCCAAAGAATTTGCAGATGACTCATCAGTGGAAATAAACGTTGAAGGCCAATTTGGATCAGGCTTTGAGCAACCTGGTCAAGTGGGCCCATAGCAGAGGGGTTGAAACTAGATGATCTTTAAGATCCCTTCCAACCAAAACCATTATATAATTCTGTGATTCTATGAGCTACAGAAAACCCATGGCCCTCTGCAGCAGTTGCTGGCAGCCAGGCTTCTGGTCTCTACAGACTCTCCAGAAGCAATGGCCTCTGTAGGAAAGTGAACTGAATACAGTCAGTCTCCTCCTCCTTGCTTTCACTTCTGTAAATGTCTCACAAACCATGTTCAGTGAATATCAAACTGTCGTGCATGCCTTTCTTATTTTTCCAGGTATCCCAGCTCCAGATATTCCTGCTGAGGCTCAAAATAAAAATTTCTGTTCTTCTTACAATCTCTGCTGAGAAGTGACTTCTTTTTGTCAATTTAGATACCATCAGTACATCCACTAAAGGAATATAAAGCTAGAAGTAAAGGAAGATATAAAAATATGTACATACCCATGGCATACATCATATTTAAGGCACATCTTCTTTAGAAAAAAATTCCATGATCCCATATTCTCCATTTTGTCTCTTTTGTCTCTGCCCTTCAACTTGCATCAGACTATGCCAAATCAAGAACATAAAATCATTGGTGATTTTGGAAGTTTAAGTCTTTACCCTTGAAATTGATCAACTATATATGGCACCAAAGAACAAAACCAAGCCAAATTTTAATCATTCTTTGCATTGTAAAAACTGAAAAATCTTGAACCACCAGACCACAAGTCATGCACCACCTTAAGGATAGATGCTCAAGTCACAATACTAAGAAAATCCTCTTCCTATTTTTTCTATTATATGTGTCCATTCATTGCAAGGAATACTCATATTCATGCACAAACCCTTCAGCAGCAGCAACAGCATCAGTGCAGAAGATCACAATAGTGACACTATTAATACTAGCCCCTTATTTGGTATTCAGAATTGCTTGTCTCTTGAGGGTTCTCTTGACAGACATTACAGAAACACGTTTAAAAATGGTTGTTTTTTTGAGGCATTTTATTTCATTGATAATTCAGTTAATTTCAACTAAAATCTTAAAAGCGTTACTTTGTAGAAACCACAGTTTTGACCACAAAATACTGAAGTACCATTGTTAGTTTTGTTGTGGTGTTTTAATTTTTTTTTTTCTATTTAGAATTTTTGTACAGCAGAAGCTTATCAATGAGAAGAAAAGGAAATGTATAGCCATGTTCCCCTGCTGATTTCTGGAGCTGCTGAAGTCAATGGCAAAATCCTAAATGTCACTCATTAAATTAGGATGAAACACATAAAATTAAGATATTACTATATTTTTCTTTGTTTTAAGGAAATATTAGGCATCATAAGAGAGCCATTCACAGAAATTTTCTAAAGGGAGCTGCCACAGTCTCTCTCCCACTCCTAATGCAACAAAGCTTTTCATTATTGTCTGTACTCAGCAGTAATTCATTTCACATTTATTTTTAGCTTCACAATTATATTAGTTTTTAATGTGATACTATTAAAAAAGGGTGATAGAAATATGAAAAATTAGGTACATAGTAGAGCTCTTAGTGTTAATGTGGTTGCTTACATATAGAATTTTTGAGATTTCCTCAAAAAACCTGCCTAGCCTCTTTCTGCCACTTCAATAGACTATGAATCTGTCATAGGTACTCTGTTGCATCTGTTAGCTCCATGGAGTTATCTCATGCATTTGGGATTCTCTCAGGTGGCACCAAAATGCCTGTGTCTGGACAAGTGAGTCACAGACAGGATTCTGTGCCAGGTAAACTACACTTCTAATTGGGGATCCAAGCTTTCATACAATAATAGACCCATGGAATATCCTAAATTGGAAGGGACATACAAGGATCATCAAGTCCAACTGCTGGCCCTGCACAGGACAACCCCAAAAATCACACAGTGGGCTTGAGAATATTGTCTGAATGCCTCTTGAACTCAGGCTTGGAGCTGTGACCACTCCCCTGGGGAGCCTGTTTCACTGGCCAGCCACCTTCTGATTAGAAAAGCTTTTTCTAATATCCAATCTAAACCTTCCTGACACAGCTTCATGCCATTCCTGTGGGAAAATTTCCTGCCATTGGTCACCAGAAAGAGATGGGTGCCTGATCCTTTGCTTTCTCTTGTGAGGTATCATGGATAGATTTGAGCTCTCCCCTCTGCCTACTCTTCTCCAAGCTGAACAGACCAAGTAACCTTAGACTAACGTCTCTTCTAGACCCTTTACCATCTTTGTGGCTCTCCTCTGGACACTCTCTAATAGCTTTGTATATTTTAATATTGTGGTGCCCAAAATTGCACTCAGGACTCCAGGTGAGGCCACCCCAGTGCAGAGCAGAGCAAAACAATTCCTGTGCCTGATGCAGTCCAGGACAGTGTTGGCTATTCTAGCTACCAGGGCACTGCTGACTCATGGTTCAACATGCTGTCATTTAGGACCCCCAGCTGCCTTTCCTCAGTGCTGATCTCCAGTGTCTCATTCCCCAGTCTGTGCATGCATCTATTTTCTTATCATTAATATAGCTTGATTCAGCTGCTCACACTCAGCAGTCATGGGTACTCACACAGAGCAATTTAGTCATCCTCAGGGCATCCAAGGCAGCCAAGTTTTTGGTAGATTCAACATGCAGCTTGCAAAAACCAATATCCTTCTAGTACGGTAGATAGAGGAAGAGTAAGATACCCAAGGACATGTCTATTTGACCTAGAAAACTATGAATGGACTAATTAATTGATCCCTACATTTACAGTCCTGTCAATGGGAACTTAAGCATCTGTAGTGGGATTCAGTTGATAAATATGGGTACTGGATGTCATGCAACACATTCATCTGGTTCAGGCGGAGACCAGAAGGAACATAGTCTAAATAGGATGCTCAGCAGTGCTAAAATGACACCAGCTACCTATAGTTGTCAACCAAAACTTTCAGCTTTCTACCCATGGGGAGTCACTCACACAGACCTTAGAACTGTCAAAATAAAGATATCTAATACTGGTGTAGATTAACTGTGATATAGCTACTAGCAACTAACACAACTGAAGCTACAGCAAGGCATCTCCTTTTACTTCCATGCAGATTTGGATCTTCTTAGCTATGAGTAGTTTTTTGTGGAACTGAATCCTGCCCCTATACATAGAAACCTCTTTCTAACTGCAAAGGTATCACATAATCCTACCATCACCCTTTTGAAAATCAGCTTGTTGTCTTTGGTACCAGACTGCAAAATAAGGTTACGCTAAGCTGACCTGAGGCTATATAGGCATCCATCACTTTATTTTTGCTCCCTACTCCATCAGTCAGTTTAGATGGATGCTGATTTAAGAAGACTAAATCTCCACTCATGTATATATACTTTTTAAGCATTTGCAATTGTTTTTCTACACAGTACATACAAGATGTTTGCCTTACTCAAAAAATTATATCATATGTTCCTGGAGATATCTCATCAACTACAACGATTGAATCATTAAACAGGTACACTGAGTTGAGTTTAATGTCAGTCTGGAATACCCATTTTTCTGTAATGACTACTAAAACAGGTAAGACGAGTAATGCAAATGTAGATACTGCAATGTAACTGTCTTAAGTTATCTAATATGCATTCCACTTTGGATTCCTATTTTTTCCCTTCTACTCTCCACGGTGAATTATATCACATATTCACTAGCTTCTGACATTGTTCCTGCTCATTTTCTTTTATAAAACCCAAAATTTATTGCTTTTCTTTCAAGTTACTTTTATGAAATTTTTATACTACTTTGCTTCCTAATCACACTCCTAATTTATTTTGTAAATTTTCAAGTTATGCAGTGATATTTTACAAAGCAATCCCAGAAACTTTCTAATTAAAATATCTTTGCACAGAAGAGTTTAATCTTTTAAAGAGCGGATATTATACTTGCTGCTGTCTCTTTGATCAGTCTTAAAGTATGTGATGCTCATTCTGAGTTGATCAGTAATTTTTGTCTCTTGCAAAGAATTATTTTATTAATTTTAAAAGTTTTGGGATTGGTATTACACCAAACTATTTGTGAGAGGTCTGTAAGCTTGATGGAAATTATTTAACTCATTGAACTTGTATAGACTTTATTGTCTTATCTAACACAATTTTGTATTTCGGGAAAGAGAGATTATTTTAAACAACTCAGTTCCATGAGGGAACAATTTTTCAGTAGTTAGAGGACAGGGAAGAAGGTAAATGTTGGCTCTGTGGAAAGACTGACTCTGGCTTCTGTCCCAAAAGACTACATACCTCCTTTATTATGTGATGAGTTGACCCTGGCTCTATTGTTCCACCTCCTCAATCTGACAGGGGAGAGAAATATGACAATGTGCTCCATGGGCTGAGATAAGGACAGGGAGATCATTCAGCATTTATGACCACAAGCAAAAGACTCCTCTTGGGGAAATTAATTTGATTAATTACCAATCAATTTAGAGGACCGTAATGAGAATAAATCCACATTTAAAAACACTCTAACCCACCCCTTCCTTCTTTCCAATTTTCTCCCTGCCTCCCCCAACCACTCAGAGGGACGGGAAATAGGTCCCAGTCAGTTCATCACATGTTGTCATTGCTGCTGCTTCCTCTTCAGGGAGAGGACTCCTTATGCTCTTCCTGCCATGGACTCCTGTTTCCCTAGGGGTACACAGGTCTCTCCAGGAGCCAGCTCCAGTGTCAGTGCTGTATGGAGTCACAGTCTCCTTCAAACATCCAACATCTCCAGTGTGGGGTCTTTGCCACAGGATCTCTGCTGCCTTGTGGACCTCCATGGGCTGCAGAAGCACAGCTGACTCACCATGGTCTTTACCACAGGCTGCAGGGGAATCTCTGTCCAGTGCTGGAACACCTCCCCTTCCTTCATTGACCTTGGTGTCTGCAGAGTTGTTCCTCTCACATATTCTCACTCCTCTCTTGTAGTTGCTGTAGTTTTTATTCCTTCTTAGCTCTGTTTTCTCAGAGGCACAATCACAGTCACTGATGGGCTTGGCCTTGGCCAGCAGGTCTGTCTTAGAGTCATCTGGCATGGGCTCTACCAGGCATAGGGAAATGTTCTGGCATCACCTCACAGAAGCTACTCCTGCAGCCTGTTAGTAAAACCTTGCCACATAAACCCAATACGACTTCATATGCTGGTTACCTCCTCAGCTGCTCATATAACCTCTACATATGAGCTCCTGTCTAATCTGCTCTCCACTGAGAGGATGTCAACCTGTAATGTGTCTCTCAGAGTGCTTGCATTCTGGAAGGTCTGGGGCCAAAGCTACCCCAGAAGAGCACAGTTTGCAAAAAAATACAGTTGAGGGCTCTGAAGCTGTTATCACACAACCCTGTTTGCCTGCAGTTTTGACAAAAAGACAATTATTAGGTCTGCCTTGGATCTCCATGAATTTACTCAACTTACTAGAATTCTCATCTAAATTAACAGACCTATATTGGCATAAAGAGGAATAAAACAAAGCAAGGTTTTGATCCTTACACACTAGTTATATATTGTGGTCATTCTCTAGCAGCACTTTGTAACAGAAGCTGTTAAATTTTTTTCCTGGGGCAAAGTGATACATAAGAAAATTATTTTTTTTAATAAGAAAACTGGCTATTTTTTAAATTTTTTCCTCCCATACTCATTAATGGAAGTGGATAAAAATGGGTCTACTTTTTAGAAAATTTTCATGGAATCATAAATTGCATTTCCTTTTGTAAGAAAGTGGTAACCAGACAGTATGATTTGTACTTCTCATACAATTTTCTACTTTTTGGTTTAGATAACTATTAAAATTAGGTTATTTTAAAAGCCTTCACTTACTGATGAAATTAGCAACTGTCACTATTACTGCACTTATACTCCACTGACCTTTTAGAATCTCAGCCCTAATACTCTGCTGCTGTGTTCTGATCAGATTGCATCTCTGGGGCTCTGGGATGATTTATCAGTTAGAAATAATTTGAAGGGGTGTATGATTGTAATACATTTCCCTGATGGATCTTCCATAAAACTTACAACGGGCATAGAACAAGGTCATAGGCATGTTTATTCAACTTAAAGTTTCTATTTTAACTTTCAAAATCTTTGCAATCTGCCTTTATTTACATCATACTCACAGAAATAGCAAAGCAATGACCCTAACAACAAGAATGTAAATTTAATACTTGCTTTTTGTAGAGCATGTAGCCTTTTTCAAAATAATAAAGGAAGGCTGTCTCAAATTACAAAAGAATCAAGCATAGTATATATGCATTATGAATGCTCATGAAAAGAGAAAGTAGGAAGGATGCTTTATACTGTACTAGGTGGTTCTACAGAACGCAGTTACAAGAAACATGAAGGAATCCTTTATAATCAGATAGTAGGAAAATTTTAAAAATATTAGAGCAACCATAACTTCTTGTCTGTATTCTTCCTCTCTTCTGGGATGGTGGTAGAGAAATAGAATAATCAACAGCACAGTAAAACAATGTCTATCTAAAGTTAGTAGAAGGAAACTCTACTGCAGAGAAGAAGATACAACCTCTATAAGCATAGCTAACTACAAATTCCATGGAATCATAGACTCTCCTGATTTGGAGGGGCCCCACAAGGATCATCAAGTCAAATCCTGATCCTGCACGGGACAACTGCAAGAATCACACCATGTGCCTGAGAGAACATACTTCTTTTTTCTCACTTTTAATTTTCTGCAATAAGTGATCATATGCTACTATTTCTGAAAAATACATATATGTAACCTCTTTCATCTCTATATGTAGGGCAGGACCTGTGACACAAGCATCCTGTTTCCCTGTGAATTGTTCCACTGTACTCAAAGGGATATATTGGGCCTATAGAGAACCTGCAGCCACTGATAACAAAATCAGAGTTCTGGAAAAGGTGGATTCAATCAGTGTTCACTAACAGTCAGTCAGGACTCCTGACATGCAGAAGAGTTGTAAGGATCACACTGGAACAGAGGAAGCAGGGCATATTCACCTTATCAGCTTTAGGAGAGAGTTTCTCCCTATAGTAATGACAATATGTCAAAGGTATTTGTGATCTGTTTCAAAGGTTATCCGAACTGATGAAACTGATGCATGACAGATCTAGTAATTAAAAACAAGAAATCAAATACATTGGATTAATTAAAGAAAAGTGTTTGTGCCCTGTTCCAAATCTAAGATCTGTCATCAAGATCATCCAGCTACACCAAGGAGATTTTGTCACAGTAGCATGGAGCTGGCCGTATGCATTCAGTAAACAGAAGTATTACTACATTAATTTTAATCTATAGCATGTGCTGTTTCCAATTATCAAGCTCTATGTTGCTGTGCATATCTTCAACTTAGAACCAAATACAATTTAAATATCCGACTGCCCTTTATGAAATTTACAATACCCTAGTGACCTTAAATAACATGCAGCATATTTGTAGTTATCACTAATCCCCCAAAGCACCACTATATCAAAAAGAAAATTATTTTTTATTTCTAAACATGAAGATGGCAAGCACTCTTCAAAAATAATCAAAAGTGTATGAGGTAGGTATACTATGTATACTTTGTGTATTTACTGTAATATGACATTACTTCATATCAAATTATGCTGGGTTGTACCCTACCTGAAGTAGTGTGAAAGGACTTTCCCAATATATAGTGTCACTGTAAGTAAGGAAAGAGTGGTGAGATTTATTTCAGAGAAAAGTAAGCAGCTTACTTTGGGTCATAATTAAGTTGGTGTCCTAATTCCTTTAGAATAAAACTGGCTCTGTAATAAAACCAAGGGCCTTATTCTAGACCCTGAGCACAACTGGTCAAGTGGAATCATTGTGGAAGTTAGACTGACACAATACTGTTTGCAAATTACTCTCACTTATTCAGTATTTAAAGGGTTGCTCTCTGAAGCACCTGATATATAATTAGAATCAAGCCCTTAATTAACCCTTCTTTATGCATTTAAGATAATAACAATGATTACAGTCTAGTTTCATTGCAATGAAGGGCAAACATCCCCAAAGAAATGTTATATAATGTATGTTCTCTGAATTAGTGCTCACCCAGCGATTTGAGTGGCACTTACTGTGTCAACAGCACCATTTCTTGCAAATATGTTGGCTTTTTTTCCTCTTTGAGTTTTGCATTAGAACATTCTACTAGTGAGCAATTTTGATGATGGTAATCTACATAACTGGAATGAAACAAGGCAGAAGTGTTAAAACAGTGAGCCTTAAGAGCTCAACATTGCTTCTTTAAAACCCCAAAAACCAAGTCTGAATTCCCATTTAGATGCTTCGTTGGACACAGAATTAAACAGGACACTGAATTAAAATCTGCAGTGCTTAAGAGTCTAATGTTAATTCACCAAAATAAAAATTACTATTCTTTCCAAGACCATTTTTGGACCAGATCCAAGAAGCATAATTTTCCCTCTTACAAAGAAGCAGCTCTTCATGCAGCAGCCAGTTCCTAAACTCTAGTGAAAGCTCTGAATTAGTAAAATGTTGTCCTATATATATTGCTATATCATGTCAATTTGTTGCCTACCAGCACCCCCAAGTCCAGATATTGTATATCTGACCATATTTCAAATTACAATAATATTGTTTGGCATTTCTGGCAGGCACAGATTTTTTAGAAAATTCTTATCTGAATTAAATATCTGAAAATTTCTTAATTTTAATTTCAGATTAAATCTAATAAATTACATCAAGGCGCAGATGCCTCCTCTTTCAGGCTGTGAGGCTGTGAGTTTCAATGCCACAAAGCTCATGAATTTCATATATTTGAATGAGTAATGATATCACCCAGGGTGTAACCAGTCTGTCTTTCAGACATATCTGAACCTGTTGCTTTGAGCAGTCAAAACAGGGACATTTGGGCACAGCAGTCTGACCTATTGAAAATGATGATGAGGTAGGTGTCTAGTTAGCTAAGGTAAATAAGGATCTGTCATGGACAAGAACAGAACTGGGCAACCCCCAGTGGTTAAAGATCCTGGCATTTATTTAAGAACCAAGATTAGAGCTTTTACTCCACTCTTACGCACTCCTTCACTCTCTCACTTTGTCGCTCCCCTCCAGCCATATGTTCAATAGGTCTTGACATGCTTTTCCTGCAGAGGCATCCTTGCTGGTCCAGGAATGTCATGCAAAAATTCATGTTGGTCCTTGCCATGCTGCTGCTCACAGTGAGCAGCCTCGTGTATTGCCTCACAAAGTCACAGGCCATCCTCTGGCATTTGTCTGTACACAGTACTCTGATTTCCATGGTCTTCACCTACGTCCAAGATTTTTCCTTCAGTCTAGATATTTACCCACTTTGAGAGAATACTCATAAATCTCAATAGTCAGTGTGCAGAGGCACAATACATTATCACCTTCCTGACTTGCAGTTCTGTCTTATGTCACTTGTCAGCTGCTTTTGTTCAGTTCAAGTTTTATCAGTATTTTCAGACACATACAAACCCAGTTATCTGCCATGTTATCATTCACATTTTCAGCTGATTTTTCACAAGAAACATGACCTTGTAAAAATTACTACATCATTTTAAAAATTTTTACCTTGTAAAAATTATCATCGTTTCAGATCATAATATATTATAAACAAATTTGGAACAAATGTCAATATTCACAGGTGATTCCTCTATTTCCAGATTTTTTCTTTTTATGATTTTTTTTCTCTGTCTCTGCAATGCTGCCTCTGGCAAAATAGATATGATTTTCTAAAACCTGGATTTCACTTTGCAAGTACTTTTTGAGTATTCATATTTTTTGCCATAATTTTTTTTGCCTATGCCAGATGATGTAGCTATATACTCATAACGAGGTAATTTATCAAAGTAAAAGCCATTAGGTCATTTCAGTATTTAATCACCAAATAAAAATTTACTAAGCAAAGCACAAATCCTAATTTAAAAAGAGAATAGACATTTTTTAAAAATTAAAATAAGTAAGTTTCTTAATTTCAAAGAAATGGTTACATCTGGAAGTCAAGACTTGGTTATAACTTGGTCTGAAGTGCTTAACCTTTTCATAAGAGCCCTTCAGGGCACTATTCTAACAATCATCATGAGAGATTACCTATACTAAAAGATATAACCAAGATCATGTGTTCAGATTCAAGGGATATAAAGGAATAGTTTATGATAAAACTATGATAATAGTTTATGATGAAAAAAACGTCATCTTAATAACTGTGTATAAATTTAAATGCCATCATGACGTATATAAAAATAAATAGTTAAAAAATATGCACATAAAAAGATACTGCATGGCACAAAAATTGAATTTTACGAGATTCTGTGTTTCTAGAAATTGTTCCATGGGACTGTTCCATGTTCTGGACAGAAAGCGATATAATTTTGTCTCTTAAGATGTTCATAGGTCTTTATTTTGACCCATTCTAGCATCCCAAATACTGTGGAAGCCCTGAAAACACAAAGCATTATATGGCTTATTGGTCTGAGGGTGAAAAATTCTGCCTGCAGAAAACAGTGGTACTCCATGAAAGCAGTGCTGAAAACCAGGGCTGGAGAAGGCTGACATATGGATGCTTAATTTGTCTGATGAGGCTCAGTGCAGGTCAAATAGACTTGTGTGTATTCAGTCATCATAATATTTCTGAGGTATCTCTCTACATGGCTTTTAATGTTTTGTGGAGAGCTAGTGGAGAATTTTATTGTTCAACATAGAAATAGGTTTGATTTCTCCATCTTGTGATCATGTATTGGAAATTACTAGAATGATTTCTGTTGCAAGGTCACTTAAAACATCCAGCCAACACAAGGAAAATTCAGGGAAATAATTTTGTTTCTATATTCTATAGCTTGACTAACCTGAGAATTCAGTATTCTTGTTTCATTAGCCACAAATATATAGACAAGTTCACAATTAGTTCTATGATCTAAATGTTTAGCATTGGCAATGCAGAGGTCTTATCATATTCAGTGGGTGGATGAAAGCATCTGTTAGATACCAGCAATGTCTCTTTACAGAAAACAATAAAAGTTGTGCTGTTGCAGCATTTTTTTGCAACTCAAATCTCACTTTTCAACAGGTAGTTTACCTGATGTAAAGTTCAACTGAAATTAATTACCACTGTAAACCAAATTGATTTTGAGTTAGTAAACATGTGCCACAAATATTTCACACTTTCAGAGGATGGGCATTTTTAGTGAATTATTGTAATGAATTGTTCATTATTACTAACATAAGCCAGATAAAATTGGTTTATCAGTCAAAATTGCTAGTTCTTATAGTGTTACATTTCTATCTATCATCCTATGACTTATGTTACTCTTGGTGGCATGAATGTGTACAGCCCCTCTGGAAAATTCTTTTTTCTTCTCAGAACAATTTATTAACCCACTGAGAAAGTAAAGTCTTTAGTAAGAGTTGACAATGACAGAGAAATATTTCAAGACAGATCTTTATGTTGGAGTGTTAGTTTACTCAATTACTTATACACATCATTTATGAAATGATTCAAATGATCATTCTTGCTATCAAGAGATACATTTTGCATTACAATTTTCAAGGCCCAATTGTTGACAAAATATTTTAAAATCTGTTTTCTTGAGTGTTCCTCCCTCTCTTTAAATTTGGTGGACTTGGATTTAAGAATTAGGAGGTGGAAAACACTGAATGACAGAGTCACCTTTGTCAAATATCTTTGGCTTTGAGGGGCATCTTCACCATTGCAGGTTTGAACAGAATTCAGCTCATAAGTACATAAGTGAATGGATCAGATTAAAGATAATAAGAATCTTACATCTGAGACAAACCAAATCAATAAAGAGATGTAATTTGATTGTGCCATAATTTCATACTACTTATTTTTCACTTCTTCCTTATTTCAATATATGTTTGCTTGGCCCCTGTGGGAGGACATTTGCTTTTATGCTTTCTTCTTCTTTCTGATGAATGGATATTGCATGGAGAACAAATACACAAGAATAAGAAACAAACAACCCATAAAGAAAGGCTTTCTTAGCTTAATTTCTGTGCAATAACATACAAATTATAAAGAACAGTAGCAACACAAAACATTAAGAGGGCTATCCTGAAAACAGTGGTCAAAAAGAAGAATCACAAATTTAATATCACATAAAAAGGCCATGGCAAGTTTAGACTCTATTTTTGTGGAAGAAAAGGAAAAATAAGAGAGACAGAAAAATAAATATTTCAAAGCTGCATGCAGCAAAGTGATAATCAGTGATTATTCAGGTTTAAATTAAGGACATAATTTAAATGCTTAATTACATCAGATCTTAAAAGCCTAGCTTTTTTGAAGTTTGAGTTCTTAAGTGACACAAATTGTTTTATATGGGAATTGTGAGAAAGGATATGTAGCTAAAGAATAGTTTAGTTCAAGAGCAAATAAGTTTTAATCTCTAAAAGTTAACTAGAATAGTAAATCTCAGATTGTTTGCTTTCCACACAAAATTATTTCCACACTAGCTCTTCATTGTGAGTGATAATGAACTCATAATGTCACAATTTTTCACAGTCGTTGCCAAACCCAGTGCTCTAAAAGGACCAAATCAGAAAAACTCTATATGAAAGAAAGAAATTGGTTTGCAAAAAGCTCTTTAAAATCAATAAATCATCAAAGTAGACAATAGCCCATTTTGCCATTGATTACTAATAGTTTTTTTCATTATTTAAGTTTCTCTACATTTCTTATTTTTAATTGTTCACTGGACAATAAATATGAACAATTGCAACTTGTGGATTGCTTCCCATAGTTCCTTTAAATTTTCTGTATGTATCTAGTCATCACCATCACATGGTATTGTTTCTACTCTTGATATAGCTGACTGCAAAAAGAGCAGTAGAAAATAGCGAGTAGCAAATGAAAAATACATATGTCCATGTTTGAATGTCATTCTTCTCATATGAGTAGGTATTTACAGAAAACATGGTATACCCCTACAAGAAAAATTTCTTCCAGTAAATATTTAAAGTGCAGGTTGGAAACAGTTAAGTAAACACCCATCTGGATTTAAACAAATATTTGTAAACACTGTATTAATGCATACGTAGCTTTCTCTTTATGCTTTCTAAAATGCAGACAAAAATAAAAGAACCAGAGAGCTTTTAAACCAATTTTCTATTTTTTATTTGCCATATTCTATATATATTGCCTTATTCGTATATATATATATATATGAAATAGACTTAATGTATACTACAAGGGAGCCTCAATTATTTTTTGTTTTTATTCATTAATATTGTGGTTTTAAAACCTGTAGCAAGTACGTCATATCTCTCTGTGAATATTATCATTATATTATCTGATTGTTATGTGATATGGAAAGTAATCAACTATCTATTTTTTGTTGAAAATCACACAAAGACTGTCATACAAGATATAAGAAAGCAATTTCCTGAATTCATTGACCTTTCAATTGATATCATAACACAGCATAATCACTAGGCATTTAAATTATCAATGTAACTCAACGCAGACGGGTAACTGTGAAATCTCAAGGGCTTGTTGCCTGAACAAGACCACGGCACTGTAGCTAAAAGGGTAAATGTGCTTCATGTTTAGGGATGACCTTTAAGTCCCACAGCTGCCTATCATATGTCTTGTTAATCTGCCCTGTTGTTGGGTTCATCTGCTTATTTTATCCTTTTTTTGTAGAAGTTTAGTTTTCAGTCAGGTCTGACACTTCAGCCGCAGGTGCAACACAGGTCTGTATGCTTTATTTTGCCTTAATCTAGGCACAGAGACATCTGCCTGAGGAAAATATTTGAACACTGAAAAAATATTTACTCTTAAAAACTTTGTCTTTTAAATGAAAAATAAAATACAAGGGACAGTTTCATATTGCTTTTCTTTTGACACATATATATTATTAGTTTGATTAGAATAATCTGATATGATTTTAGCTTCCTTAAGATTAAACATCCAGCCTAACTTTTTATATTCTGAATAATCATCAGACAGGAAATGGCACTTACAACGTTTTCCAGATATTCTAGTACCCAATCAAAGATGAGGCAAAAGAATGCGCACATAAAGCTGTGTCTCCATTTCTGTACTGGGGATAAAGTGCAGCAACCTCTCTCTCTCTGACAGAAGGCCAAAGAACTCAAAAGATAAGCAGGAAGTAGAATTCCAGGACAAGCTTTTAGAAGAAGTCATTGTTGAGATAAGAATTCAAGGTCCACAATTTTATTTTTTTTTCACCATGCCTCTTCTATGTGCAGTTATAGCTTTTCCGGGTACATGAAAGTGTAGATGCATAATTTCCTTTGTTTGAGCTCACAAAATTAGAAGTTTTCAGTTTGTGAGCCTTTGAATTAATATGTATTTGTGTACAGAGGCTGGACCCACCTAAGCAGGATCACAGTTCAGCATAAATCGAGTCCCATTAACACAGGGGAGATTATTTAATGAAAAACAAAGTTAAAACAAAATAGCTGACTTCTTTATACAGTACTTTAGTCTATAGAGTCAAATTCCTAAGCAATTGACTGGAAAAACTCTGCAAGAAACCTAAGGAGAGTTGTTTGATGAAGGACTGGAAAATTTGATTCATTGCTGTCTGACAGTGGTGCTTGAAATGGGTTTGGGACTGCTTGCCTTAGAGGCCAAGTGCCATACCACTGAAAACCCGTGACACTGACAAGAAACATGTTAAGGACTGAATTCAAAAGGCAGTTAAACAAACATTCTTGTCCTATAAGCCACCTCTTCTGGACATTCACAGCTATATTTTTATTCCAGTTGAATTCATACCACTATTCCTGCTTTCTACAGATTGAATTCTGGTAATCTTATTAAAACCTATTCACTCAGTTTTATCTAGTGGTTAGTTGAAGACCCCAAAAATTTGCGCTATAATAAATTAACATTCTTAATGAGCTGACAATATGTGATATTTGGTAGCCTGAACAGCAAAACCAGAATGTTCCTCTTTGTAGAGAAACACAAGTTAATTGATAAAATTCAAGTCAGTTTTTCTTTTAACTGGGGAAAGGACTACAGGTTTCTGTACACAAATCACTCCGTTCTTTTAATCTACTTTTTTTTTCCTCTGACATATAAACTTTTCTAAAATAAGCAGTAATTTTCAGGGTTTATAACATTCATTATCCACTCTGCTTATCTTGTGTAGCAGGCTTGTGCTTTTTAAAAGGACATTTTTCTTCTTGTATTGCTGTTTACTTCTCAGACAGTACTTTTACAGAGAAAATGTCATATTGTGAAGTGTTCAGGTAACCTCCATGCAATGTTTTTTTAACTACAACTTTATTTTACAAAAGGGCTTTTTAAAAGCAAACCCAGATCAAAGCATTGCAGAGTTTAGAGACAAAACAAAAGTTTCACAGCAAAGAAAAATCAATGATCTTTCAAATAAATCAAGATTAAATCAAATCAAGCCAGTTTAACAGAGGATTTTAAAGCCAGTGACTTGCCTTACCTGATAGCCAACCACAGGTACAACAGATAAGATTAATATAAAGCCAGTAGTAAATGCCTGTTTCCTCTCCAATCTCATGTTACAAACAAATAAAAAGACATTGAGTTAGAACCTGACGCCTTTATTGGCAAGTATTTGTTCCACAGGATGTCTTCCAGTGGGGCAGAACTAAAATTAGATGCTATTTTATGTAAGATGGCAGAAATTGACTTTTATCATCAATCAGCCATATCATTTCAAGTAACTGTGAAGTACTGTAAGTCAATAAACATATTGGGAATATCAATAAATTATTAGAATGTCTAAATTGAAATTCAGTAAGCTATTTCGAAATATGCAGGCCTTAATTACTTCCTTTTGCACAGAGCACATGCTAGATAGTTTTTTAGAATAGTATGTCTCATTAAACACTATATTTATTCATCACTCCTAGTGGGGTGAAAGGTTTATAGCACACAGTCAGCAGTAGAAGGAAACATATTTGACTTGAACATATACATTTGTTCTTATACTGTAATTGCTTTTGGCATTTATAAACTGGTTCTTGCTCTGGACTCTCTAAATCTCAGCTAAAATGCCAAGCTAGTCATCAGCCATCCATTTCCCTTTCATCCAAGACTCTGCCCAGTGTAGAGCCTGACACATTATGAATTGTGCTGATATTCTGCATACATGCTCAGTCTCAGTTTATTGTTTCAGTTGCCTGTTAAGCCTGGCTAGTTATGCATAAAATAGCACTTCTGACATATCAATTCAGTCATAAAATATAAAGTGATAATTATAGCTGAAAAATTAAGTTTCTTCCTAAGCAACCTCCAACATTATTAGCAGGTAGCTAGCTTATAGCAACAAAATATAAAGATCCAACTCTCTGATAGTAGTTTATGTTTGATTTTGAGCAGTCTAATATTTCAAAGAATCGTGTTCAGGGTCTACCTCACAAGAGGGAAAAGAAGAGATAAGGCCATATCTCACAACTAAGTATTAGACAAATGTACCCAGTGAATTCACCAGACTTCCTAAAAACTGTCAAACAATGAAAATCATCTAAATGCCTTTAGTTACACAAAAATATAGTACCAAATATGGGATACATCTCATTTAGCTTTATTAACATAAAGCTGAGGCATCAGACTTTGAGCTAGATGAACATCCACAGTATCTTCCTGTAGCAAGGGAGAGGTATTAGATACCTGACTTTAGCATATGAGTGTGTGGGTAAGAAGAGTCCCACTCCTCACTGTGCAATATTAAAAGAATAAATATTTTTATCTGCTACTGATATTAATATATTTAGGAAGCGTTTACATCTATCACACTGGAAGGTAACACCTCCAGTCACATCTCAAAGTTTTGCTTTAGAGTCTCCTCTGTGTCATATGAGCCTAGAAAACATGCAAGTATTTTGTGACATGGACCTTTTTATTTTTCACAGCTGGATGCTGAGTTTTTTAAAACACATTACAAAGACCATTTCAATGAATTTATTTTCATTCATCTGTATAGTTACTCCTTTTCAATCACTTCATCTTGGTAGTGTCTTAACAAAATGAGAACAGAGATGTCTTGATTGAGTATCAGACAGGATGGATCTTACTTTCATATTTTTGCAGTTAGTTTAATATTTTGAATTCTCACAAAACCCTGTATATTCTTATTAGCTCTTACACTGCCGTTACAATGATTTGCTGTATGAGTACTGGTAACTTCAAGAGGACAAAAATCCTAAACTTCTTTCAGAAAATACAGTGATATTTGTCCTAAGACTTTTACTCTCTGGTGTTTCTTTCTGTTAAATTTTCCAATGCAGATCATCTTCACAACAGCTGCACTAATAGTCAATACTCAGTGCCAGGTCCTATTTTCTGATCCATAGAACACATTAAATCACTTTTACTTGCTAGTTTGCCAATTAGCTTTTTCCACTGGATGGGTTTTCTTCATCAATTAAAATTATTGGTGATCATCTAAAGTAATTTCTCTAGTTCATTGTCACTGTTTTTGTGCCACTATTAAAGCTAGTACATTATGCCTTTACCAGCTGCCTTTTACCTGTCTACTGATCTAAACAGACTGATGCTGATGTTTAAATTAAAATGATGGATTTCACACATGCTCAGTATGAAATTGGGATCCACCTAGAATTTAACTCTTTTTTGTTGTTGTTGTTTTCTTTATTTAGATTCACAGAATCATAGAATGGGTTGGGTTGGAAGGGACCATAAAGATCATCTAGTTTCAAACCCCCTGCCATGGGCAGGGACATCTTTCACTAGATCAGTTTCTCAGAATCCCACCAAACCTACTTTTGAACTCATACAGGAATGTGAATGGAGTTTCATCAACAACTTCTTTGGGCAACCTGTTCCTTTGCCTCACCACCCTCACAGTACAGATTTTCTTCCTAACTGATCTAAAGTTACTCTCTTCCAGTTTGAAGCCATTCCCCCTTGTCCTATGACTCCATAATCATGTAAAAAGTCCTTGAGCTTTTTTGTAGGTCCCTTTTATGCACTGAGAGGCCACAAAAAGTTTTCCCTGGAGTCTTCTTGTCTCCAGGCTGAACAACCGCAATTCTCTCAAGATGATTCCATAGGAAAACTGGCCAGCCCTCTGATCATCTTCATGACCTCCCTCTGCACTCCCTTCATCAGGTCCAAAATAGTCCTTACTATTTTGGGGGTCCCAGAGCTGTATACCTGAGCTGAGACTCATCTGGGGTCTCATGAGAGCAGCACAGAGGGTCAGAATCATCTCTTTGATACACTGATCACACTGCTTTTCATGCAGTGCAAGGTATGGGTGGCTTTCTGGGCTGCAAGCACACATTTCTGGGACATGCCAGATTTTTCATCCGTCAATAGTTCAAAGTCCTCCTCCTCAGGGCTGCTCTCAATCCACTCATTGGCCAGCCTGTGTCTGTGTTTGGGATTGCCCTAACCCAGGTGCAGGATCTTATATTTGACCTTGTTGGAATTCATGAGATTTGCACGGGCCTACCTCTCTAGTCTGTCAAGCTCCCTCTCCATGGCATCCCTTCCCTCCAGTGTGTTGACCACATCACCCAGCTTCCTGTTGCCAGCAAACTCATGGAGGATGCATTTAACGACATAGCCCACATCATCAAACGAGTTGTTGGAGAGTGTTGGTCCTAATACCAACTCCTGAGGAGGATCACTTGTCCCTTGTCTTCACTCAGACTTTGAGCTCTGGACAGTAACTCCTTGAGTACAAACATCAGCTCAACCCCTTATCCACCAAGTGGTCCAACCCTCAAGCCCAGGTCTCTCCAGTTTTAGAGACAAGGATGTCATGTGGGCCAGTGTCAAATGTTTTGCATGAATTCAGGTGCATGACATCAACTGCTCTTCCCAACACTGTAGCCCCATGACAGAATTTGTCATGCAGTATTTGCACTTAGTGAAGACATACTGACTGTCAACAATCACTTCCTTAATTTTCATGCGTCTTAGCAAAACTGCCAGGAGGAGGATCAGCTCCATGATCTCTTTGCAGAGAAACTTGTGTATACAGAGAAAAAACTACAGTACGTTCTACTCTAGATGGATGGGAAAGCAAGTGCACAACAGAGCACATTTGCTCAATGCTACAATTCTCAAGACAACAATTCTGGCTCAAAACAAAATAATTTTAACCAAACCCTCTAAAAAAAGTTAGAGGCATTTTTTAATTCCCTTGCCTGGGCTTCAAACCTTCTTTAAAAAAGAGAATACTGCCATTGACCAAGACACCTTTTTTAATGTATACCTAGTTTCTATCCATTTATAGAAACATTGGAAGATGAGGTTAAAAATGGTGGGTTTTCCATTGATTGTTTCTTCAATCCACACCTGAAGTTGCTAATATTGCTTGCAACTTTAGAAAAAGTGTATGTGAATGATGTGAAAGTAATTTCTTTGATATAAACCCACAAATATTCCTAGTGCCAGCTTTTATTTTCATTAGGAAGCATTAATTTTAGAAGCATTACTGGAATTTTCTAAAGTTAACACTCATCAATAATCTGGTTCCATTTAAAATAAATAGAAAACAAACATTTATGAAAAGTCTTATAATAAAAATCTTAAATGAAGCGTTTTACTTTGTTATGCAAAGATGAAAATTTCACTTTCCTCCTTTCTCCTCCCTTTACATTTTATGCTATTCAATGGCATAGGAAACAAACAGTAAAAATCAAGGCATTTGCCACCTTTTCCAATGTGTGCTACTATTTTACTCTTTTCCTTTTACAAAATTCCAAATTTTCTAAAGGTAAAACAGCAATAGGAAAATATACAAAATAACATTACCTGAAAAACTCTTTAACAATATTATACATACTGTTAAAAGCAGGACCAAGATTTTGAAATATCAAAAAAACTCAGTGTATTTGAAACCTTGTAAAATCTCATTCTTTCCTCATTTAATTTATTACTAATCAAAAGCAAGAGTAGGGTAATCAGAAATCAACCAAATCATACAACACCTTCTTTCCAACCCTCTCTTATTCATGGGCCCAACGTTACTCAGTATTTCTCTACCTCCTTCCCACCATAGAGGCTCAGGGGGACAGGGACTGGGAGCTGTGGCTATTTCATAACATGTTGTATCCGCCATGTCTGTCCCACGGGAGACAGTTCTCTATGAATTTCTCCAACATGAGTCCTTCTCATGGGCTGCAGTTTTTCGTGAACTGGTCTAGAGTGGATCCCTTCCATGGGGTGCTGTCCTTCAGGAACAAACTGCTTCAGTGTAGATCCCCTGTAGAGTCATGAGTCCTGCCAGTAAAACTGCTCCAATATGGGCACAGATCCAGGCCAGCAGCCTGCTCCATGGAGTCCTAGTCTCCATTGGGTGTACTCACCTGCTCCAGTGTGGGGCCCTTCATGAGCTGGTGCATGACATTCTGACTCTCCATGATCTTCACCATGAGCTAGGCAATCTCTGCTCCAGCACCTGGAGCACCTCCTTCCCCTGCTTCTTCACTGACCTTGGTGTCAGGACTGTTTCTCTCACATACTCTTACTCCTCACCTTTGACTGAAGCTGTGAAGAAGATTTTCTTCCCCTTCTTATCTACATTATCACAGAAGCGCTACTGCTTCGGGCTGATTTGCTCAGTTTTGGCTAGCAGTTCTATTGGTCAAAGAGTAAGCTTCTGGAATATTCTAAAAGAAGGCACACCTATTACTCTGACTGTTATCTAACCCATATCACACTCACATACACTACATTACTTCAAAGCAGAATAATTTTCTTTCATTTTTCTGAACAGAAAAATAAATAGACAAATAGATAAACATCCTTATTTTTCATTGCAACTGAGCATCAAAGATGTAACATGATGTCACTGGAAGCCTTGAATGTGAACTCTTAGATTGTTACACAGGCACTGGACCCCATTAAAAATGCTATTTAAATACTAAGTCACTCAAAAACATATGGCCTAAAAAGTTATGTGTCTGATGAGTAGTAAAATACATTCAAACATTGAATTATATACTTCTTTTCTACTTATATTGAATGAGATCTGAAATTCACAGCAGTCAACCTGCTAAAAAAACATAAAAATGGATTGGTCAGACCCCTCTCACATCAACTTCCAGAGCTCAGGAAGAATCATCTCAGGCAGAATCTAAAATTTAAAATTCCTTCAGGAGCTTAGGGACTTAAGTGATGATTTTAGACATGAGCAAATTATGACTGTTTCTCTTAAATACAGTTCAGGATATACTCTTACAGCATATTTTTATATCATAGTTTTTGTTATAGCCACATGCCATACTCTTAGCATTAGTTTAGCAAAGTGGTTTGTGACTTTATATTCATTTTATACTAACTTAGGGGTTTTTCATACAATTATATAATGCTTTTAATTGGAAGGAAATATTAAATATCAGCTAGTCCAACTTTCCTGCAATACTATGGAGCATCTACAACTATATCAGGTTTTTCAAAACTCTACCCAACCCCTAACCCTGAGTGTTTCCAAATCTTTAGTTTTTAATATCTTACTTCCTATTTCTTCCTGCAGTTCCCTCATCCTTAGGTTGAATGTACTAAAAACAATGTGAAAGAAAGGAATAAGGTCTCTGTTACTGGTCAGTTCAATTTTTCAACACATAAATAGGATTAATATTTTCCAGGATGATGAAAATGAGCTCAATATTTTCAATAATTGCAAAGAGGAAATAGAAATGAAAGCTGGAGCATTTTTACACCCTTACAAACTTCACTGCATATATTTGAGATATTCAAAGAATACTTTGATTTATTAGGTTGTCTTTTCATGTTGTACATTCCCAAAATGTAAGTATCAGCAGCTGCCTTTTTAATTTCCCTGTAAAAATTCTATATTTGATTAGTTCATGATGTAGACCATTCAGTCTTCATATATTTTTAAAATGGAAGCTGGTTTAGAGATCATGTCTGAGATTAAATTGTGAAGCTACTCTGGGAGTGTAGAATCTGGTCCCAATATCACAGATCAATTTTAAAACTATGTATACCTTGATGGCTCCCAATCTAAGGCAAACTTTGACTATTCTGTAGCACTTTGCATCCATCTGTCCTGGAGAGTTTAAAAAACACAAATATGAGAAATACTTTTGACAAGTAAGAACATCAAGGCACAGAAAAAAGGAAACAAGCAATACTAATTTCTGGAATAAATCCAGACATCCAAGTCCCATCCTAGAAAACAAAGCCTGTATGTGTTAAAAACCCCCCAGTTTATTCATGTAATATCTCTTAGCAGTTAATAAGAAGCAGATATGCCCAACAATTTTAATGCCTGTTTTACAATGAAATGAATCATGTCCTAATCTCCATTAACTATATCAACCAGATTTTATTGACTGTGAAGAAAGACCTGCATGAAAAGCTCAGATAGACACAACTAAACTCTATACTTGGTGAGACAAATCCCACCTAAACACTTGGAAATTGTTATGCAAGACATAAAACACTTTTTAGCTTAATTCTTTTTCTAAAAAGTTAATGAAAGTAATAGTAAAATTTTTCTTGTTTTCTTGAAAGCTTTATATCTTTGTATCTTCTAGGTGGTTTTTTTGGATTTTTTCTGTATTTCTGTTTGAAGGTGATGGGTTGGGGGGTTTGGGGTTTTTTTCCCATTTTACTGGGAAATTAATGACCTAAGAAAACCTAGACAGAGGAAAAGAGGATAGTATAGCAAGAAAACTTTTGATCTTTCAGTTGTGAATTGACATATTTTTCACCTAAGCCACTTCTAAAATAATTTTATCTTGCCAGATAGTTATAACAACAAAATAATTTTATAATTACTGCTGCTTGCTCGTCTTTCTATATGCTTCACTCCTCTTACATATTTCCATTTATGCAAATAGCAGCCTATAATTTCTCTCTGCACCATGAAACTAGTATCCTGTGATGGAATGCTAATTTAATTGAACTTTGAAGCGGATGTTGAGCTGTCATTTCAACCAAAGTTTTAATATATCTTGTCTAAATACTGTGTAGTTTCTTAAATAATAGTCTTTGCAGGCTTAGAAAGCTCTTCATTAACTTATTTTGATAGGTTTAGACATCACCAGAGAACTCTTTGTTGCAAACTCTTATTCAAATGTTAGTTGTCATGCCAGGGGAAAAAATACACCTCAACTATTGTGATCTTTATTTCAGTGTTTCCAAGGACATGAAAATTATAAAGGGTCAATATCCATCTGGTACTGAGGCTGATGACTAAATAAAAAGTTTATATTTCAGAACTAATGATTGTACAAGTTATTTGTAACTAGGCTTCTACAAAACAATAATTAAAAAAAAAAAGACACAAACCACAAGAAACTCACACAAATTGGACACCCATTATGTATGCTGACAGATATATTACTTCTATATTGAAATTCCTATTTCTAACAGTAAGATCCAAAAACTCCCTAGGAAGATTTTGCATCATGCTGCTCCATAATGGTTGAGATCCTCTGTCCCTAGAGTTTTCTAGGACCGATTGGCTAGCTTTATCATTAAAGTATATCTGACTGACAGCACATCTATTCATGAGTCTTGGAAAGGTCAACAGGATGCATTTGGAAAACTGTAAATAAGGTGATGCAACAGAATATAAATGAGAAAGAAACTGGGAGTGACTTCTGACAAGGTTCTTCAGTAGGACAGGAAAATTGCTTGTATCTAAGGCAATTATAAAAAAAAATTAATTTCTAAATTTTTCTGACTAAATCAAACCTCTGAAACATGATGATATTTCCAACTTTTCTGGCATAGCAACTATGAGATGTCTCCTGTACAACATCCATAATTACAAAATTTTTGATGTTCAGTGTTCTTGCCTAAAATAGAAAAAAAAAATTTGTAAGAATAAGAGATTTCTTTCCCGAACAATAAGAAAGACTTTTTCAGAATATACAGACTTCATAACTGAAAGACTACCATGCTGAAGTTGAAAGTTTCCACCTTAAAGAACAATAATTTGCACAGCAATCAAAGGAGAGGATGATCTGAAATACTGATAGATTGCAGATATATCCAGGATAAAGAGCCATCTTTGATCCTCTAGCAACTGGATGAGCAGAAAATGAATTTGATAAATTTGGGGGGTTGTTTGTGTCTGTGAGCAAAGAAACACCATAGCAATGAGCTGGAAGCAGACTTCCAATAAAGATGGAGTAAATAGGAGAAAATAAAAAACAACCCAGAAATGCACATTAGCATCACTATCACATAAAGGCTACTGTTTTCTAGGCTTCAAAATTGCAATAAGGCAAAAAGGCAACTTTCAGACTCATTGGCACAGAAACTTGAGTGTCAAGGCAAGATGAACATGACTTTCAATACCTCCTACGAAAGCAGAATAGCAAGCTGTTTATCCTCAGTTCATCTGCAGTAAGAATCAGCCCTGACACGACTTAAATCTGTGATCAAAGGGGGTGCGTGAACCAAAGTTATTAGTGATATAGCTGAACCAAGTACAAGCAAATCTAAATATATCCCCCCAGGAGTTTAATGAAAAAAATAATATAAACATATTCTATTATTTAACTAATATAAATATAAACTATTTATAAATATAAACTAACATATTTATATTATATATTTATATTATTTATTTTTATATAAATATAAACTAATAGTTTCCAGCTTTAAATATTCCAAAACCCCACAATGACTTTATTACATGTGTAAAAGATTTATCATGTGAACGTTAGAATGTTGATGCCTTGAATGGTCATTTTCATTGATTATTATTCAATTTTCACTGATTATTATTGCTTAAAAAATAAACTAATACTTGAGTTCTAGGAAAAAATGCATTATGTTATGTTATGTTGTGTTACATTTACTATATTTGTTTTATTGTATTATTTGACATAATTATGTCTTTGGATGTGTGGATCATTTACATCATCTGCACTAATATATACACAAGATTTTTCTCTTGTCTGTTGCAAACTATTCTTGAAATACCAAATATTTATATTATTTCAATGCTTCAGCCACCAAAGCCTAACAAAGTTACATTTAAATTTTTCTACAGTCTTATTAAATGTCTGCAATTGAATTCAAGTCTACTCAAGTTAAACATGTTTCAGAGGAGCACAGATTTAGATGACTTTGATGGAATCTGGTTTTCATATATTGATATACTTCTCACTAGCATACTAAATATTGACACTACCTTACACTGACATAAAGAGCCAAACTTTTGTAGAATACAGCTGACTGCAAATCAGAAGTTTTTAGCTGTTTCTAAGCTGCAGTGAATATACATGCTGCATCCTATGGACCCAGTGTCTTCACTTTTCCCAAAATTATTCTCTTATGAGCTCTGTCCTTCTTTCCACTTATTCCAGCTCATGCTAATTGCAGCTTCCACTAAAATGAAAACCACGAGCTGCTCCCTTTCCCCCACTCCCTCTGGTAAGAGAGACAAAAGGCAGAAGTAAGAACAATTTATGGCAAACAGCAGTGAGATAAGACAACAAACAGTAACAGCATCATTATTAAGAACAAAAATCTACACAAATAGGGTGATTTACATGAGAAGATGCTCACCGACCAACGTGGTGCCATGCAACACTCAGGATAACAACAAGATGGCAGCAGACCCTTTGCGGGCCACCTTTCTCTTCCTGACCATAATCCCCGCCCCCCCCCCCCCTTCTCAGAAGTGAGAATCCCTTATTCGCCCTCCCCCCTCCCCATCCCCCGTGGCAGTTATAGGAGATGGTATAGAATAACAACCTAGAAATGGTCGCACGCTTCTCGGCTCTGCCCCGTCACAGCTAGGGTGAAAAATGAACTCTGTCCTGCAGAGAACCAGGACATACCCTCACAGTTAAAGACTGTTTGTTGACATTCAGAGAGAGCCCTCTGTGCTTTGTTTTGTAATACAATATAAAAGGGGTAGATCAACTAGGAAGTAGAATTTGGACAAGATGTGCTTTTGTAGGCAAACAAAGTTACAGCATTTACCAAAGGATTTCTAAGTAACCTTGTAAACGACAACACAGTCCCCCTGAAAAATTATAGCAGCTCTCCAGCTGTTTAATTTAGGATATGATAAATGGCATGCTGTTTGGATTTCTCTGCAACTAGAAGAGATGAGGTTCAAAATCAAGCTGGATATCTGTCTGCTCTTTCAGTAATTTCACAGTAGGGTTATCAGAGACTGTTCAGTCTAGACTAATTGAAGGAAAGTTCATTGCTGTTGGAAATAGGTATCAGTGAAGTAATGTTTCATTTCAACCAGGAAGACAAATTGCTGTGTGTCTTACACTTGAAATAATTACAGTAACCCCTCTAGAGAAAGGAGGTAATATATGGGAATAATCAGTTAATTGTGATACTTGATACATTATCCCTCTGAAGCTTAATATAACAGGAATTTACATGAAAGATATTTGAGAGCTGTGATGTCATTCCTTACCAACTGCAGGAGTATATAGCAAAATAAAGTCATAGGTCACTGAAAACATTTTTAGTCTTGGGAATGGAAAAGAGTTCTACAGATTTATTTTTTTTTCATAACATTTTATTAAAACGGAATAATTATTATATTTTGTGAAAGTCTAGAACATACAGTCTACTTGTATCTTAAATCATTTAACATCAACTAGGGTATCACCAATCTGAAAGCATGATACCTTTGGAGAAAGTATAGGGAAGAGAAGTATTGAGTCACCACCTATTGCAATAAGGGTAGATTGAACATCATAGGCTATTTCTAAACCAGAATTATATGAGGCTTTTTACACTTGGAAGTCAAACCATTTTGAAGGATTTGAAGAAATCTCTTTTTACCTTTATTAAAACCTTTGCTTAGAAGTGTCAATGCCTATTTTCACACAATGATGGGACTTTAGCCTATCAACAACCAGCTGTTTGAATAACCTTTATAATCACCATCTAAAACAAGTTTTATATTAGGTGTCTCTTCATTGTGAGCAGATAGCTTCCAAAGCCTTCAGTCTCCATAGTTAGATGGGGGTATTTATTGGTATCAAGATGAAAGAATGGGTGATTTTTAATGTTATTTTCAGATTTATTTCAAAACGTCTGAAATGCTAGCCAAAGTAATAGGAAGGCATTTCCCCAGGAATATATCTCGGCTTGAAATGACTGGTTCCAAGCACTAAACAAATCTACAAAGAAGCACAAACTAATACTGTTCTATTACTTGTCTCCATTCTTCATACTTTTGTAATCTTTATATAAAGGAGAACAAGATAATTAAACTCTAGCTGTCTGATCCTTGATCAGGATTGCAGCAGAGCCCAAGAACTGAAGAAAGATTTTTATATGACTTTGACATATAGAAAGTGCAATATTTCAGGAAAATTCTAACCTGCCTAATTAGGGCCGGTCAAACAGTATTGCTACAGCCGCAGGAAGGAACAATAACACAAAAGATGTTTCATAGTCTTGAATTCAGATGGCTTCATTGCTTAAACTTGGCCAATAAATAACAAAAACTTGCTGCCAAATACAGCTGCAATCATGGGTGCACATCTGGGTTTTATTCAAATCTCAATTACAGCTATGTAAATTAAAAATAACTTGATCAAGATAATTACATTTAGAGCAATTTTAAACCAATGTAAAGTTAGAATTAGGCAAACCATTAAAAAATATATATATATTTAGAAGGCATATATCTTGCATAGATTTTTTTTATATTCCTTTTGACTATTTTCCTAAATCCCAAAGATATTTTTGTAATTTTTATTAAATTCTAAGTCATGCTATAGTATAGATTAATTTTATTTTTTTTAAACTCTGCAATTCTGAACCAGCTGGGAGACAACATATGCTTGCTTGCTCCTTTGAAACATATTTTAGTATTTCATGGCTCAAAATTATATAAATATTCATTTCAACCTGCATGAGACATGCTAGAGGTCAGGTAAAGAAAAATGCACAAACTAACAATAAACAAATTACTTCATTTCACCTGAAAACATATGTTTATATTACACTTATGCTTTAACCATCACTTGAATAATACTTATTCCGTTCAAAAAACTGGTCTCACTGAGTAACAAGTGTTGGCAAGTTTGTACCACTTCCCAGCTCAACACAGCCAGTATAATCATAGCAGCTTCTAAAACTTGGGAGAAATAATGCAGTGGTCCATATTTCAAATTATCTTTGCTCTTTGGTAAAGAGTTATTTTTTTATAATTACAAAGAGATTGATGAGGCTCTCTGGTAACTGAAGACCCCCTACCAAAAACTGCATACCTTCAAAGAGTGCATCAACCATCCTTGTAGTTATTCACAATTTTTTCTTGCGTCCTTTCAAGTGATTAGTCTTTCAACATGTGCACACAGACTATATTCCAATGCAAAACAATTTATTTCTTATCTTTCCCTCCTCAGCTTAACTCCCTAAATCAGTTAAACAATCAAATAGTTTATTACTGAAGTGGAACTACAGTAATAGTTGCAGTAGTTAGCTCTGAATTGTAGCAAGATACCTTACAAAGGCTGTGTCTCATCCCTCAGGGTGAGGATTACAAAGGTAGAGATTCTTTTTGTGCATAACACTTCATAAATTACTCTGCCCATTGTTTAGTATTTCAGAAACAGAGAAAGAGCTTTTAAAAGCATACAGTTATCTTTTAAAAGCATACAGTTACTACCCAGTTCTAGGAAGACAAATTCTGTTCTTCTAATATGAATTAAAGAGCAGCCATGTGGCTTCCATTCAGGCTTCACCTATTGATTTTTATCTTTTCTGAGGTTAAACTGCTTGCTACAATTAATGCTGCCCCCAGGTAGTTGTAACTTTTACAAATAATATTCAGCATGTGATAATAGGTCTCACAGGCCATGACAACAGCATGGGGTCACATTAATACAGAATAAATGGTCTTGAAAAAATTCAGTATTAAATTTATCTTTTCAGCTATTTTCTCTTACAAATAACCCTGTAGCAGAAATAGGAGAATTGAAAAACCCCATCAAATCCAGATAAAGTTTATTGTCTCCCAAATGTCTTGAATTGCCAAAGTGCTATTCATACGTATTCATATCTTTATTTGAATGGATCAGATTTCATCTTTCAAATCCATAATAAGGTTTTTGAATGCAGTATTCAAAGTGCTTGCTGGAGTACACCATATTTAAATCACTGCTCATACTGCCAAAACACTTGTTCCACTGTCTTCTTGGTTTCAATGGTATGAATTTCACTATTCTTTATGATCCATCTCATCTCATCTCATCATCTCATCTCATCTCATCTCATCTCATCTCATCTCATCTCATCTCATCTCATCTCATCTCATCTCAGGCACAACAATATAAAATTAATAATATTAACTTTCAATTTGCTCTTTTTACTCTATCTGAAAATACAAAGTTTGGGTAAAGAATCTTGTTTTCTTCCCAATTGTGGTGTAAATTGAAGAGCTGGTGAATGTGTAGACAGAGTTTTTGAATAGTTGTAGAGGTTTTCCCAGGCCCAAATGAAGAACATGGTACATACCCAGTATATCTAACATCTGTCAAATACAGAGATGATGTCTGTGAGTCATTATTAAAAACTGCCATTTAAACCATGCTCAAGTTTTACTCCAGAGACAGCTAGCTCTCTCAGAACGCAGAAAGCCCAGGAGTAAGACAGCATGAGTGTAATTTGTACAGTCAATGGACCAATGTCCTGGAGAAAAACCGTGAAAGAAACTGACGGTATGAACACGCTAATTTTTTAATACTTTGTTGTCATGCCGTATCTGCTAGCTTGGAATTTAGAACAATGTTTAAGATGCCAATATAATCAAAGTCAGTGACCAAATTAGAATGAGAAATCTGATGGGCCTCAAGAAGTTTCAGTTACTTCAGCTAATTGATGAGAAAATATGCAACTCTTCTGAAGAGTGAGGGGCTGCACAATCATCTGTCCCAGGAACTGAAAAAATTCCCATATTTCCTCAAAGAACAAGATGGAGATAACATTTTTTTTTCTCTAACAGAAATATACAGAACTTCAAATGTTTTTCTAGATATAAGTGTGAATATGACATAGTATTAATAAATATTTCTACTGCTGGAGTGTGAAAGAGAAAATCCATAATACTTGAAAATTCAGACACAAGACATCTATGACAAAACCACCTACGCAGCATAAACTATAGACCAAGTTAAGATCTTTCATTTCCAGCCCTCAATACATCTACATAACCTCATTTCCCATGTTAGAGTTTTATCTCTATTATGTCCTCAAGGGTGTTGAAAGAAAAACATCTTAATCTAACCTAGTACTCCTAAATCACTTATTTAAAAATCAGCAGCAGCACTGCTTATTAAATAGTTATGTCCTTCTGTGTAAGTAGGACTTTTCACTGTTGATAGTCATTGTACACCCACAAAGAGTGGGACATTTAACCATAGCAGCCATGTAATTATCATTTCAGTAATGACTCATGCCACTGCTCTGGTGTTCTGACCTCACTGTGCCTCCCTAGATCAAGTTTGGCATTATGACATTGATATCTTAAACACTAACAGCCCTCTTGAGACCAATTGAGGCAGCTTGAAATGATCTCAGAATATGAAACATCCATGTCTTGAACAGCTTCTGATTCATGAGGAGGATACTTCCAACAGTCAAGCACTCTCCTCCAAAGGGAACTCTGAGTCTCAGAGATGGTCAACAAATGAAAAAGGAACATAGGAGCCAAAAAGCTTGAGATTGCTTTGTATGACACTTGGCCTAGTTAATGTTAGTGAATATGTTATGGGTCAACAGAGCAGTCACTCACAAATTCACAATGCTCAGATTTCGTATTCTTCCCATTAGGATAGGATT
>VXBU01018021.1:395074-407243 GCA_013400315.1 Bombycilla garrulus | reverse complement strand
CAAAAGAAAAATAAAAAGGTGCCATTCAGGGGACACTTTGTTTATTCATGATATTGGTAGAGACAGAAAATACCAGATTTTCAACCTTTCTTTTAACATAGTTTGAGTCCTTTACCATACTTAAAGCTGCAGTATCAAGAAAGATATTACAATCAAAATATAGAAGTTAAAGATGGATAAAACCAAAAAATCTGCAGTGGTTTAGACTAATAAAAAGCTACAAAGTAAAGAGCAGAAGATCGAAAATATTTTGTCTCAGAAGATATTAAAAATATTTTCAATTTTATGCTAAATCATAGAAAAAAATCTTCAGTAGTCTGCTGTAGAATATTCTTAGCTCATGGTCTTCAAACACTACAGGAGGTTATTACATCCTCTTTCATGTATTAGCTCTCTAAAACTTTATCTTATCACAATAATAAACTAAAGCTCAGTTTTAAGTGCTCCTATGGGAATGAATGTGTGAAAGGATTATTATGGGTTTTGAAGGCAATGACCTCTTGGCCATCCATTTGAATCTAATTTGGCTAGGTAATAGCAATAAACTGGTACAATCCAATGAATATTTAATGGAATAAATAAAATTACATGTGTATTGCTAGTTTTGATTAATTATTTGAATCTGATTCTCCTTGATTCTTGAAGAAATTTGTATTTCCATATTATAATTGATATGCAAATACATTTTAAATATAGATCTTTAACTTTCTAAATCAGACTGTTTTAGAAGAAATTAAGGCAAAGAGTATGATACACTGAAGGGAGATATGTATCTTATTTTCTTGATACACCTCTGTTCTATAAACAACTTCTGAGTGCTCTACAACTGATAGTAATGGTGTAATAATGAACTCTTGCCTGTCTTCAAATTCTGTGAAATAGCTAATAGATACATTATAGGAAAAAGCCTTGTGACAGAACAAGAGCAAAAAAAAAGAAAGACAACTCTTCATTCTCTTTTCACACCTCTTCATCCAGCTGAAAAGTAACCTTAAATTAAATCATTGAATATGCTTAGTATGTAATCCATAAATAAGTGAGGGTCCAGTGTTGAAGAGGTTGTCTTTTGAGAATCAAATATTCCAGGTATTATATCAAAGTCCTTTCTAAAGTGTATGGTTGCACAGATGAGAGTAACTGCACAAGCAGTTTATTCACCTATTCATGGCTTTGATTGGGACAGTTAACAGACATCCTCAAAGAAACACAGTAATTTTTGACCTGACTCTTCTCAGTATGAAATTTCGATACCATTGACTGAGGTGATGAATAAAATCACATGTCTATAAGGTTTAAAACTGTACTTCTGGTACCTGGCTGGTGCTCAAAAAAATGCCTTTGCAACAAAACAAAGCAAATAAATGTGGTTTTCAGAAATCTGAGTAGATAAATGGTTTTGAGATGCGTCAAATTAGCTGAATTCCAAGATCACTACCTAGCACCTTTTAGTAGTTTATTTAAATAAACAAGAGTTTTGGGGATTTTCTCACACTGGTCACAATGCTACTGTACTCAGCCTTATTAACTCTCATGTTTAAATTATAACACACAAAGAATGTTCATAATAAGGCTGCAATTTCATTTTAACTACTCTCATTGTATGCAATTTTATCCTGAACAGAAACGTGTGTTAGAGTAAGACACTTTTTATCTTGAATCATTATGTTTATGTGGAGACGCTGTTCTCCATATGATAACAGTTTCTTATTTTGGAGATCAGAAATGAAAAATACGTGTGTTTTTACCACCCTGGGAAATCACCTACTACAGAAAAAGTGCTTGTAAAATGAAAATGTTTATGTTGAAAAAAAAAAAGTAACTATAGGACTACAATTTAAAAATGTATTTTTAATTAAATTCTATTGTTTTCTATTATGATATAGTATATTCATACACTAGTATATCAGCAGAAGGATATTTTCTGTCATTTGAAATTTGTAGATAGTTCCTGCAACTAGAATAATCATCCCATGGAATTTAAAAATTAAAAAACCTCAATTCTCCCCTTTCACTTTTCAGTGTTTTTTCACTTTCTTTTACAACTAAGAAAGAAAAAAAGACATTTCAAAAGACCCTCGAAACCCACCAGAGCTTTAGTATCTTTCTTCTAAAAATGTCAACAGTTTTTTTTTTTCTTTATTTTACAGACAGGAATGAAAACCAAGTTGACAGAAATTGCCACTATAACATGTCTTCTATAGTCATCTAAACTGAATGCTTAATCATTCACACTCTTATAGTCCCAACATAGCTCAACATATGGTAGGATATGGTGACACACTTGCATGACTCATAAGTCAGGGATCTGACATGTAAAGCAGGAATCAAAGATCACAATTGCTCTTAAAGAAGCACAAGGGACATGGTAAGGGTTTTATTTTAATTTATTTTGTTTTCCTAGGATATTTGATTTCAAAACAGTTATTCACAAATTGCCAAGATAATAGAGCTTTAGTTTACCATTGTACCTTTTGCTATAACAAAAACTCTGACAAGTCTCAGTATTTCTTCTTTTTTTTTCAGGCAGAAGAAGACACTGCATCACTCGTAGCCTGCATGCAACTAAGTACTGACATAAAATGATTTTGCTAAGCTTTCTTAAACATCCTGAGTCTTCTGGTTTCACAGGAAGGAATTATTTAGAGTCATGAGTTCTGTGACTCAAGACTGAATCCCAAATATCTTTAAAAATAAGCCTTTTAAACTTCATAATCACATTTATCTTGAAGATGGTGAATTTTTGTTTACAAATCACTAGAAGCTAAGTTTCTCAGCAGACTGCCTAATGTAGTACATGAGCCTTGTCTGTTGGTACCCAACATGAGCCTCTTCAGAAAGGAAAATATGGTCCAGCTATGCTGGACCAGTTATCATTTCTCACAACAACCTTTTAAGGTATGCACTATTAACCAGCAACCAAAACATTAAAATTTTAAAAGTATTTTCTTTTACAAGACATGTAGTTCAAAAATACTGAATGCTGTGATATAGTACTACCATTCTTAAGGACATGACTGATATTTTATTGTTAAAAAGGACACATTATTAAAAGATCTCCAGATCTCCTTTTCCTGCTAGATGGTGTTTGTTAAAGTAGAAATCACTCACCTGCAGACTCTCTCCAGTTGAGCCCAATGTGTCTTGAAAATTTCTTTGTTTCCTGAGACTTTACTTAAGTCAGTCATTGCAGAATATTTACTTAATGATGGTGGCAATAGGGTTGAGTGTTTACGCATGAGAATGAGGGGGAAGACCCAAAAGGCAAATATCATGGTTGGAGTCTATTATAGAGCCAACCAGGATGAAGAGGCAGAAAAAAATATTCTATAAGTACCTGTAAAAAGTCGCACTATTGCTTCTTCTCATAAGGGACTTCGACATACCAGTTGTACACTGGAAATACAATAGAGTAGAGAGGAAATAATCTGGAGTATGTGGAAAATAACTTGCTGATATAGCTGGCCTGGAGACCCAACCAGGTAAGGCTTTCTTCTGGACCTATGTTTGCAGACAGAGAAGGACTTGTGTTTGATATGATGTTCCTGAGCACAGCAATCTTGAAATGAATGTTTTCTATTCTAGAAGTAAGGAAGGGTGCTAACAGAAATTATGTGTTCAATTTCCAGATGGACGGATTTTGGACTGCTTAGAAGACTGGTTGAGGGAGTCCCTTGGGAGGCAGTGCTGAAGAGCAATGTGGCCCAGGAAGGTTGGATATTCTTCAAGAAGGAAATGTTAAAGGGGCAAGAGTATGCCATTACCTTGTGCCAAAAGATGAGCCAATGGAAAAGAACAACCTGGCTGAACAGAGACCTTTGGCTGGCACTCAGGGAAAAAAGGGAAAATTTATGACCTTTGGAAGAAGAGGTAGGCAACTCAGGATGATTACAAGGATATTATGAGGTTATGCAGGGAGAAAATTAAAAGGGATAAAGCTCAAATAAGAATTAATCTGGCAACTGATAAAAATTTTCTACAAATAAATTAGTAGCAAAAGGAGGGAAAAGCAGAATCTTCATCCCTTATTGGGAGTGTGGGAAAAGACAGTGATAAGGGATGAGGAAAATTCTTCCTTTGACTCAGTCTTTAATAGTAACGCCAGTTGTTCTCCAGCCACCCTGCTTCCTGAGCTGGAAAACAGGAACAGGAGGACAATTTAGCTCCCATAATCAAGGGGAAATGGTCAATGACCTGCAGATGATTTCTGCTTAATATCTTGACTTTCTCCTTATGAATGAATTCTACATTTCAGGCAAAGAGATATATAAAGGTGATCTGAAAAACACCCTGAAAAATATGCAACTATTTACCTGAAAGTTTAAAGAAAGATTACAAATTGATATTTTAAATGGAACCTTACAGTATTTCTATGTGTATGTGTGCCTGTGACCAAAAATCCTGAAGGAAAAACAAGCACTATACAAGGAATTTTCTAGGTGTTTCAGAAAGGTTAGGTTTTCATGCTTTTTAAAAAAAAATATTTAAATGCTGTTCCAGAACTTGGATCTAGAAGTACAGAATCTGTCTGATCTGTACATTTAGGGTAGAAATCTGTAGTGGAAGATATTTGTCAACACAATTAGAAATTCAGGAATGAATCACAGAAAGGATCAGTGAGTGGCTCACAGTCAATTTGAGCTACCCATTTCCCCCTAGAATTAAAGATTTTCATGCCTAACAGTAAGAACAGATTTGTCTTCTTTATATGAACACAATAGAATATAGTTATTTATATAATCCATGGCATTTTGAACAGCCATCATGAAACACAAGTTTTTACCATGAATGTATTACTATGAATAAGGCAGTGGAGGCAAAACAGAAATCCAAGTGTTTTGAAAAAAAATTCCCAGGCAACTAACTTGTCTCCAGAAAAGTTGCAAAGATACATTTACTAGAATACAGCAGACATATATCAGTTTTCTGTTTATCAGAACAGTTCTAAACAGCTAAAGTTAATTTTTGAAGAATTATGCAATGCTATAAAATGCTATAAATAAATAGTTAAATTTTAAAAATTTATTTTATTCTTGTACATTCTTTTTTAGAATTTGTATATCATCTTTATTAGGCAAATTTGCACTGTAGCACTCTGGGGTTATCATTTCTTCTCTGCTATGGCAGGCATGCCAACGATCAAAACACTTTATCTTTCGTCTTCTCTTACATCTTAACTTCTTCTGAGGTGTTTTGAACAGCAAAAGCTTAATTTTTATCTTTTTTTGTTTTGTTTTCCTTTTGTTTAGATTAAGTCCAGAAGCTATGGTTTTCTCAAGACTGGATGGAGTCCCTGGCCATGTTCCTTTACTGACATTTTTCAGAACAAAATATCATCTGCGCAAAAATTATTAGTGTCTATGCAACAAAATAAATCTGCTGCATTTCCCAGTGATAGGCAACAAGAGCTGAACATCAGACAGCAGTCAGAGGAAATGTTACTTTCCAAGAAGCTATACAGTGTGCACAAATATGAGCTGTAGTTTTATGTGGTCTGTAAGGGTCGGCCCAAAGATCTTGTTTTGCCTCCCAGTCGTCTGGACAGAGACTGGGACAGACCCCACAAGACACACCCTGGCCTGGCTGAGGGGGAAGATGTTTGCTGCTGCGGTACAGTGCTTTGGGCAGAACATCTGCCATGGTACAGCACGTACAATACAGCACAGCAGCTGTAGGTACAGCATGTACTGCCATGGTACAGCGCGTATGTTTACTGCCACAATACCTGGTGTTGTTATGGGCCTGCTCACAATAGGCCATAAATCTCCCTGCCTTTTGGCCAGAAGCCACTCGCCTTGGAAAAAGACTTAAAACTGTGACTCTCTGAAGGGACTCTCGAGATCTCCCCATGGAAGAAGACGTCTATTGGCTGGGCCACGAGGACTTTGTCTCGCCATTGGTAGCTATATCCCATCCTCTCTGTCTCTTTCTCTCCCTACTTTGCTCTCTTTCTCTCTCTCCCCTCTATCGCATAATTGAGTTGATCAGCACTCAATAAAGTGCTTCGTTGTTTTGTTGAAATTATAGTTCCTTGCTTGTTTGCCTCTTATTTTGCACCTTGAGACTCCTTGAACCATCACAATTTCCGCCTTAATGTTAAAGCGGATCGTGACATGGTCATATGCCAGGACTGGGACAGTAAATCAAATAACCTGATATCAGCCAAATCTCAAAAACTTTTTCCCACTGCAGTTAAATTTAAAAGTTAATTTCTAGGTATTTTCCTTCTTGAGCCTATCTATAAGCATATGTACCTAGCTTTCTTAGTAATTTCTCCATGATTTTGCATTTTTCCTATGGTTCAACACTAGTGAACTCTATCAAGTTATTATACATTTCCTCTTCAATCTCTGATATCAAGATTAAACCAAAATGTCCTTTTTTAACTCTACCTTAGAGTACGGTGTACTTTTCCAGAATTTTCCTCTGTGCTATCTGCATATTCAGTAGTATTTTTTTTTCATTTATGTTGAAGTCAAATGAGTAACCAGGTATAACTTTATCATTAGTGATATAGTCCTTGTAAAAATGAAAAAAGACAAAATTATTCCATATACTGGCACATGTATTTATACAGACATATAATTAGGTTTGTGGACAAAACAATCCAGTTAAGACACAAATAATTATCCTGTCTCATTTCTATTTACTTATGGATCTCTTTAATAGTACTAATTTCATTATTTCAGGTACCACAGTGCCTTTTATATCACTCAAATTAGTACAGGTCCTGTATAGATTTTATCCATTCTTTTGTTGCTATAATAATTTAGGAATAGGTCTTCTAAATCTATGATAGTTTATCCTCTCTGTAAATAAGGCAAGTTCTGTTTTGATACATGCAATCTCTTATGTTCATAATAATTTCTTGGGGTTTTTTTTTCCAAATATAATGAGTTGACTTTGTGCTGTGCATAGTTCTGAATGGACTCCAGTTTTTAATTTCCCATATCTTTCTATTTTAAAATCATTCTTCATAGTAAATTCCACAGCACCTCAAAATCCTATGCATTTTCCATCATAATCAGTTTTTTTTCAGGTGATTTCCTTTGCTTAGCCAATTCAGCTTATTTTTTTATCTCAAATTTGTTTTCACTCAGGTTTTTTTAATGTTTGTTTGTCCTATTTTTACATTTTCCTTCTATTTTATAATAGGAGATTCCAATTACTCCCCAAAATTGCAAGAAGAGATCTTATTCATAGATGCATTACAAATTTCTCTCTGCTTTTCTTTTAATAAACTCTATTAAAAGCACCTTTCCATCTATTTTACATGAAGCTAAGTACCTCTCATATCTTTAACAGTTATAGAGTTAGCCTCCTCTGCTTGAATTAACTGAGCAGCATTAAAAACAGGTAATGCTTCAGAAATAGCTGCTTTAGAATTATGACTGCCTCTAAATGTCTTCTTTTCTGCTGCTACCCATTTATTACACATTTCAAGTGAACTTTAAATCTTCCACATTTCCAAATACTTTTGAGTCTGGTGAAATTTTTCAAGACTCCAGTCTTGTTTTCCAGTTCTTATTAATTTTTCTTTTGATGCTGTGAATTGCTCTATAACCAATGAAGAAAGAAGTGTCTAAGAATGGTAGGGTGCTTTGAGATTCACCAGATTTCAAACTGATCAACTCTGAAGGATAGGCCATTGCATCTTAAAACATTCATTTGACAATAAATCAAGATTGCATATATTTTTAATAAGACTGGGAAGGAGAAGCTTGGGAAATAACGTCCTGACAACCTCGCCTCTGTGCCGGGGAACAGAACCTTCTGGAGTCTATGCTAAGGCACAAGGCTGTGATTCGAGACAGCTAGCATGTCTTTGCCAAGGACAAGTCCTGCCTTCAGGTTTTCAGTGACTAAAAGGAGCTTATAAGGAAGGTGAGGACAAACTTTTTGGCATGTCCTGTCACGCTGGAATAAGGGGTAATGGTTTTAAATTAAAAGAGGGCAGATTTTGACATGATGTAAGGAAGACATTTTGTTTTACAATGACAGTTGTCAAACGCAAGAGTAGGTTATCCATAGACATTACCGTTGTCTCATTCCTAAAAACATTTAAGGTCAGTTTGGATGGGGCTTTGAAAAACATGTTCTGGTTGAATATATCCCTGTTTAATGCAAGAAACTTTTAAAGATTCCTTCCTACCCAACTACTACAAGAGTAAATATTCTTCCATGGCATCCTAGTTTAGGCATGTTGTTAAACAAGTACCTCACCAGGATTTTAGGTAATTGGCCCGATGGAGGCAATCCAGCTTATATAGCATGAAGTTGTTTTCTGATTCAAAAGAGGAACTCTTTGTAGACAAGCAGTTAGCCATACAGTCCATCCAGATAAGGCCTCTGCCTTTTTTCATTTAACATACGTGCTGATTTTGAATGGCAAATTTTCTTCAGAGTAGTTGTTACGGGGCTGTGTTTTGGATTTGTGCTGAAAACAGTGTTGATAATAGACATTTTTGTTATTGCTGAGCAAGGCTTACACAGAGCCAAGGCCTTTTCTGCTTCTTATACCATCCTGCCAGTGAAGCTGGAGGTACACATGAAGTGTGGGGAAGACATAGACCTCAATTGACCAAAGGGATATTCCAGACCATATGGCATCATGCTCAGCAGGTAAAGGTGGGGAAAGAAGAAGAAAGAGAAGAATGTTCAGAGCCCTGCTTTCCTGGAGATGGCTGAATGCCTGCCTGGCCTTGGGAAGCACTGAATTAATTTCTTGTTTTGCTTTGCTTGAGTACATGGCTTGTACTTTTACAACCTACTGTCTTTAACTGAATCCATTATTTTTCTCACTTTTAGTCTTCTTATTCTCTCTTGAGTCCTGCTAGTCACTGAGTGTCTGGGGTTGAGCTGCCAGCTGAGGTTAAACCATTACAATGTGTAAGAATTCTTCAAATGATATTTTTTTTCAAAAAGAAATTCAATTAGATCAACTATTTAGCTACTTGTACTACAGGAAAATTACCAGAAATTTCCATCTCAAGCTTCTTGGAACTCTGTCCATATAATCCTCTTTAATATAAGAGTGGAGAAAAGCACTTTTTGCCTAATAATCTACTACATTATGCAGTCACTCATAGAGGTTCTTGTGACAAGAGTTAGTAATTTCCATGAAGTCAAAAGTGAGCTACAACCACAATTGCAAGGAGTTTCATTCTAATTTCTAGTTAACATCAGGCCAGTGTTCAGTCCACTGTTTATACACCACATGACCAACCAGAGGAGAGAGCCCAATTAATAGTACATACAGCTGTGTCCTAATTACCCAGCACTGATAGTTCCAAATTTGTTTGCAGAACCCCTTTTGTTTTGTAAGAGCCATCTAACTGTAGTTTCATATTAAATTTTACAATTAGAGAAAAAATTTCCCATCTCAGAAGAAAAAACAAATATCAAATGTGTTGGCAAGCAAAATTAAGTACATGAGATATTTTCAGAATAATGAAAACTAGGTACTTAAGTAGATATGCAATGAATGAAAGAACTTACTGTTTTAAGTAGTTCCCCAAGACACTCGAACTATCTTTCTCCTCGTATTTTAAGTGGCATGGACACCAGATTCTATGTCTACCACTATTTGCAGGTAAATATTCCATTTAAATTTCTTTTCTTTTCTTGATTTTGTAAATGTCCTATAACAATCTCTTCAATACAGTTTATGATAAAGTATTTTTTCCATCATTTTTCTCTAAGATACGTATTTTATTATTAAATATCCTTAATAGTTCTTGTGCTCTGAGACAGTGTCTTTTTATAATTATTTTAGTCTTACTTTAAATTATGATTTGTCCATGATTCTCAATCTGCTTATAATGTTTCAGCACAGAATTCATATTGTACTCTCAAGTCTTCACTAATGTGACGTATTTTACAAGTCATAGCACAGCTTCGCTGCAAGACTTATTTTGTACTCCTCCTCCATACACTGTATGCAGGACTGTAGCACTAATATTAACATATGTAATATGAAAACCTTTACTGAAGGCAAGATCACATAGTCAGTCACTCAAATATTGATTGAGAAATTGGTAAAAGTTAATTAAAATCTCCCTTTTCGGCCAACCAATCAATCAGCCAACAAACTTAAACATTCTCTTAACTTTGGAAGGCTTGGAAGGAAGCAGCAAATGATTCAGGGACTAACATAACTGCCTTTCTCACTTTTATTCAGTAGTGTGACATCTGCTGCATCTGACTATCTGCAAATCATAACACTTTTTACCACTTTTGCATAATGTTTTTGGAACAATATGAAGCATCATTAGTGTATTTCAGTTCCAAATGTTATTGTCTCATGTTGCTTTATTACCATAATAAACTTGTGAATCATAGTAACTAACACAGTAGATCTCCCGTAGTGAATTCATTTTCATATCCTCTTTTGTTATCATAAATGTGATCCAGAAAATTGTAAAGTCAGCAGTTCCATACAGCTTATTAATAAAGCACATTACAGGGATACACTAAAGCCTCAACAGCTGTATTATAATGAAACACTCTACTTATAATTACAATTATGCTAACACTTAATAATAATTGGGCCTCTGTGTCTGTAGCTCATTTGCTCAATAGGAGATTGGGTCTTGTCAGAAGTAGCCATTCCCTCAGCAGGTGACCTGGTTGCAAACATAGCAGAGTTTAAACAGAGCATGAAGTTAGTAATGGCATAAAAAGGGCAGGTGGGGTTACCATCTGTGAGGAGGAAAACGTGAAATAATGAGATGTATGGGCTTCTCTCTTCATGGAGATCAGCTATCCAAGGGTGAAAAGAGGAGAAACAAAGATAATGGATGAGAAAGAAAACAAAGTAGACAGGTGAAGAAATTACCTGACCTACAATACACAGCTTTCTACTATTACATTGCATGGGACTACATTGTCAGGAGTAAACAACTAGTTACATGTGTCCCAGTAATGTCACCAACATTTCTTCTGAAATGGAAAATTATTTTGAGAGTAGTAGGAATTTATTTTCAAAGGACAACAGCAGGGATCTTGAAGATAGGTTTACAATTGTCCGTTATAGCTTCTTGGTCTCCAGCAAAAAAAAAGTACTGATACACAGTAACCTTAATCAAGAAACAGCAGCAGGAGTCAACCCACAAAGCTATCCTTCCAGTCTAGAGATGGAGCTGAGCAGTCTGGAAACTTTTCCAGCTGGTGGCAGATTCTTTACAAGAAAACAGCACTTCTCCTCTATACAAAGGAGAACTTTTCATCCAAGAATTTAAAGGAACAGACACAACCCAAGTTCATACTCCTTGTTATCATTCCTACCAAATTACAGACAAAGAGGTGATGCATCATGAGATAAAGTTGCTGTTCCTATTCCTGTAAAAGTCCTTATCTAGATCAAGGCTGCATCTGCTTTTGGATTCAGGATGGGAAGATAAAGAAGAATCCTAGTTCCAGGAGGAGTGCCTTTACATTGAGTTATCCTCCCCCAGTGCTGCAGATAGGCTTACTGTGTTCATACGGTGTAGAAATATATACATTGTGAACTCTTTCAGACAAAGTGTAGAAATAGTGACTACACATATCTTCCTGGACTTTATTCTAAAACTACTCTGACCTGCTCAAGGAAGGTCTTTCTATCTTGTGGAAGAGCAATTGAGAGTTACTGGAGCCTTATCAACTCCTGGTCTGTTATTAGTGGGACAAAAATGTCCCTTCCATGGTCTCTCTCCAAGGTTTAATGTAGTCAGGTGCCATCTCCATGTGGGTACATGGCATAGGAAGAGGGGCTGGGGGGGTTGGGGTGTTGTCCCTTTCATTCTCTTTACCTATAGGATTTTGTCCCCTTTGGTGCAGGGGAACCTGAAGGCTGATACTTAAGTGCATTTGCAAGACAAAGATTTGCCAGGCTGGGAAGGGGGAAGCAAAGGAAAATCATCACCGTGCTGGTTTTTCGACTGGAGAGGACACACTCAGAGCTGTGGTTGCTTGTAAAAGAAAAAGGAGTTCACCATAACCCAGGAGCGTCCTTTTTTCCTGTGGCTGCTGCTTCTGCTCGCCCTGCTGGGACTCCCTGCTGAGACTGCGGGAAGAACGGTGACCCATCTCATCCATCCCTGCACCAAAACTCCTGTGGTCTATCTCGGAGTGCTTCCCCTCTCCTCAGAGGGGCCCGTCAGAGCCATCTACGACTACAGACTGCCTACAG
>VXBU01018021.1:383352-395056 GCA_013400315.1 Bombycilla garrulus | reverse complement strand
TTTGCAGAATCTTCTATTGCAGTTATTGGCAGGAGGGAGAAGGAAAAATTCAGCTCAACCTGAAATAAAATTTAAAAAAATTAAAAATAAATATAATTTTAAAAACTGAACAAAGAAAAAGAAAAACACCACAACAAAAAAAAATCCCAAATAAGCAAGAAACAATTAAGATGTTTCCAGCTCCTTCCTTCCAATTGCTCTTGGAAAAATCTAGGAGGATAAAACTGTAGCTTAGAAAAGATCTAAAAGAGCATGAGAAAGTAATGTGGGAGATCAGGAGATTTGAAGTATTAATTTGAGGACTATAGAAGCTGCTCACTGAAATGGCATTAAGTGTATAACTCGAGGTCAGGATTTTGCTCTGGATATGCAGAAATAAGACTAGTGATCTGCTTATATATCTACATTTAGCTAGAATGAATGGTCCTTTTATCCCTCTTCTTGGGAATGTTTCTACAACCAGTTTAAACCAATGTTCGCCTGTCTAGGAATACATGAACTTAATCTCCCTTCAAGTAAATTGTTGAAAGATGATGTAAGAGTTAAACACTAGGAGAGAAAAAATATATAAAAAGTGCCCTTCAGCTCCTGAAAGGACAAAAATGGGAATAACAAACCCAGCATTGATTACTACCTCAATATTTCAAAGAGTTTCTGGATTAAATAATCTGAATATCCTATTGCAAATCCATGTTGGCATTAAAGGAGTGACGTAACACTGCAAACATATCAGTTTCTAGTGAATATTCACAGGTAGAGAGATCTGGGCTCTTTATTTAGTGAAGCAACTTAGGTACCTATAAAAGATAAATCTGTACTCCTACATGATGTTCCCACCTAGAACTAGAGTTGTGAAGACACAGTTGGTGATCCCTTAGAATTACTCTTAAATGCTGTTCAATTAAACCCACAGTATGCCTTTCTTAGGATACATGAATATCATGATCCAAAAAAGAATGCTGGTGGTATGTTTCTTTGATGGAAATTTTGAGTCCATCAAGAATTCCTGTCAAGTATTTTAATTTTTGTAAGAGGTGGATGTAGCATAAGTGTCACACGCCCATGTTTCTTTTAATAGGAAATATTTATATGTGACAACCAGTGTAATGTTAAAGAGTAAAGTAAATCGGCATACTTTAGACAGAATGAGTGTTCATTGTGCTCTTGTTTGCTCATAGGAAAATAACCTAGGGAAAAAACCTTTTTCAACAGTTCTTTGGAAAGAGGTGTCAAGACTCAATAAAAAGGGAACAAAAGAGTAAATTATCATCTATGGAAAGTGAATGGAGTTTGTTCATAAAGGGAAGTTCTCAAAATGTGGTCCCTTTATAAAGATTAATATAGTTGTATTTTTATTTCTTAAAAGTTTGATCTTCATTTTATTACCCTAAATGGTCTTCGTAATCTCTGATTCTTATACCATCAAGATATTTGTGTTAAAAGTTAACTAGTAGACTGATTTTGGGTATTCTTTAGTCCTAAAAAAACCCATGTCTTTGCAAACTGTCCTCCCTACTTGGGTGAATCTTGTCATATATTAATCAATCTTTCAGATTGGAAAAACCTCTAAGATCATCAAGTCCAACTGTAAATCATATTCCCAAGTTCCATGTTTAAACACCTTTTAAACCATTTCTCTGGCAAGTCTCTTCCAATGCTTGGTAGCCCTCTCAGTGAAAAATTGTTTCATAATATTTCATTTCAAACCTTCCCTGCTGCAACTTGCAGCCATTTCCTATCATCCTGTCACTTATTACCTGGCAGAAGAGGTCAATCCCCACCTGGCTACAACCTCTTTTCAGGTAGTTTTAGGGAGTGATAAAGTCACTCCTGAGCCTCCTTTTCTCCAGGCTAAACAACCCCAGCTCCCTGAACAGCTTCTCAGAGGGCTTGAGATGGTCAAAACCACACAAAGTACTGGAGGTGGCAATGCAAGAATGCAGAGTAGAGAAGAACTATCTCCTTCTTTGACCTGGCAGCTATACTGTCCTTAATACCTCCCAAGACACAGCTGGGCCCTTTTTCTGCTCAGACAGCTGTTGGCATGTATTCAACTTCCCAACAACCTAATCTGCCAAGGTTTCTTTCTGCAAAGCTGGTCTCCTCCCTCTTGTCTCCCAGTTTGTTCATATAACCAGAATTACCCTATCCCAGGTGGAAAATCCAGCACTTGCTCCTGTTCAATGTCATACATTTGGTGATTGCTCAGCTTTTTTAGTCTATCCAGATCTCTCTGTAAGACTTCTCCACCCTTGAACTCCTCTTAGTTTACTATCATCAGCAAATGTACTCAATATACATATGATTCCTTCACCAGATCATTTAGGGAAAAAAATTAAAGAGCACTGGCCCTAAAATTGGCCCTGAAGGACCCAGCTGGTGATGGGTTGCCAGCCTGGCATAACCCCATTTACTACAGTGCTTAGAGCCCAACTCATCAGTGAAATGTTCACCCAATGTATGATAGACTTGCCTAACTGAATGCTGGACATTTTGTCCAGGACACTGGGACAGACAATATATGTGAGAGACATTGATGCACATAACCATTGAAAGGCATTATTGGCACATATGCTCTAAATTTTCTTCACTTTGAGTATTTTCACTAATGAATTAGTGAATGATGGTAATAGATTTGGGTAGGATTACATTAAATGGTATTTGCCTGTCATACAAATGTCTTCCACTGAACATAATAATTTATCTTCACGTTTGACTGATTAGGTCAGGGTCTGATTTACCAAAGCTGGAATTGAACTATGTTCTTTTGGTTTTCATGTACTGGGGAAACCTACTTGCAGATTTGTATGGCACTATATGAGTTGATTTATAGATTTATGGCTATTATAGTATTAGAATACTTCATTGAATTGTTACATTTAGACTGGCTTGCTTTATATAAAACATTTATTTGAAATGTGCCAGTGTTCAGTTTTGATTGTTCACTCAGTAGATTTAGCATTCAAGAAAACATTTGCTTATTAGCTAGACTGCTTCACTTAGGTTGCTGTAATTTCTTCGCAAAACTCTCAACATTACTACATTATTGTTCACACTTTATTATTAATTATACAATTTAGGGTCAGTATAAGGCCTTTATGTTTTAAATCTTAAAAATACATTGCCAAGCATTTTACTGTTATGATTCACATTTCTGCAATATGGTCAGCTGTTCTCTATTACCTGAGTCCATCAAAACTCAATATATTTTTATCCAGAACTGGTAATGGGCACTTTTGCCATTGCTTGAAGAAAAGGAAAATTTTTAGCCCCAGAGATCGATTGTAGAATACCTGTATTCTTAAAGGCCTCCTTTGATCATGACTTCATGATAGTTAAATATATTGTAAAAAATTAACTAATACAAGTAAAAGAGTTTATGTATTCCACTATGCAGCTTTAACAAGGAAAATTAAAATAGGTTCTAGGGAAAGTATCTGAAAAATTATACTGAATTTCAGATAAAATCATCTTGTTACTCTAATTTTGTAAGAATTTTGTGTCATCAGTGTCCTCACATTGTGTAGAAATTTTACCCAGAGTCATCCAAACATCATCTGCTTAACTTTTGGAACAATATATTACTTAGTACTCAAAAAGAGATGAATATATAAGCATATAAAAAATAGTATTTTAAATGTATAAGTCACAAAATCATGTAAACTTGTCCTTAATTTTCCCCCCTTTTTAGTAATAGTTTCTTGAAGAATATAGCTGTTCTTTTGACGTGACTAGACACCACTGTATTTTGTTCCTATCAACTGTTGAAGGGATAGCTCTCATTTGTTTCTTCCTTTCACAGCTTGGAAGGAAAGTTAATTAATCAATAAAAGCTAAGTTAGAAATTAATGTACATATTTTAAATAAAATAGCATATTACAGCTACATTGCTTCAGTGTGTACTACACTAGCAGACTCTTTCTTGTATTATACAGAAACTGTCACCATATAAAAGAAAGGAATTGGGAAAAGCTGTGAAACAGTATGTAAAGAAATATAATTTCCATCCATACATCTTATAAATGCAAAGATGTGACTCAGAAATAAATTCTGGTCACAAGGAGACCACCAGTGATCTCAGATGAAAAATGAACTATAAGTGATCAACATCCTTTGTAAAATAGATTCTAGTCAGCAATATTTGGTTACAGTTTGAAGGATTTATGGGGTTTATGAATTACCTTTAATTCATATAATAGTTCAATAATAAAATCTTTCCAACAGAAATTTCTATAGTAATTTTAGTGAATTTAAATTGAAGCTTCATTTACAATATGAAAATCACACTTTGCACAATATTTTATCACTGTAATGACTCTTAGCTTTCTCAAAATATCTGAATAGTAAAACACATTATTTTAATATTATTAGTAGCAATAATATATCAGTATATCAGAATTATTAATGAAAGCATATATAAGCTTCATGTTCATGAATTCTTTATTAAAATACTGTCTCATACAGAGAAGATGGCTCCTTAAAATAACTATGCTTTGATTGGTTAAGAATTTTTGATAAAATATTTTAAATTTTATATAAATTGTAACATATTCAAAAGACTTCAACTAAATATATCTAACCATGCCACATTCCAATGACATCACATAAACATTTTGCAAAATGATCTCTACAATATTATAAGTACAAGAACCATACTAACAACATCCCAGATGCTGTATAAAAAAAAATGTGATTTCATAATTATTGTGACCTCCCAGATTTTCTGCATAGTGAGAGTAAATAAAAACACCAAAATTTGAAAGTTTATTGATCACTTAACAAAAAAATACACTGATTTTTCAAGCATCTCAGGTTTCACTTAAAATTCAGTAGAAGCATAGGTAAACTCATAATAGCATTACATGACATGAATATATTACAATTATTATATTAAAAGCCTCTCAAGATTCAAAATTGAGGCTTTCTACCTCAGTGAGTGTATGAATCCTAATAAAATATGCATACCTAACTATGTAAGACCTAAAGGGCAATTTAACGCTACTAAAATACAGTTACTTCATCTTTTACCTTTTTTTTGTTCTTTGTAAATGTTCAGGAGAGAACTTCAGAAATCTGTCTTTTAAGTAGATTTAGTGTTGTAAAAAAATAAACAAGTTATTAGCAATTCTGTCTGTGATACGCTTTTTAAAGTTGCTTGTTTGACTCCCAGTAAGCTGTTCTCGCAGCCTTTAAATCTTAGTATTTATATTAAAATTGAAAACAGCAAAACCTAAATGCACGTAAATTTTTATTTATAACACTTTCATATTCATTCTTCAACTTAATCAATGAGTATTAAAACTGGAAGTGGCAAAGCAGGTTTGCACTTCTTTCTCCTTCAAAAACACAAACAGTAAATCATAACCCCATATGATTTCTACTGTTAATATATTGTAAAGGTTATGTTTATACTATGAGCTGTGAATTAGATTAATGAGTTTTCTCAGCAGCATAAACCTCCTCCACCAAAACAGGAACTAAATTGCAATAAATCACTGTTTATGTTCACATATTTATGGGACAGCAAAGATTTAGAGTTCTTCTACTTGGAAAACTGCCCCAATACAAGAGGAAAAAAAATTACAGCTTCTGTATTCTAAGGTGGATAAACAGGGGCAAAAGCATGAACATTGTTTTCACTTCACTATAATAATGCCAGTAATTTATTAAAAGCTAGTGCTAGAGCAAAGCCTTTTTTGCCAGTGCTTTAGCCAAAGTGACAACACACCATACATAAACTTTTTAAAATAATAACATATATTTTCTACTTTTGTGGCACTGAATATCACAATGATTAAATTACACATATTTTTACATTATTCTTGAAATGAGTATTTTTTGTCAAAAAATATTAGTGATGGAATGGTACAATAACATTATATTCTTTACATACAGCATGCATTAAAAATTCCTTCCATGAACTTGAACATTATTTACTTCTATACATTTACTTTGGTTGTGGTTGTGATTTCTAAATGTATTCCCCATTGGAATGTACTGAATTTTCTTCATTTTCTGCATTTTGTTTCATCAGTCTTTCATTCTACATTTTATTTTTATTCCATCAAGTACCCTTAGTATTTTCTATTACCTGTACAAGAGAGCAAACTTATTAAGACCTCTTTAATTTTTAGAAGTTTTTTCCTTGATTTTTAAAAAAAAAACGGTCTTAAAAAAAATAAATAAAAAAGGAATTTGTTTTCAAAGAAATGTTATGCAAACATACTTACTTTCCAATATCTATTGTACTATTTTCTATTTATGGAGAAACTCCTAAAATTATAACAGGAGTATTTTGCAGAGCTAGTACATTTTTTTTTGCCTCCAACAGCATCAAAAAAATGGGATCGGTGTCCTCTCCCCTTCCCTGGCATAAAAGCCTTTGTGAGCAACTTAAGTCATCCTTTCAACATACCGAAGACAAGTCATTTACACAGCAAAGAAGAGGGACGTTCTTATCACTCCATGCATTGTTAAACTGTGGAACTGATTTTTATAGACGGTAGCAGATGGGAACATCTTATATGAACTACAAAAGTCATCAGATAAGTTCAAAAAAGAAAAATAGGCATGAATTGCAAGATTTGTTAAAGGAAGTGATATTTTGCACTTCCTACACTACAGCTTTGTGTTCCAGCACTCTTCCTGGTAGCATCTCTTATCTGCTATCAAGAAAGTATTAACTGCATGGTGCTTAATTTACTTCTTATGGCTCTTAATCATTGAATGGTTCTTATTTTATGTTCTTATGCAATGCATAAGTGTCTTCTTCACTCATCTGCAGGAACCTATCTGCTGTCATCTCATCTGAGAAATGGTTAAATGGTGGCAGCTACTAAGTCTTTTATATAAGTGGAAAAGTGAATGCAAGAGCTTTCCCAGAAATAAAATTACTAATTTGAAATTGAAGTGATTGGTTAATAAAAATTAAGATTTTGAAGGAAGAAGTGATTAGTTTGAATTTATATGCAGAAGGCAGCGCACAAAGGCACGTGATGCTGCAAAGGTGGATTTAATTTTCAAAACTTTGAAAACCACTGTCTGCATAGGAACATATTATTTTAGGTTTATAGTTTTTTTAGGAACCTGACATGACTTTTAGCAAAAAAAAAAAAAAATCCAAAAGCATTAGAATATACACTTCATAAGAGAAAAGTAAATCTCTTGGCTAATGTAATAGATTTGTATTGCTCTTCTTTCTCCCTTGAACCTCCTCAGCAATTTTGTGCATCATATTTTAGTAATTTCAAAATATTGAAAAATGCCAATGAAGAAAGACATCTAATAAAGAATCAATCTGATCTCTGCTGATTGTATATGTTAGGATGCTATATTCATGTTCTTCAATTGCTTATTCCTCTTCACTGATTGTAAAAGGAGCACACACTCACTTTGTGAGATTCTCTGCACAGTTCTCCTCACTATGGCAGTCTGTGTGTATCCTTCCTGAGGAGCAGCAAGTCTTTAATACAAAATGAATAAGTGTTTCTTTTAACATGTGGAGAGCTGAAATTAATGGCATCTACCCTAGAAGCAGAATGGTATGTTATGTAGTCTCAGCCAGTGTGAAATTAGCCAAAAAAACCCCAAAAAAAACCACAAACCAAAAAACAAAAATCTTCACTTAAATCACCAATCGCAAATATTCTTGCCCAGATCAATAAGTCAGAGTAGTGTCTAGTACAGGTAAGTTTATGGATTCAGAAAAATGTTAGATATAAAGTTCTAGTGAGATTTCATTTCTTAGATATACTAGAGTAAGTCACTGAATTGCAATATTCAGCTATTACATTCATCACTCTTATTTGAGAAAAGAAAGGTTTACTGTTTAAACTCTGTACATCAGAAGAAGCAGCAGGAACAGCAGAACTTTCTATTCAATAATTAATGGTTCTGTTGATCTAACAGCAGAATAATTCAAAAGGATTGACACTTTTTATCAGTTTTTAAAATTTCTTTTATTCCTTGGAGACTATACATTAATAGAATAAACTGAGTTGGAAGGGATCGTCAAGTCCAGCTCCTGGCCCTGCACAGAGCAGCCCCAAAAACCACACCATGTGCCTGAGCATTGTCCACACACTTCTTGAACTTGGCTTGGTAAGGCTGCCCCAGTGCAAAGCAGAGCAGGACAATCTCCATTGCCTGGCTGGCCACGCTGTGCCAGGACAGGGTTGGCTCTCCCAGCTGCCAGAGCACTGCTGACTCGTGTTCAGCTTGTCATAAACTGTCACATTAAGAAGCCACATACACATCGCGCAGTGAGGGACAAGTTTACGGATCCTTGTTTGTAATGGGTAGAGAGCCCTTCTTCAGCAGAGACAGTCCTTACATTTTAGATCTGCATGACTGCTAAAATGTTGCCACAGTTGTCATGATTTTCGTGCTACAGTTAGCGTTCTCATGCCGTGAACAATGAACATGTTTCAAAGTCACTTTTTCTCAAAATAAATGACAAATTCCGGAAACACCCCGCTCCTTATGGCTTAATTAAGGTACTTAGTCATCTGGGTATGCAATTACTCATCTCTGCAGTTTTTCTCTAAAAGAGTTAACCACCCAGAATCTTTGAGAATTTTAGAACATAAAGGCTTGCAAGTGTATCCATCACACTAAAAGCAAAATTTCTGGACTATTTATAGACTGATACAATTTCCAAGACATGCTGGTTTTTTCCCCCTGAAGTGAGCAATTGATTATTCCATTCTGTGTCCACAGAAGAAGCTTTGAGTAGCCCAGGTTTTCCATTTTTTTTCAAGTTCTTAAGTGGATTGTGGAGGACTGCTGACCTGATTCCTAATAGTTTGTTTAAATAAAAACCTAAACTCCAGTATCACTCTGTCTGTACAGGCTGGTTTTGTGAAAAAATTTGGTTCTTTCTTCAAGTAAAATACAAATTTCATTTCTATTAAAAAGCATAAGATGAACATTCATTCTTCTGTGATACAGAAAACCCACAGAAATATACTAAAGATATAAAGAAAAAAATACAAGAGTTCAGATTATTGTCTAAAATTCCTCAAAGTTTTAGAACATCTCTGGATGTGTTACTTTACTTTGTTTGCTGTTAGGTACATTTAGTAAATTTACGTTAGACTTGCTCCACTATAAGAAGTTCTCATTTCACACAGTGAAGATCACATAGATAAGCATTAAAATAAGTCAATTATTTTTCTACCCTTTAACAAGCATTATGCTTAGAAAATGTTCTTCGTCCATTTCTCATGAAGAAATAAATAAATCTACAATTCTATAAAGAGAAAACTCTCTTCTGTAATGATTTTTAATTTTGTACACATATCCTAATAGCTATGTGGAGAATGTGGTTGTTTCTTAGAAAAATGGAAAATACACATAAAATTCAAATCTCCAGATTCTCTCACCAGACAACTCAGGTATTACACTAAAACCTAGATATTAAGTGACACATTCCATTATGATTTATGGGCAATCACTTGTGACTTGCTCTGTCTGAATTGTTATGTAGTAAGGTACTGATGGGCAAATAGGAGTCAGAGGATATATGCATATATGAAACAGAAATTTCCATCTAAGTAATAGTGATCATTCTCTATCAATCCTTTATTAGACAGATAAAGATAAGAAAACCATATAAAGTTACTCTTTAGAGAAGTGAAATTAGTTTTAAAATTATTTAATTTTGATATTTTATTAGATTTATATAAAAGAAGGTTCCTTTTCTATATTTTTTCCCAATTGTGTTCATAATTACTTACTATGTGGTGAAATAGTGCTGTTAAGTCATGCATTAGCTTGAACTTAATTATAATACCTGTTTCTGAAATAAGTAAAAATGTAAATAAAGAGATAAGAATGTGGAACAATTGGAAAAAAAGTCTCCCAAAACCAGGTTCAATTCATACATTGGAGGTTTTAATTAAGGGAAGTGTCATTAGTAGAAATTAAATGTGGTGTTTACACCACAACCCTCTTTGTGAATGCTAGAAGAGGAAAATAATTTATAAATCCATCACATAAAAAGGTGATCATGACTTCCACAGTGCTGCAGTCATATTCGGACAAGCGAGGAATTTTGTGACGTTGTTACCAACAGTGGCTTTTAAACATAATTAACTCCTATACCTTTCTGTTTTCTTCCAATAAAACTTTTGGAAACAGCAACATTTAGGGCCTATGTAAAATGTCCTATGAGATCATATTTCAGCTGGTATTTTTGCTGCCGTACCAGCTATAATTGCCACATGATCAGCATTTTGCTGTTTGGAATTACCTGAGTCATCTAACTACTTGACAGAAAGATTTTTGATATACCTCTGGAAGATAGAGGATTCTTTCTCTCTCAGAATTTCTTTCTACAACTTAAGGCTTTCTAGCTAAGTCTTTCTGAATTGCCTGTTTTCCCTTAGGTCATTCTCTTCAGGAGTTATTTCAAGGTTATTGTGTTATTTTATTTATCCTAGATTTTGTCTGAACAAGGAATGGTCAGACTGTAACAAGCACGATTAATTTACTGTAATGATTAATTTCCTATAGCCTTCTTAACTTATAATAACTATCTGGAAGATCAGACTTGTCATCTAGGCTACTTTAGGTCTCTCGGAATGCAAAGGTAAATGAGCATATAAATAAAGTGACTTACCCTCTTTTAAAGTAGATGCCTGAGTTGGATAACAGACCCCCTACATCACCTGTTCTCCCCCCATTAACGAACTGCAGTGGAACCCAAGACAAATACAGCTTACTGTAAACACCCTGGAGATTTCTATTTTCTGTCTGTACACCTCAGCATCCTGGTCCAACAAGTTTCTTGTAAGTATAAACTTAAACCAAAAGATAAACCTAGTCTTGCTCTGGAACTCTTTATGCTTGGATAGAGATACTGCTTTAATTTCATCAGGAAGTAACATGCTATTTGTTTTCTGTTAGGCACACAGGATTGCTGTTTTTTTCAAATGTGACTCTGTTCAGTGCAGCAAACCCACACAGTAACACAGGTGTAATCCACATTTCCCAGTCTGACAGCTGACAAATTCTGGAAGCTCAATTCTTGTTAACCAGTAACCTTTCTGTTTCCCTGGAAGATGCAGTGACAGTACAATGAGGATTATAAGATTTTTCACATTATTTAGCACAGATTTTGTTCTCCCACAGAGACCATAAACGCCATGAATAGTACAGATGCAAGATTTGGCATTTCAAGTATTTTGCCCCTGGTTTTTCTTAGCTCTGGGACTCACATTATTTTACATAAGCAGCTCAGGTGACACAGTAATAGACAAAGAGTATGAAAGAAGTAATCATACTACCCCTCCAGACTTAAATTACAAATGGCACTAAAGAGACAGAAAATACCTATGTGAAAGAAGAATCTTAATTGTGACCTAGTTGGTTTTATTAGAGTTAATTAGGTCAGTGGAGCTGGCCTAATTTTTTAATTAATAAATTGATTCCAAAGGAATACATGAAAATATTGCCAGACTTTAATAATCCAGGGAGGGTAATTACATTGCAGAGATTACAAAATTAGTTTTTAACCACTCATTTTTAATTTTAATAACTTGACTCTTACATAACAGTTTTAAACTATACTCTACTGTAGCTACAGTGTAGGTGGTACTTCTTACAAAGTTTAGATAAATATAAACTAGAAAGTATGCATTTTTTTCTTTTATTTTTTCTCTCCCAGGTTTTTTAGTCTGTATTATTGGGGAAAAAAATCATA
>VXBU01018021.1:361102-383344 GCA_013400315.1 Bombycilla garrulus | reverse complement strand
TTTCCTTAAAGAAGATAAAGAATTCCTAATAACTAGAGAAAATTGTAATTGGTTTTGAATATAATAAATAAATCAGCAATATTCTCCCCTGGAAAAAAAATAGATCTAATGAACTGTTTTATATTCCCAAAAGAATTCTAAACTCATTTAGGTTAATCTACCACTGAAATGAAACACATTTTTTTTTTATACTCCACACCATTTGAAAATCAGATGCAAAGAAACTAACACAAGGAAAGAGCATTTGAGAGCATGGATGAGACTGGTCATATTATACCATATTGTCAGGTTAAATTCTTTTCAGGAAATTTTTAAAAATGAGAATGGGTGAAAAATAAGAAATCACCTTTTATTAACAATAGATCTGAAACCAATTCATTCCTGGCTTCACCTGGGTCATCACCGCTCAGTCTTTTAAGCTCCATTGTAAGTTCTTACACACCATGGAAAAGATGACAGTTTATTATGTTGTCTTCCTGCACAGAAGAAACTATATAACTATGATTCTACATTTCCTTATACAGGCTCATCATCTGGGAACTGCAAATCTGTAGGCTTTTGAGCTTGATCTCTCAAATCCCATCACACAGAACTTCAAATTCCAGAATTTTATAAAGTACAAAATCTACTACCTAATACATATAAAATTAACATTTTCTGTTATTGAATGTAAATGCTACATTCAATAGATTATGTCAAAAGATTACATTCAATCCAATACTATTTAAAAATATTTAATTTCTGGATCTCCTAAATGTGTCCTGAACCCTACATCTGGAGAGATAACTGTCTTCAGAAAGCTATAAGATATTTTGTCTGTGGTAATTTTCAAGAGAGAGTCCAGAACCCATAAGTTCTAAATTTACATATAAATTAACTTGTACTCATCATCTTTTTTGGTACACTTCATCTGCTAACAGCTGAGGTATGTAGGAAGTTAGGTATTTGCTGAAATAATTCTTTTTAACAATAATGAATCAAGAATTCAAAGTATCTCTTGGAGTATGATACATTGCAAAAAGCACTGGGTTTAGAGTCAGGAGAGAAAGGCTGCTTCACAGGCTGGTTGTTGTCACACACAGAATGTTAAGGTCACTTCATTACTCTGTTTCTTTGTCTTATTTATAAACTGGAATTTGTCACACACAGAATGTTAAGGTCACTTCATTACTCTGTTTCTTTGTCTTATTTATAAACTGGAATTTGTCTGTATAAAGGAGACTCATATTTACATATGAATTTACTACGTTATTTCTAAACTGACTATGATTATTATTGTCAGCTATTAGCATTATTGAAAGTATATGTTCACCAAGTATTAAAATTTACCTATGAATATATGATTATAAAAAGACAATAATAACAAGTGAACCAAATTAGGTATAATTTTTTTACTTTATAAAGATATCAGCAGATAGTATAGTTCTAACAATATTGATGCTGATCTAAGATATTTTGATACCTTAATAATTTTAATTCTTCATTAATATTTCCTAAGGTAGGGAAATATTTCTCCATTAATTTGGGACTCTGGTGAAGAACCAACAACAATTTCCAGGATCAGTGCATGCTCTAGTCTGTGCCCATAAATGCTTTTCAGTTCTTCAGATTATCTTCCTAACACTCAAAAATGTCACTGACACATGCTCTTATTTGTAGACAACAAAGTTCCTAATTTCTTCCTGCAAGACGTATCAGCTCACACTATATGAAAACTCAAGAAATTTTTTGCAATAATCTTGATAAAAACAAGAACTTCTGCATATCTGCCTGCATGTACTGAACTAATCAAATTTGACTATTACAAAAAAAAAACTGAATAGAATATAATTATGATGTGTTACAGTGCTGTCATACAGAATACTAACAAGAGAGGAAAGCCAGGGTTATTCTGAAGCAATAATGTGCAATTCTTGTTGGGGAGAAGTCTCACAACTTAGCCAAACTTTTTCTTCCCAATCACGAACCAAATCTCCAGACATTTGCAGTAGTTGACCCAAAAAAAAGGCCAAGTTTTAAATTGTATTACATGTTGGGAAAGAGACATAAAGAGCACAAAACCAACAATCTTATTTCCAGATAGTTGTAGGATTAACATGGGAAATGTTTAGAAATTATGTTTAAAAATAATTAGTATTCACAGATGTTAAATTTTGGTTTTTTTTTCTTCTTCCTTTCTTTTATATTCCGTGAATCTCTGGTGAACCAGTAAACAGAATTTTCTTTAGCAGGGTAGAGTTTTTGCCATTCACATTCAACCACTGACATCAATGTGAAAGAGTTCGCAGATGTCAAGATGTTTTATGCCAGTGGTTTTAGTATGACTAGGAAATATCGGCTCAGTACGGATATCCAGCCTGACACTTCTGGCATGGTGTAGTGCTATCCTGAGAGGAATAAAATGAAAGAAACCTTTCCTAAAAGAGAAGGCACTTGAAAGGAACTCTAAAGTTGTACCTGTAGGAGAACTGAAATGTGCTAATGACAATTTCCTTTCTAGTACCACCTCAAATCATACACTTGTCCCTGCCGTGCTGAACAGCAAATGCTAAAATGCCACTTTTCAGTCCTTGACAAAAAGCTCTGCCTTGAGCCAGTTTGCTGAACAATGGACCTAGGAGATCAGCAGCAATAAGAAGCTTAGAAACAACAGTGAGGAACTGAATTTGTTCTTGTAATGTTCTTTGACGCTTTTCTCTTTGACCTGATGCCCATATTTTAAAAATACACAGATAATTTCAAAATCATGCAATGGTACCAAAGAAATCCCTCTCATCAGTAAGAACATGAACCTCCTGATACACAGAACAATGGCGTTGTCCTCTAACCAAAATTTTCACTATTCTCAGTGACAAAACAATTTAAAACACACACAAGTGTACACAAGAGTTCTAATGGCTGTATTTGTCAGCAAGTCATAAAAAAAAATCTTTATCTTAAATACACAGAATCAAGCAAACAAAAAAAACTCCCTAAACAATAACAATAAAACAAAAAAAAACCCACTACTGTTTTTAAAGAGAAACTGCATGTCTTTATGTTGGACTTTACTTACTCTGGCGTTCTTTTTGTACTTTGCAGAGTAAAAATTATTAAGGATTACCTTATTTGTGGAAAAATATTTACCACAAATGAGTCATCAAAAGAATGGCCCTCTGTAGCAGATCACATTGTAATGCTTGCAAATACATTGCTACAGTCTAAGATTTTTGTACCTATATCTATATTTTACAGGCAAAGTTGATAATGACTGTGCATATAATATATTTTGGATTTGTAGCAAGTCTTTGATCAAGTTCTACATGACAGGCTTCAGCTTAAAACTACAAGCTTCAGAGGACCAGATTAAGACATAGAAAAATAAAAAGAGATAGCTAGAAAATAGACTACTGATTGTTTGGTGGGGAAAAAAAAAACAACAACTTGTGGTGGTTTAATGTAGGTCAGTGTTCACATCTTAAAGTGTTAACCTTTGCAGAATGTGTGAGGTAAGTAATAAAACCTAACTAGCTGCCTGTAAATGCAAAGATGACACAGAAGGAACAGAGAGGTGAATGGTACAACCCACACCAGGGTGGATGGTGCGAGGGGTGCTGGGGTACATCCACCTCACAGACAACTGTTCTCAGGGATGATTTGGGTGGCACAGGCTCACTGCTACACACAGGGGTCACAGTAAATACATTGGGCAGTCTCAGTTTTTGCCTGAACACCATACTAACTCTATGAAATACTATTATCCCCATATGTGCTTAAAATATTTGGTTTCCTGCTCATGTTGTCAAGAGCTGCATCATTCACAAGGTTGCTAGTGATGCCCCATTTGCTCTGCTGTGGGATAAGGTGGCAGATAAATGTACATTATAGCAATGAATTCTCTCTGTGAGACTATCCTTCAGTGAGCTGGATAAAATATTTTGGTTTATGGCACAGGAATAAAATTATGTCAAAATCTACAACCCTTTAAAGTTTTTTATAATTGTTTCACAGAAGTAAAGCAGTTCTGAGTTTCTCACTTTTCTGCATTGTTTCAATGTAATTATTGATTTGATAAATCCAAACATAGAAATGTAAATAAAAGCAAACCATTTTTAAAGAGGTTTAGAAATTTAGGATTTCATCTGTGTGTACCTAGTTTTTAGGAAAAAATTAATTCTAGTCTAATATTTATGTGCTTAAGCACTAATCGAAGAGCAATTTTAGCTTAAAAATTTGTTCTGTACCTCATATGTGCGCTGTATACCGAATGTTTGTAATTTTATTTTTGTCCTACAATGCTCCTGAAAACTTTCTTTCCAGGAGCAGGATTTGCCTCTGTTACTTCCCTAAAATTAACTGTTACAATTTGAACAGAACAGAATAGGCTGGTAAATTTTTTTAAGATCATTGAGTTCAACCATAAATGAAACGCTAATAAGTCTACCACTAAACCATGTCCTCAAGCACCACATCTGCACATCTTTTAAGTACCTTCATGGATGATGACTCAGCCACTTACCTGGGCAGGCCATTCCACTTCTTGACAACCCTTCCAGTGAAGAAATTTTTTCTAATACCCTATCTAAACTTCTCATGGTGCGGTTCCTCTTCTCCTGTTGCTTGCTACTTGTGAGAACAGACCAACCCCATCTCATTACAACCTCCTTTCACATAGTGTTAGGGACCATTAAGATCTCCCTTGAGCCTCTTATTTTCCTTGCTAATCAACCTTCCTCAGCTGTTTTTCATAAGGCCCTTCATAAACCTTTTAGTCCTTCTCTGGAGATGATCCAGGACCTCAAGGACTTTCTGCAGTGAGAGGACCAGAACTGAACAGAGGATTCAAAGTGCAGCCTCACCAGTGCTGAGTACAGAGGGACAATCGCTGCCCTGGTGCTGCTGGCCACACTATTGCTGATACAGGCTAGGATGCCATCGGCATTCTTGGTTACACTGTGGGCAACACTGGCTCATGTTGAGACAGCTGTTAACCAGGAGGCTCATGTCTTTTTTTCACTGGGCAGCTTTCCAGCGACTGTGCCCCAAGCCTGTAGCATGGTGTTGTTATGACCAAGGTGCAGGACCTCATAAAGTTGGGATCGGGGCATCAATCCATCCTGTCCACATCCCTCTACAGAGCTTTTGTACCCGTCCAGTCCCACAGACTTGTACATGCAGCAGGTCTCCCAACATTCTTTCCTGGATTATGGGACTTCATTCTGGTCCCCATCTCTATCTTCTAGCTCAAGAGTCTGGGTATCTAGAGCAAAGCTGAGTTTTAGAATTAAAGACTGAGGCAAAGAAATTATTAAGTACCTCAGCCTTTCCTCATCCTTTGACATGATGTTTCACCATGCACCCAATAAAATACGGAGATTTTCCTTAGCTCTCCTTTTGCTACTAATATAGAAATAAAGATTATTTTTATTGTATCTTACATCAGTAGTCGTGTTAGGTTCTACAAAAAATTCCTTCTGCCTCTTTTACCTGGTTGTGCGGTCTATAACAGAATTCAACTGTAATATTTGCCTTGTTAGCCTTCTCCCTGATTCTTACCTATAAACACTCAACACTATTGTCATCATCATTAAGCTCTAGACAGTCAATATACTCCCTAACATACAGGGCTGCCCCATCACCTCTTCTTCCTTGCCTATTCATTCTGAAGAGTTTCTAGCCATCCATTATAGCACTCATGTTGTGCAAGTTGTCCCACCATGTTTCATTATAATCATTTTTGCTCTGCAGTATGGCTTCAAGATTTTTCAATTAACCCTGCTAACTCCTGTGCAAAAATCCTTTTCCCTGTTTGAGACAGGTTTACCCTATCTGTTACCGGCAGGCCAAGCATCCTGTAAACTGTCCCATAATCACAAAAACAGGGGCTGCAGGATGGGGAGTCTGTCTCACCATAGGCTGTGGGGGGATCTCTTCTCTAGCACCTAGAAAAACACCCCCACCTGCTCTCATTTTGGTGCCTGCAGGTTACTCATCTCAGTTTTTTCCTCATTCCCCTTTATGCTCTGCCCTTTCTAAAACATGTTTTCCCCAAGGTACCACCACCTTGGCTGTGGGGCTCAGCTGTGCCTCACAGTGGGTCATTCTGGGAGCTGGCTGGAACCACCTGTGCTACTCAACAGGGGCCTCCCTGCAGCCCCTGAAAATCAGCACCTGGAGATCTTCACCTGTTGCTCATTTATTACTTGTGCAGAACACATAGGAATAGCAATCCAACATAATTGTGAAGCTCTATATTGAATGTGTGCACAGACCCTTTGTACAATAAATGTGTGTAAAGTAAAGATGAACTGTGCCCATGAGAGATGGTGAAGGTTTCAAATGTGTAAAATTCTCAGATACTTGGTTGACCAGAATCTGAGGTAGAAAAATGGGTAAATACTACCTTTCCCTCTGAAATTTTTCTCATCAAAGTGCATTCAGCTCCTCATCCTGAACACCTCCTTATCGTCAGATGCTAATGATTTTGATTATTCACTGAAGTGTGACTACTTAAACATTTTATTTTTAATCCTACTTATTCTGCATGCTTATTCAAATAGTCATTGTTTTCATCCAAATGACATCATGTCATAGTGATGTTCATTCACCAACTAGTATTTCGTCTGCATACAATGAAAAATTCTATATTCATTGCTTTTCATTCAATCAGTTTTCAATTCTGCTGGTTTCTTATCAGTCCTTGCATGTGAAAACTGATCACACTATTCAATTTAGTGTACTTTTTCTTTTTTGTTATTGTATATGTTCTTTTTTAGTTAGTTATCAGCCAAAACGGTGCTGTTCCCCTGAATTTCTCAAATGCCTCTGGGTAGATCTCTCTCTGCCTTACAATACTAGCTCTTTATGCAAGGGATATATTACAGTTTCTCAGACAGAATATCTGCAATTCTACTGAGGTTAATTACTTTATATATGTTTTCGTAGAAATTATTTTAGAGTATATTCATTTGGATTTCTTTTAATCATGATGCAGATGTTTTCACCTCAGAATTTCCACATGATCAATGTTCTCAATGCTCTTAAAACTAAAGGAGCAACAATAAACAGAATATCTTAGACCCAGAGCTTGTCCATATATTATTGCACACAAACCTGAGGCATTTTAATCATTCATTACATGGCTGAAGTTGCCCATTTTGCTTTAAAAAAAAACCAAAACCCTGCAGAATGCTTAATAGCCACACAATACCATTCTATTTGTACACATACAATAACTGGAGAAATAAATTTTTCAAAAGAAAAACTCTGTGAGAACATTGTAGAGATATTTGATTAATCCTCTCCTACTCAGTAGGATAAACTGTAATTTTTTTATCAAACCCAGCAGAAATTATTAGGGAAGAAAAATAATGGCAGTCACTAGCCACCTGAGCTTTTTGGACAGAAGATCCTTGGGATGTAATGTTAAAATTGCAGGGGTCAGAAAGAATTGAGAAGAATTAAAAAACAAGAAAACATTAAAAAATAGAGGAAGGAGAAGGAAAGAAGCAATTTAACCATCAGATTAGATGAAGTTCTGAGAAAGGACTACAAAGATTTCAGGGCATAATGAGTGAAGAAAACATGTTTCAGTAAGCTAGGAAATTTTCTCTTCCAATTTCATTGTTTATACTATTAATCAAATCCATATTTTGCATGAGTTTTTGGAAACACAGACATTACCTAGAGAAAGCAATGCATCCTCTCAACATGTTCTCCTCCTAATTATACTAACCTACAACATCTCAAAACTTTAAATGTCTCATGTAAAAAGGGACAATATTAGAATTAAAAATTTAAAGTTACTCGTGGTACATTAAGATACAAAGGTTTCTTTCGATCCTGCAAAGCAATCACATGACAAAGCTGTCTTGCAGCCTTCATTTAAACTTCCATTGTATCCCTTCCCCATATTTACAAATATTAATTCAAAGAGACTAAGCACTAACGTTTTGCACTTATTCAGGGACAGTAAAAAAGAGGTCTCAAGTATAGACACATATAAACAGCAAAATGCTCTTTAATCCCAATCTGTACAAACTGAGGGACAGTTAAAGCTTCAAATCAGAGTAAAAGAAGTTTTCAGAAATTTGTCCATCAATCTAAGCCTCTGAACAATGCCATTCTGTCTTGCTGTCGATCTTGAAACCAGTCAGAGTTCCTAAATTATGGCAAACTCATCTCCTCCTGCATAATTTCTGAATCCCTAGGAAAAGTGATTCTTTCCCTCACCTCAAGGAGCAGTAATGCATCAGTTCCCTGATTTTCTGAGATATCTATTGTTTAGAAGAACTGCATTCTTACCTCAGGAGCTGTCGCCTGGTCTCTTTTTTGGCCTCTGTTACCCTGTCCCCAGCTGCAGGTGCCTCACCTGGTGGACAGGTGCCTAAGTGGACTGGGAGCAAGCAGAGAGCACCAGATTCTCCAAACATTTCCATGTGATCCAGAGTGCAGGAATGTTACTTTCTGTGGGCTTACCTCATGCTTTTTGTAAAAACAGTACATAAAAACAGATATGCCCTGTTACAACCACAAAATTAGATATTTTCATGGCTATATTTCTAGAAATAGTGCATGAAACTGAAGTTATGTGAAAAGCTTCAAAGAAACATTTCTGTCCATTTACTTCAGGAGATGTGATTAGGCCACTGTGATCAAGGTATTTTGTGTTGGCAAACCAGAGTTCATGAACAGTACATTACATTGAATCTTCCCTTTTTATGCTTTCCCAATTTCCCTTTACACAAATTATAGAATTTTGAGGCTAATGATGGATATAGCACAGCACAATTGTTATTCACTGAAGTCTGTTTGAGCAAAGAGGCTCCTACATGCAAACCCACAGAGAGTCATGGGTGATGGGAAAAAATATAGAGGAAAAGCTATTTTGTTTTTCATATTCAGCCTAATTACCGGTATATAATGAGGTGACAGACTCACTGAGTACCGAGTGTACCTGCAGAGAACAGAGTCCATTTTCAACATTTGTCTCAGTTAATGAAATTTATGAAGCTGAGTACAGGATGACAGAAGTAATAGCTTTGAGAAGAGAAGCACAAGTCTGGAATTCTTTTCCTTTAAAAAAATATTTATGGTAACAAATATTTTAAAAATAAAATATCCCAGCCTGTATATTTTTAAGTACATATTTGGTAAGTATTAAAAAAACCCCAAACAAACCAAAATAAAATAATAAAAGACAATTCTGGTAACATGCTTCTCTTATGGATTTGTTACATTCAGGTTACAGAATACTTGAATTCCCACCAATAACACAAAAACGCCTTGTTATGGGCAAAAAGAATGCATCTTATATGCAAAGCTGAGAATTGATTGTCAGTCTCAATAAAACCTCTTAATAGTGTAATCAGAGAACTGTTACTCCAGTTGCATTGATTTTAACATTTCTAGGTCAAATTGGATGCAGGTAGAACATTGTATACACAAGCTCTGTAGAGTCTATTCCTCCTTTGGTGCTATGCTCAGCCTTCTGCTCCTCCTCTGAACCCTGCTGTCAATGGTTTCTGTTCTTGGGGGCTTTAGGTATTAAATCATCAGTATACAAATGATGAAGGATGCATCGTGCTAGGTATTAAAGGCTTCTTCCTTCTCACTCTAGGATTCACCTAGGTTCACTTTTTATGCATATATTGTCACATCCCACATCTTCCTTTTACCTGCAAGTGCACCATACATCTGAATTATGCTGCGATTTAGATGTAATGGATACGTATTCTCTTTTTTTCTTGTCACCCTTATAACTGTTTTTTTCCCCATCTCCCATTCCTTTGAGGACCAGTAGTTGAGTGCTGGTGAGTGGTCCAAGGATGCTGGGGTCTGCTGTCACCAGGTGCCTGCATTTTCCAGACCCCTGTGATCACCCTGTGTCTCAATTTGCACTCCGGTTCGAGGTTTGCAGCCTGTCACAGGCAATAGCAATAATGTTCTTGCTGGGTTACAATGCTACAGATTTGTGCTACAGGAATTTCTGATCCAATTTCACACTGAGCAAAAATGTTATTTCTCACAGAAATAGTACAGTACTTTGTCTAAAAGAGAAATATGGAACTGTTCTGACAGTGATTAAATAATATATTGACACTTCCAATTTCAACATTTTTTCCCTCTAGTTGACTCTGCTAGCCCAATATTTTTAAATGGGAAATTTTAACCTGTTAATAGAGAATTAAAAGAACTTTTGACAATGATATCCTGTAGACTATCAAATAAAACTTCCAAAACTGACTGCTAGATTCTATTTCCTGATTATAATATTTTTTGTTATTTGATTTAGTTCCTCAAAAGTGTAAATATACTATGATAAATTGGTTTACCAAGTTTCTAAGATCTATTACCATTTTTATTAATCTTTTTACTTCGTTAGACTTAATGCCACATTGATTGTCCATATTTAAATAGGTGTGAATTTTAAAATACAAATTTTGTTTAAAACACCTCAAAATCAGCAGCTGAACAGCAAATATTGTATGTTTTATTCAATACTTTTGTTTTATATGATCTCTATGCTAATGTGCTTTTATTGAACATGACTACTCTTCAAGACACAAAAGTAATTTATTCTAACTATGATGATTCCAACTGAATTAATTAAAGCGGTCACACTCCCTACTGTGGTTAGACAACAATTTTGAGCAGCAGAGTGGCATTGTAGATTGACACTTGTTGTGTAAACTGAAGTTAATTTTAAAAGTTTAAAGAGAAAACAAAATAATCCTTCATATTTTCTAAATCACCTACAATATTATTTCAACAGCTCTACCCTATGCTTTCAGAAATGGATGCACTTTCAGAGATTTTTTTTTTATCACTTTGCCATGGTGATAAAGAAAATCTTCAAGATTACAATCCTTGGTTCAGAATATTAGAGAGACTCCGAAATAAGGAAGTCAATGCTTGTTAGGCAAAGAGCTGACAGAAAAGAAAGGAAAATCAAGAAAATAAAGATAAGAGAAACAACAGGAGGTTGCTTGTTGAGCCTAGTGACCTTATTTGCTGTTCTTATTATGCTAAAATTGTGCCTATCACAGAAAAGTAGAGGGGAAAAAAGTCCTTTAAAATTCAATTTTTCAGCACAATGGTTGGATATTATTGGATTTTGTTTCCTGCATCTTTTCTCAAAACTTTCACTTTTTTTCCCTTAGGGTAATACTTTAAAAGCTTACTTGTTGTAAGCTAAAATGGAAAAAACCTCACCTGATTATACATGGGTAAGTTATTGTTACTGACATGTATGCAAACTGCTAACTAGTGCTGTGTGCCCTTCATTCAGCCTGCATTATTTCCTTGACAAGCAGCACCAAAATTTCTGGGGAGACTGAAACACAGCCTTGAACTAGTCTCAGAGCTTATTAAATATTTAATAAGAAATAAGAATCCATCAAAGGATGGACTTTCCCTTACCTGTGACAGCTGGAGGCAAGAATTGTTTTACAACTTGGCCTAAAAAGTGATTCTCTATGAAAATGACATAAGAGGAAGGAAAGGGAAAAACACTATTGTTAGCATTTAAATATAGAGTAGTCTATGAATAGCTGACTTATTTGCTTTTATTATTATGGGGCCCCAGGAACTAGGAACTATGACTTCAGACACAGTTTTGTGCATTTATCTATGTGTACGAGTGGTACAGTGTGAGTTGAATAACAGGGAAGGAAAGCTTTGATCCAACTTCAGCTGAAATTTCATCCTTTCTGCTGCTGCTACCAACTACTTAGATACCATAATAGCTCAAGTGTTTTAGTGCTGTTACTTTGAATGTAATTAAGAAGAAAAATGTAGCTCATTGCTACTTTTGATGAAACACACATGCATTGCTTGTAAATACTTTCTCTGAATACGAAATGTCTTCCTTAGATCTATTCTGAATCTGCCCTCTGCTAGTTTACAAATGCTATCCCATGTCCTATTGCAGCAGGCCTCATTGAAAAGTCCATTCCCAAAGAAGTCCATATTTTGGTGAATATGCTAAACTTGATTTCTTTCCTGTAATCTAGATAATAAATCTAGATTATTAATTCTAAGAGCTACTTATCACTTTTGTGGCATTGAAAATTGTTCCTTAAAATATTTTTGGTTGGATGGGGTAAAAATTGAAGAAGAAATGAGAGTTCCTAATAAATTACCAACTTTAAAGTGATCTTAAGTAGAGAAATGAGAGGCTAAAATCTCTCTGTCCTAAAAAATCCATGAAAATGGAGAAGATACCCAAGTGAATTAATGCTTCACCCCAAGTCCCTGAGCAACAAGCTTTGTGCATGACACAAAGGAAGAAATCTTATGTCTTATCATTGCAGGCCCCCATTGCATTTGTTGCCTTTTTTGTTTTTCTCATTAAATTGGATAAGGGCTTCTTTAATGAGCAGAAATTTTAGAACTCTGGGATTCTCCACATAATTAAGCACGTGGGAAACAGGGTTTCAAACTGTGAAATAAAAACAATGTAACAAAAATTTTGATGGCATAACTCTTGAGAGATGAAAGAAAACATCTCTGAAAAGTTGTAAGAATTGATCAAGTAGTAGAAAAGAGTCTGAAAGGTTCTTGAATTAAAATTAGCCTTTAACTAAACACTTGGAAATTATTCAAAGAATTATATTATAACCAATAATTAAATGTATAGAAAGTGCAGAAATACTCCGACTGAAAATCCAAATGTAATATAAGAAAAAGCACTCAGCATCACCTGAATGCAGAGTTCAGAGCTCAGGAATACCAATAGAATATCAATTTTATCCAAAAGTGTAAAGCTTAGGAAAATTTACATTAAAAAAAGTAAAAATTAAAACAGTCAAATTGGTCTGTTTGTAGGCAGCTACAGTAAGCCCTATGAAGATAAAACAACTGCAGCATTCCTGGCACAGATGAATTTTTTGTCGAAGTAGTAGAAATTTCAATATAAATGAACTATCACACTAAGGCAACTGTAACATTTCCTTATTTGAAATGAAGCAAAGGTGCACAACTACTGTTATAGCTGAAGCAGAATTAACAATAAAATACAAGTAATGAAAAGTAAAAGGCAAAAATTCCAGACTTCCAATGGTGTGCTTAATACCACTAAATTTATATGTGAAGAAGATAAAAATTAGGAAAGCTTTTATAAGCTTAGGGAGAAAAAAGGATGTTGTTGGGCTAAAAATGCATCCAGACAGATAAAACCAATTATTGATTGCCATATTTGGGACTGTAAAGCTTATATTTTAAATACACATATTCCAGAATCATGTTCCTTGCTGAAGGGACATTGGGTCCAAAGAAGTATTGGAGTTATAAAGGCAATCTTAATGATCTGCTTCATGAGGCTATGGAGGCAGAGACAGAGAAAACATAAATATCAGAGTATACATCTGATCATGTAATTCTCTCCAGCTGCTAGGCACTCCAGGATTAAAACAGAAATTCCATACTGCTCCTGTAATCCAGAAACCAGGATAGAACTCTTTTCAGAACTAATAAGAATTCAGAAGACAAAATGCAGAAACAAATCATATCCACTGGTATGAGTATTCAACTAAGGAATTTTGTCTCTCTGCCTATTAAGTCTTGTTAACTTTCTTAATTAGTTAGCAGAGAATATAGGTTCTGGTATTTTAAGTTGACTAGGGTGATTTTTCTTTCTTAAATGTGATAGAGAGAAATCAAAAAAATCATTAACTGGAAGAAACGGGAAGGTATCAGTAACTTCCAAAAAGGGACAGAGTGGCCCTTTTTTTTGCCGTCACAGAAAAAGAAATGCTTTTGAACCTTTGGCTGGGGAAGGACCGAGAACAGACTGCCAGATATGTATGCACCCAAATCTTTGTTAAGAGCCCTGAGAGTTCAGTAAATATCCATCACCTACCTATAGCTTCCACTGGGCTTCAATGCATCCTGAGCCTTTCACAACACAAAGTACATGAGCAGTATATTGTAGTTTTAGTGTCTAATAACTACGTAACTTTATAGATAACTTTCCAGTGAAATAAGGAATACTTTCTGTCTTTGGCAGAGGTTTCCAGAAGTCTCTGTGGTATTTGTAATGAAGGCAGAGAGATCCAATGATCTGATGAACTTTTGTACCTTTCAAGTCGAAAAAGTGAATTTAGATGCCTCCAAGGGTAAAAAGGCTTGTGCAGCTCCAGGTATTGATGATTAGAGTGCATACCAGGGATAAGCTTATCTTGTCCTATATGACCTGGCTTCTTCTCATACAGACATTGCCCAAAATTTATATCAGTGTGATTGATAACTGGCTTAGCAAGGTCCTAAGAGACACAAGGAAATAAGGAATTCCTCAACAATGTTCAGAGTTTTATCTTAAAAAGTTTATCTGTCAATCTCGACAAGATTATGAAAACAAATTATTGTGCTCTATGAGGGATTATGCCTCATACTGGTTTTTCTTCTGCTAAAAGAAAATATTCCTTATAACTGTTAGTGCTGTGTTCAAAATTATTGAAAATTTCCTGTGAAGGGCCTTAATTATTTATTTCTTAGTAAAGCAGTGAATTTAGTATGGTGCCTGTTGTTTACCTACCCAGTAGTGAACAGTGAGAAAAACAGAGACTACTAATGAGCGCAAGTGTCTCTGTGGGGTAAAGAAACGTTCTCTCAGCCATTCTATCTCAAAGCCAAACTGACTCATCAAGCATGAATTATATCTAATTCAGGGAGACTGAGACCTAGATCATTGCTAAAATCTAGATGCAAGACTTATACTGATTTTAATAAGAGTTACATACTTGAGTGTTTCTTGAGATTTGCCCTACCCAACATACCCATAATTACATCAAAAATCATGTTGATACAGGGATGTTTCACATACAAAACTTGTAGCCTATACATGAAGCCTGGCCTCAAAATTATTTTTATGTCCTTCAAAACTAAATTAACCACTTATCTTTACACCAGTTTTTGCTGGAGGAACCAAAACAGGAGACTGATTGCAACAGAATTATCCATTGCAGCCTTCATTCCATCATGGGACAGTTACATACAGGTGACTGTCTCACTGCAAAAGAGAGGGAACCATGATGAAGTTGAACAGACATTTTTTTAATTGGCTATATCTTCGTGGTTCTCCCCGATAAAGGTGTCAGCAGACTGCTGACAACATAAAGCTATATCCACACAATTTTGTCAATATGATTTGAGGGGAGAAAATAGTATTGATTTTAAGCTCTTATTTGCTACACTAAATTTAGTAAAAATGTGTCTGAATAGATATTACATTTCATACAAAGCATGGATTACATTGCATTAAAAAAGATTCCAGTAAACTGAACATTTTACTTATGCATTTCTGTGAATATAAATGTAAGCAGTAAGAAAGGCAGCACTATGCTCTTCAGTGCTATTTTTACCTTCCAAAACAGCATCTTTCTATGCCAAGAATGAAGATGTTGCTTGTTTGTTGTTTTCTCCTTGTTTTAACTATGTACCAAGGACAATATTTGTTAGAGAAGCAGGTGTGGTGTAAAGAATAACTGATGAATTCAGGAGGAAGGATTCATTGTGTACTTTCAATAAAAGGAACTTTCTTATTTAGTGTTTCAGGACCCGATCCAAGTCTCATTGAAGTCAGCTTGATTCTCTGCTCTGATTATTCAATACAGAATAATCAGAGAAAAAGTAAACAAGAAATGTCCTAATAAGTTCCACAGGATCTACAATCCTGCCTAAGGAAATCAATATTATTTCCATATCTGGTTGTACATCACTGTACCCATTGTGCAATGAGTACTTTTACCCTCCAGATTTAGACACTGAGAGCACTTACTTCGTCTAGTCATCACTGCACCAGTTCTCAAACTCCGTATGTTCTGAGAAATCCTAAATACAGCTGAACTTCACAGCCTGCAGTCTTCTATTATCTTCTGTATCCTCTAGAATCTTTGAGTTTCTATTAGTGTTTTTTGTCTCACAGAAAATGCAGAACTTCAGCTGATTCAGCCCTAGATAGCCACCAGTATTCAATTCCATGGGTTGTGTCCCACTTAAGTTTATCACTTCACATTCGCCATCTATACTGTGCTTGGCAACATAACATAAACTAGTAAGTAAATGTGAGTCAACACTGTCCAGCAACCAAGCCCCCACTCTGTCATTCATTCAACCTCCCCTCAGTGGGATGGGCAGAAAATCAGTATGACAAAAATGAGAAAAATTCATGGATCCAGAAAAATGGCCACTTTATAAGTGAAAGGGGGGAAGAGGAAAAAGGGGAGGGGAAGAAAAGGGGGAGGGGAGGTGAGGGGAGATGAGGCGAGGCTAGGCAAGGCAAGGCAAGGTTTAGGTACTACTGCTGCCTGCAGAAGTTTCATATCTGTTGTTCTAAGAAAATGGTCATGGATGATGTGTGTTGGTATTCAGATTGTGCATTTAGTAGAAGAAATGTTCGGTTTTAATAGAAGAAAGAAGCCTATGTGCCTATAAAGAAGCAACTGAATGAGAATGGCTGTTCATATTTTTTCTCTCCCTTTGAGCATATGTGAATGATACAACGACAGTCTAACTCTTAATTCTTGTATAGGTAATTACCTCCTAAATAAGTTAATCAGCTTTCTTACCTTCTAAAAGGATGCATGAGTAAAAGGCAATTTTTGACACTAACACCTTGACATGAGGAATAATGTAAAGGGACTAACGGAACAACATAAATAGCAATAAGCCACTAAGAAGATTCCCTCTCCAGTTCTTGCAAATGTGATTTTAGATCAACTGCAATTTAATTTCTTCAGATACACTTTTTTGGCAGTACAAAAACTTCTGAAGTACAATTTCTACATCTTTGACAGCTAATGATGCTATATGCTGTCTTTTGCTGCTAATTATCCAGCATAATTTTCCTGGAATTCTTGTGACTACCTAAAACTTCTTATTGAATTATTGCTTCCAGTTACATTTCTGTTACTTTGGGGCATTGCATAGCAGTAAAAAAAAAAACATTCACAACACTTGGACATGGTAAGCTTTACTGGTGATGATCTGAAAGTCTGTGGTCCTGTCACAAAAGAGCTGATTGCTGCTGTGCTTTACCTTGACTGTGTGTGCACTTGACTCTGAGGGCCACCACCAAGCTGCAGCTGGCACAGCTGGCAGCAGCACACCTGCTAAGCAGAGCAGGCTAATGAGGATATCTCACACCAGCACACCTTTCTTTATGGTAGATAATATAGTTCTTCAGCAGAAGAAAAGTCCTTGTCCCCGTCTGCAAAGTCCAAACTCTGCATGGGTCTGCCACAAGCCTGCTTACTGCTTGCCCTGAAATGACAGCTGCAGTTAGCATTACATAATGAAACTTTATATTTATTTATTTTTATTTATTTATTTTTATTTGCCTTCCAAATACTCTATTTCAAACTTTCGTATGCTTCTTCATAGAATTCTAAAATACAGCCATAGAAACCAAAGATAAAACTGCATGTCACTTGCTATTGTGCCTTCACATGTACAAAATATTCTGAGTATTTTCCTTAGGTGACAGGTAAACATCTGGTCACCATGAATTATTAAAACAGTCAATATTTGCTCACCTTTAAGCAAACAAAGGTAGAATGGTTAAAAATCAGATGTTTCCAGCAGACTTTTCCATGTCAATAGTTGATCATTTCCTCAAGAGCCATGCATTGGCATAGTCATACTATCTAGAGTGTAATATTGGAGAAAGTGTGCTCTTCTAAACCATCTATGTATTGTGTATAGATATATTTTACAGGCAAACACTTTATTAAATATGTATTGAGTAAAATGTGTACAGATTTTTCATTTTCTAATGAAGAACTACTTGTTAATATTTTAGTCTTAAGAAACTGTACTCTGGATCTCTAAGAATTTGGTTAACAAGTGCTTGGAGTATGATTGCATAATTCTAAAAACAAAAAAAACTTTTCCATTTGGTTTTTCACATTAGGACACCCCAGGTATTAGTAGTTTGCATAGGTTTTGTGTATGTACCTTATTGTATATGATTTTTTATCATTAGTCTTGCATTTAGACTCTCACTAACCAACACTGCTCAGACTGAACTGAGAATTAACAAGCAGAGCAATTTATAATGTTTATGGAAAATAAGACATCTTTACTCCTTATGTAATTGTAACTATAGCAAGAGGATAAATATAATAACATTTAACATTTCCTTTTACATGATTCACCCTAATTCAATAGGCTTTCAGTTTTAATTGTCTAATATTTCACTTTCAAATTGATAGGACACAGTTTGGTTGGACAGTCTGGAATTTTGCCCATATCAGCTTCAGTTCCTTGTCTTTCTTTTATACTTTTTCAGCATAAGAAAGCTCTGAAGCCATCTTACTGGCAGAAGTCAAAGCTTCATAACATTCAGACTACTTTTCTTCCCTCCAGACATTCTCTAGAGGAGGGGAAAAGTAACAGATTTTGAAGATTCTTATTGACATAAACTAGCTGGCCATTTTTGAATTTAGAATGTCAGTCTCTAAAGTGATATTCTGAAATAACTTTGTTCTATTCAACTTTAATTGTTTAAAATCTGGCTAAGTGCTGTAAAGCCAGTGAGTAGTTATTCAATAAATTAGATATTTATTTGAAAGTAATACTTTTCTTTCCATGTATCTTTGAAGTCTAACTGAACTTATTTGAAATTTAAATATATATATATATATAAAGGCTCTTACCCCACAAAATAATTTCAGTTTTAGTATTAAAGAAGAAGCTAGAAATTGGATGATTTCTAAATAACTACTCCAAACTTTTATAGAAAAAAAAGAAAAAATATCTCATATATCCTGGAGTTCATGGAGATCTGTGTTGCCTCAGACACTCTTCCTAACATTTAAAAATAGCTAATAGCTTGGTACAGGATTTCAAGATACTTGTTGTATTGAAGAGAATATAGTTCTTGTACCTTTAGTGTTCATAAAGATGTTTGGAGTCATTGGGAAAATATCACTGTGGCCAGAATGTAGTGTTACTACAGTTGTATTTAGCAAATTTTAAGACCTTAGATGCAGATTTCTTAAGATACTACATTATCGTATGGTTTTTTTGATAGGCATTTTGATTACTTCATCATTTCAGTTCAACTAGCTGATCAGAAAAATAAAATTGAAGCTATGTTTCAACCAAAGTTTTTACACATCTTTAATATATGGCACGAAACTGTCATTTCCTGCTGAAACTCTTTACCAGTATGTCGAGCTTATTCATTTATTGAAACAGCATCAATAGCTGCCTTAAGTGAGGGACTTGGGAGAAGCCCTCTGAACCAATGCCTCCTTGAACAAACCCGGAGGAGGTCAATAATTTTTTAATTTCTCAGTTCTTCATTCTCCTCTTTCTCATTTTCTTGATTACATCTAAGGAGACTCAGATACACGGAGGGCACAAAGTAGCTTTGATCAGGCCCAGCTAGAGAGTTTGGGAATAAAACTTCAGGGCTTGCACTGGATGTGAATTCCATCTGCAAAATATAATGAAAAACAAAGCAGAGAAAAATACTCGTAACACAGTGATTCCTACATCGTCAGAAATATGAAATTAGGAATGGAAACCTGCCAGCATCTTGAGAAAACCCAAAGATTTCCACTAAAGTTGAGTATTTGTAGAAATGTTCTCCAAACTAGTCAAGAACTTTGATCCTGAAGTCCTTAGTAACATCACTTTATTTATTTATTTATTTAGTAACTCAGGTTTTCTCACCTCCCTAAGACAGTCTAAAAGGTTTGTACGTACCCAGAAAGGGAACTTTTAAAAGGCGTGCATGCTACAGTTAATTAAAGCTAAAAATAAATATCTTTTGTTTCTTTTGTTAACATGGGTTGCTCTCGCTTTGTTCTTTTGATTTAGAAATATTGAATATTAAAATGAGTAATTAACAATGTTTTCTCCCTTATCCCATTAAAAAAAAAAAGCTTTTATATCCCAAAAAGAAGAGAACATAAGCTGCTTAAACAAAACAGACCATAGCCAGAGCTAGTTCTGCTTACATTCATTCTTTAAATGTGTGATGCGAGCTAAGAAAACAAAAGATCTTCAACCCTCCACCCAGGGTTGCAAGGGAAAAATAATAAAGCCACAGGTCAGGTGATTCAAGATACTGCTTTATAGTACCTGATACAAAAATGTACGTGAACACAGAAGCTCAGTGCTTTGAAAGCCAAGGTCAGCACAAAGTATGCAGCTTTCAACAGCAGTTTCAGAGACAGAGTTGTCAAATAGCGATTGTCAGAGGGAAACAATGAAAATCCAAATTTCACTTTGTTTCATCTTACTGCATTCAGTAGGTGCACACGAAGTGTCTGGGCCCTTTTCAGCTTTAACCTTACTTCAGGCTCCTTCCAGCCGCCCAAGTGACAAGGTTGGTGCTCTGCTTACTCTGCTGATGACAGCAAACATCCCCCTGGCTATGGAAATGCCTGTTAGCAAATGGTGCTAAGGAAAAATCTGGGTGGTACAGAAATCAATAGCAGAGCTTTTAATCGACTATAATGAAGCTGGATTTCTCACTGCAAACCAGAATTCTTACACTTCAGCTTATTGCAATTCTTTTCATTGGCATTCAGGAACTGAAAAGATTTATCCAATGACACATTTTATTTTTCATTTACCTATGGTGGAAAATGCTTTAACAAAAAGCCCATGTATGGAAAAAAAAGGGAACCTATTTATTAAATTAAATCTCTGTCTACTATTCATAGACTGTCTTTCTGGAAAAGCAGTTAGAACTTTTATAGATACATTCATATATATTTAATAAATTTCAAATCAGAATGAGGACACAAATCTACAAAGATTCTCTTGTTCTTTCATGCTGTGAGCATCTAGAAGGGACATAAAATAAACGGATGAAATTACAACCACCACTGAAGTATATCTCTTCCCTTTATTTAGTGTCCTGAAGTGATTAATGCTCAGCACCCCAAACTACTTCATTCTTTAGAATAAAAGTCACAATTTCTCACATTTATTGTTTAATTCATGGCAGGAGAAATAAAAAAGTATTCTGTTTATTTAAATGCATTTTAACTAATTCATCTGATCTGTTTGACAAAGAAATGTAGAAAGTACTGGAAAACTAGTATTTAAAACTGTTTAGAAATTGATTCCCTTCCTTCCTTAGCATATTCTAATATTTCACTGAAGATAAAAGAAGTAAATTTGAACTGAAATAGAAATACAAATGTTTGAGACTAACAATCAAAACAGTCCAGATCATAAAAACAGTGTTTCAAGTACTTAGATTTTTTTTAAATGTTATTTCTTGCATTTATTAATGCACGTACCAGTAAATACTTTTAAGTATATAAATTTATATTAAAATACTATCTACTCTTAAATAACTTTTTTTACTGTTTTATCACTAGTCATTAGGCATAATAAAATATTTTATATTCATAATGCATTTTACCTGAAGACCATTCAATTAAAAATATTTAGGCCACATTTGTTTGAAAAATATTAAATAGGATATTGCAAGGAGCTAGTCTTGATTCTGGGCCTGACACAAGACTAGGGTATTTCCAGTGACTCACTGGAGGCTGCCATCACACAGTGGGATATCTTCTTACCTGGTTCTGTCAGATCCAACTCAGATAATTGGTTTGAGTTGGCTACTCCAGACTCTCTTTGTAGTCAACGGAAAAAAATCCCCAAAAACTTTAGACTGTGATTCATGTGAGCCCAGGTGATGTGATTTCTGCCTAAGGACTCTAAGTTTCTTTGCCTATAGTCCACTGATATTTCAGATGCAGATGTGCAGACATTAAAGATGAACTCTCTTGGGTCAGAGGAATCATAGCTTCAATACACCTTCCTTTATTCAAGATATCAAAATGAGCAATGCTGTAGCAAAGCCACAGGCCATCGTTACCTCATTAGAAAGGGCAGTAACCTTCACACTCATGACCCACGTATGAAGTGATGAAGCAGCACAGCAGGGAATACCTTGCCTTGAATATCATGAAGTTCTGAAGACAGACAGATTTCTGTTTTCTAAAATATCAAAGTGATAATAAACTCCCAGATTTTTAGAGTACTGGCTACAGACACACCATGCACTAAAGTACACAGCAGTATAAATGCTGCAGAAAGTATGTCTTTTATGCACTGCTTCCATCTGCTTCAAGGTAGACCAGGATAGAAAAGCCTGGTTCTTATTTCTCCATGGAATGAATACAAATCCTTAAAAAAGGACACTCTAATTTATGAACAGCTTGGCTCACATTTAAGGGAACTTCTAGCTCGCTACTAGGAAGTCAATGAAGGGTAGATAAGAATTATTTC
>VXBU01018021.1:302470-355011 GCA_013400315.1 Bombycilla garrulus | reverse complement strand
TTCTTTTTTTTTTTTTTTGTTACTGAGCTATTATGTCTACCATACTTTGGACAACATAATGTGCCTGTAGCTTTGCTCAGCTTGTGGTTTATAATGTTCTCTGTGGTAGTCATTACACAGCCTGCAGCCACTAACTGTTGCTGAACATGCTTTTGAAGCTCAGTATAGAATCCTGGCTTGCTCTTTGACAGACATTGAAAATGTTGTCAGTAGAGTCAGCTCATTTATTTAGAAGATGTAGATATACCTAGAGTGCTACATATGTAGGTTTTTCCTGAGGTTTTCTTAGAAACAGTCTATCTATTTCAGAATAAACTATATGCACTTAGCTGGAGGGACAGTGTGGATCAAGCTCTGGGAAAAATGAGATGTTGGCAGAGGAGAGGCAGAGAAATTTGTCTTATGGAGAGTTTTATAAAGTTTAACTGGGGGAAAGTATCTAACCCAACATCACAAAATTTTGAAATGAGAGCATGTAATTAGGAAAATTATTCTATGAGATGTAATTAAATCTGTTTGATGTGAAAACTGGTTGAGTAATAATTTCCTGTATGCAAATACTTAGCGCATATGTATTTCAAGTCTAAGGTCAAAGGAGTGCATACATTGTCTGCAATATATATCCAAATATTCTAAATGGGTGTTCAGATATTACTGGAGGAGTAAATAACTCTGTGGAAGGGAGTAGTCATTTTTTCACAGCATTTTAGTTAGGGAGTGCAAATGTGGTATTATGACTGAGGAGCTGTTATTCACGGAAATGTTTTTTAAATGTTGTACTCTACCAGAATGCTTTTACTTTTTACTACTTCACTGGACTGAGGTAAAAATTTATATATACCTTTAAGGGATTATGTTATTTGTAACTAAGTGTTAAAAAACCTTAAAAAAAATCAGAAACAAAATGAAACTATGATCTATTTTATAGAACCATAGAATAATGGAGTGGTTTGGGTTGGAAGGGACCTTAGATCATCTAGATCCAACTCCCTGCCGTGGGTAGGAGCACTTTCTACTAGACTGGGATGCTCAGAGCCCCATACAAACTGGCTCTGAATACCTCCAGTGGTTGGGCATCCACAATTTTTCTGGGCAACCTGTTCCAGTGCTTCACCACGCTCTGAGTAAATAATTTCTTCCTAATATCTAATCTAAACTTACTCTCTTTCAGTTTGAAGCCACTCCGCCTTGTCCTGTCACTACACTCCCTTGTAAAAACTCTCTCCATCTTTCCCATAGGCCCCCTTCAGGAAGGCCACATATAGGCCACCCTGAAGCCTTCTCTTCTCCAGACCGAACAATCCCAATTCTCTTAGCCTTTCCTCATATTAGGGATACTCCTCCCATCTAGTCGTTTTATCCCTCTTAATCATCACCTCTAAAAAATTAATTTTTGTGAGAGCAGTAAGGTCTGCACATTTTTTGGTCGTTAGGCCAACATCAATGATGTGTCCTGTGTTCCAAAATTGAACTTTCATCTGTGGGAATACCTGCTAATTCCAGATAAAGTTTTTTTCTTCCTGGAGTATAGGCTGTGTTTTTATTCAAGACACAGTAAATTACTTTTGTCACTATTAATATTCTATGTCTACTTCAAGACATATATGATAATGTGTGTTTCATAACTGGATATATATATTTGAAGAGGTATATCATTAAAAAAAGGATCACAAATCACTTTTCCAGATGCAGAAAACAAGACAATTAATTTTTCCATTCTTAATTAAAAATATTGTGTCTCTTTCTTAAACTCTTCAGAAAACTTAACATATATTTATTAATAGAATTCGGGCTTTTAAGTTAGGAAAACCAAAGTGTAATCTGAAGAATCCACATTTTTATGGACTACTATATACGCATCCTCTTGATACAACTCCATGGGATTAAGTTCTCAGCCATACAGTCTGTTTGTATAGAAACATTTGTAAGTATATTAAGCAGGAAATTCTGCATCTCTAAAAGCAAAAAAATGAGAAAATAAATTACTTACAAGCACCAGCCACTGAGTTGGTATTCAAATCTTGAAAGTCTTGAAAGAGAATTATGGGATTGCATATTAAATACTTGACATTATTTTCTTTTCTCCCAGAGAGAATATGACTTTCCTTTGCAAAACATTCAGATTATAGTTTGTGTCCTGTGCTCTCAGCCCTTTAAATTGTTTAAGACTTTAAAATTTAATCAAGGGATTTCTTAATGGAGGTGAATGAAGAGTAACATCAGAAATACATTTGACAAAAGGGTAACAAATTTCAACTTAATTATTTACAAAGGCCCTATACTGCTACTTAGAGACACAAAGCAGTCAGACTCCTGAGCATCAGATCCAGCAGTCTGTAAGGACAAGGGCATCAATTTGTCCTCACATCATGCAAACAGTTTTCAAGATTGCATCTTGTTGATCTTGATGAAATTACAAGTCTAGGATCTGATGCAGCATGCCAGTAATTTATGATCACAGGTCACTCCAAGCTGCATGCTTTCAGGGCACATCAAGCCTACTTGTCATTTGTATGCAACTCATTTTGCCACCTAAGAGATTTTTTTCATCAGGCCACTGAGCAGGCATTTGCAGTTCTGGAAGACCTGAATAAAAATAAAAAAAAAATTTAAAAAACCCAAACAAACAAAAAAATAAAAAACCCTTTTCATCCATCATAACATTAAAACAAACATCAATGCAAAATGTAATATTAAAGTAATTAACCTATTACCTTCAGGTCAGGTGTTTGTTATTTTGCCATTTACAGAATGACAAACTCTCCTGCTTGGCTGCTGATGTTTGGACTGGGCCAGCTGTCTGTTCTTTCTAAATGCTCTTTCAGTTGATTACATGACTATGAAGCACCCTTCTTCCCACCAGTTGGGATTACTCCTATTTAACTCTATAGCTGAACAATTTTCCCTATATTGCCTATTCACAGAAAAAGAAAAATGCAGATTCTGTAGCTTTTACGTAATTTTTTTTCTCACCTTTCAACATTTTGGACAAGTTTCTTTTTCCTCTCCTCTCCTCTCCTCTCCACTCCTCTCCTCTCCTTCAGAGAAATCTTATCACTCCTAGTGTACCAGGCGGGAGAACAAAACCAGTAAATAATTTAAATGCTGTTATTTCTAATGCTATGCCACTCACAGGAGCAACGGGGTTCCTGTAAGAATAGTAACAATTTAGAATAGCAAGGTAGCATTTATCAAGGCATTTCAAAATTAAGGCCTACATGATAGATATATACCAAACACCATATAGATTTACTGGAGGAAGTTTAAATATTTGAATAATTCTGATTATGGGGGATAGGAGTTGGATGGTGAGGGGTTGCAATAGGAATATAATTTATTTGCACTATGTCTGTCCTAGTCATCCTCGATTTCTTTGCAAACACCTCTAAGAGGAAATTCATCTCACCCAATGACATCTAAGATAAATCAGGAAAAAAAAAAGCTTCCTGAGGGTTCCAATTTCTGCCTAATGGCAATGGGGAAGAGATGAGATAATTCATTCAGCTTTAGATACAGAACTGATGATTCTCTGAAATTATACAGAATGAATCCTGCATCGGGCATGTTTTTACTCTAGGTGCAGACTGCCAACTGGGTCAAACCTATGCTGTGGCATAGTTAGTGCACAGCTTCTGTGTATCACAGTGCACTCTAGCTAACTACCATGCTGCAGAAGTCTTGTTTCAAGTCTAGACCATAACAACGGAAATGTTTACTTGATCACATAAAAGCATTCTAACACAATTTTAAAAATTATTATGCCTGTACTGCCTTTAAATTATTCAAAGCAATTTAAACCAGACCCAGTCCAAAGTAGTTAACTTGGAACTGTCTCTATTGATGATACTCACAACAGGGTAACAACACAAGACTAGCCCAGTAAGATTTCCATCTTAGTAGTCAATCTAGAGATCAAACCTAAGTACTTCAAAAGAAAATTGATTTGCATCTTTGTTGTGATTGCATTAGAAATATTTAGAGTCTGATCTCATGCTCCATAGACTTTGAAACAGAACAGACCAAACCCATACATGAATACATGTTAAGGAACAAGCTAAGTAAAGTTGTAACTTGACCATATTTGGGCCCTTATATTTATATGTATGTACGTATATATGTTATGTATGTATGTGTGTATGTATGTATGTATATACATGTTGGTTTTTTGGCAATTTTTTTTTTTTTTTGCATTTGGATGTAGTGCATAGCTTGGACTTTAAAGGAAGTGACATGGATATATAATTTCAAATCAAATCTCCTTTTCCTTCTTTCTGGTAGACCATGTTGTACTTTGGACAGCCTTATCCTGTGGCCTTATGCTTTGCCTGTTTTGTTTCATCACCTTTCATGTTTCATGTACTATAATTGGACAAATATCTCTCTACCTTTTGTTATTCTATGTACTAAGACAAACAGCTCAACCAAACTTTTTGTCATGTCATTCTGTCATCAAATCACACACAATAGAGGGGAAAAACCCCTCTCCTTCTGTACTGCTACCATCATACAGAATTATAAACGGGGTCATATGATTTCCTCCAAAACATTTTCCACAGCATTCATAGGAGATGAAGGTACAAAAAGCATCCAAGCCTGTATTGTCACCTGTAAGAGAAATCGGAATTACTCTTTCAAAAGTGCAAGGTTTGTTCCTTGTTCATATATTTTCTGAGAGACAGATTGAGGAAGCTTGGACAAAGTCAGTTCTAACCTCCAGCAAATGCAAATAGGTATTGCAAGAAAAATAAAACATTTTCTCTGTGTTCCGTTTTCCTATAATACATGCCTATCAAGCTTTAAGCAACAGTACCAATTAAACTAACCATAAAAGCTTGACATTTCATGTTGAAACAGATAATAAGGGAATAAAAGTGAAACCTTTCAGGGAAATAAGGAAACTGAAGGTGTGTCATAGCACCTGGAAAGCGCCGTTGATTCTGTATGAGACTTAAAGGACAAATTGCACACAGACTGTAAAAACACAATTTTATAACGGATACAGCAACTTGGGTGCTGCAGTGCCACACATCTGTTTTATATACTGCTGAATAATTTAGTAGTGAATTTTTAAATTAGAATAAGTTGCAAAGGGCTATTAATATTGCATGGAGCATTGTTGAATTACATGGTATCAAAATTACATCTGTTGTAGAGTGTTTCTTCCAGTAATGGTCACCTATGTTTCTACATAGTCACTGCTTTTCTTAGTTGTGAGTATGTTAGTGATGTTTTGGAGACTGAAATCAACAGATGTTATATAGTATATAACTCTTCCAGATGGCAAACACTCCTGCTTTAATAGCTTAAATCAGCCTTTTTTATCATCAATACCTACTCCATCACTACAAAACTGTGTTGTTTTTTTTCTTGCAGCTATTAAATTGGGAAAAATATAGTAAATTTTTCAGTGTGCCTTCAGAAAGATGATGAACCCTGAAGATTTAATTGTTTAAATTTCTACTTGATTATGGTACACATTGGATTTTCTCTGAAGTTTGTCAGGAAAACTTTTGAAAAGTGTGAAAACTATTGCTGTTGAAGAGAAATCTTTCTGTATCTGACCAAGTGTCAACATCTTTACCTTTTAAAATGCCATGCTTCTATGTTCTCATGAGACAAGAACACAAGGCTTTCTGAAATAGTGAGTGGAACATAAAACTTCCCCTTTGTTTTTAGAATGGAGAAGAATATTTTATACAGTAAATTATTTTCAACTAGTGCAATATATGGTATTTTTCTATTGGTCAGTCATTCTTTGTACCACTGATATTGAATAAAAAATATTTTCTCATATTTTTTCAGTGAATGCTGTCTTCATAATGGAACATAGGTACTGAGTGCTTCAAGATGCTGACAGACAAATCAGCATTTTGAAAGTCATAAAAGTTTTTTCCTCTGTCCCCTTTGATTCAGAAAGGCACACCCCTTGGCACAGCATTGTTGCAAACAGCTACCCCTATTTTCCTTTCTGAAGCCTAATTACAGAGATTTAAGTATCTGCATTCCCAAATCAAACCTATATTCATTTTTTCCTGAGATGTTACTGCCCATCTCAGCGCAGCTGTGAAATATAACAACCTAGCCTGTTGCAAAAATGAAGCAAGGAGTTAGATTTCAAAATAACAGCAAAAAATATAAACAAGAAGAGAGTTTCTTGGTTGATATTAAGGTACCTTCTATATTTAGTCACCCGGTGACTCCTTGAACCACTTCTTGCTTCTCTAAAGCTCCCCTGTATCAAGGGACCTTTGCAGGCTTCCAGATAGATACCTAGAATGGATGCACACTGTTTTTTTCTCCCATTCCTGCCTCAAAACACAAGGTCATATCTCCACTCTTCTGTCCCTTGATGGGTACTCTCCAGCTGAAATCTGTTATGTAGCCATCTGTTTATTAACTACCAGCATTCTGCAAAATGCATCTGTAAAAGAATCTAATATTTTTAGAAATAACAACTGGCACTTCAATAAAACAATTTCCATTTTCTGCACATCAGACTTGACTGGGAATGAATTCCCTCTACCTTCTGCCTATTTTGACCTTACTTACTGAGCAAGCACAGATATTTTCCTTTGCACTTCTTCAGTGAATAGCGAATGTTCCTCTGTTTCATGTATTTTTTCTGTTCTTCAAAGTCCTTGCTGATACAATTATTGTGGTAATGTACCCAAGACTTTCTAAAAGATGTTTTCTTTCTCATGTCTGTGACTGCATGCATACTGAGTATAAATCATTAAATAATCACAATGCTAACAATGGTCCAAAATTTGAAAACTAAAATGTCATCTTTAGCAGATTGAAAAGGCTCTTCACTGATATAAGAGGGGCGAAAGGAAGAAACTAAACAACTTTTATTTCTTTTGATAATAAAATTTCTGAAATTTAATTATTAGAATTGTAGGAGCTCCTTAGTCCATTTGCAACTAGTCTGATATTTACATTTGTGTGTATAAATACATTCATGTAGAGAGAACTGGTGATTGCAGGCCACGAACACAAGAGCATGTGTTCAGAGCTCAAATTCCTGGACAAGTTCCTTAGGGTGTTACTGCCTGGTGTTCTGCATGTCTGAGTATGCTGGTTCACTGGTGCTCCTCTGTTGACCTCTTTTTATGGAAGTAGATAGGCACTGTGCATTTTGGCTGTGGCAAAGTTGGAAGAAGATGGTGGTCTTTTAGAAGGAGGGATGGAGAGAATAGAAAGTATCCAGGCATGATTCTGGAGCAGACAAGAGTTTTAGCAGTAACTTACAAGACTAGTTATAAAAAACAGATGAATAAGAGTAAAGTATTATCATAGCACATTTGATGTCTATTATCCTATGTGGTTTTTATTTTAACACATCATTAAGAATCACTGCCCCCTATACTACCTGAAAGTCTCAAATCTTAAGCCAATGGGAGAGGGAGTAACTTGAAAATGTATCATCATTAACATTATAACCAGGTGTCTGGTTGATAGAGAAAAACAGGCATCTGTTGTGAGACAGGTGTTTAAGATCAGCACTATTGTTAACTTCTGGTCAGGACCATAAGAATAGCTGACCATGGAAGAGTTAAATGTATAATGTGCTACAGTGAATACACTGTGAGCCATATTTATAGCTAATACAGCAAACAAATTACCATGGCAGGTAAATTACTGACAATCACTTGTCTTACTTAAGCATGTCGGAGTGCAAGTAAATTATCTGAATAGGCTGTTGAGGTATTCTGAGTCATTCTAGCTATGCCTAGCTGATGGAGAGAAAAGGTGGATGCTACAGATACTAACAAAATCCAGTCTTATGTCCCTTCTTATTCAGGATAACTGTAGCTAATCCACAATTCAGTGTCATAATGCTTTTGAATACTTCCTCCAGGGCAGCATGATGTAGTCATATAAACATATATAAAGATATGTATCATATATATTTTGCAGTAATTATTATTTTGCATTAAAGCACAACAATCTTGATACAAATGATTAAAAAGTCAACATTTTGGCAACCCATACCACTTTTCATTGACTCTAAATTGCAAGCCTCAGAAAAAAAGTACAATTTTCAGATTATCCACATAGTCAAGGCCTGACATTATCAAAGGCACCACTTGGTGGTGGTGGTCTATGTAGTATAGAATAAAAGTGAAATACAGTTTATGGGAGAACCTGGGAGAAGTAAAAAATACTTTAAAATCTATCTGCACAGATAGTTTTCATATATAAAAAATACAGTAAAGCTTTATTGAACATTACATAGATTTGCCCTAATATTAACTCTTTAGTATTAAGTTCTAAATGGAAAAGGCATCAGTAATGTGCATACTGTTGTTCATTTGATACAGATTCATAGCCTTCAATACATTTCAAAGCTGTATTTGCTGCTTCTAGATTTGAATTAGTCTCTCAGTCTTCCTGCAACAGAAAACTACCAGCTGTGACCATCAGTAATTCCTCTTTTTTGTCACAGCAAAACATGTAGTGCCATATCCAGAGACAAATTAGTCTGGTGGGTTCAGAAATGGGAATCAGCAAAATTAAAGAAAGAATGAATTACCTAAGAGCAGAACAACAAGGCTGAGAAAAGACTCATGCTGAGAGTGCTGTGGCATGGATAGATGTATATTATAATGAGCATAATAAAAATAATTGCTGTACTTCCAGCTAAAGAGATCCCAAAATTTCTGTTCTCAAAATATAAATGAAAATGGCATCCTAAAATTTCTAATTTTTTTATTATTTTCTGGCAAGTTTAAGTAGCTGCTATTATTAAAATTATCTCAAATTCTAACATTTCTTTTGTTTCACTAACTGCAAGAGATATGTGCTTTGAATCCCTACAAGGAGAGAAATCCACTTATAAATAATAAATGCACTATATTTAAGAAAAAACATTTTTCACACATCTTTCTTTGTCACCACCTCAAATTCAATTCAACTTCAGAGATGACATCTGTATAAACAGAAATTACCTCAAAAATTATTTCCACAATATAAAGATCTATAATATCATACAGTAAGTGGAAATCCAGTGTATTTTTGAATTGAAGGATCCCTGTTGGCATTGAAGAAAACACAAAGATCTACAATTTTATAGCTAGCTAATTGAAAGCTTCATTTTTTTCAGTCATTCACAAGCAGTACATGTACCCATTAGCAATGCTCAGCTGCAACAGAGACAGCATCACAGGTGCTACTGTGTAGATATCTAAGAGCAAAACGCATAGCCTCCAATATATCTTAGAAAAATTAAATGGTTTCCATTGGAAAGGACCTTAAGGATCACCTAGTTCCAGCTCCCTGCCATGGAGGTAGACCAATCTTCCAGTAGACCAGGTTGTCCAGAGCCCCATCCAACCTGGCCTTGAAACTTCCAGGAATGGGACATCCACAACTTCTCTGGGCAACCTGTTCCAGTGTCTCGCTACCCTCACAGTAAAGAATTTCTTCCTTATAACTAAACTAAGTCTACCCCTTTTCAGTTTAAAGATGAAGTTTAAAGACATGTACCTCTAATAAGAGTGCAGCAGAGGACAAGAATTACGTCCTTGACCTGCTTGTCATGCTGCTTTTGATGCATTTTCCACTCAACTTGTCTTTGTGCTTGGGATTGCCTCTACTCAGGTTAATGACTTTATACTTGGTCTTGCTGAACTTCATGAAGTTTGCATGGTCCAAGCCTGTCCAGGTCCCTGTGGACGTTATCTCTTCCTCCAGCATGTTAACTGCACCACACAGTTTGATGTCACCATCAAACTTGCTGAGGGTGCACCCAATTCCACTGTCCATGCCATTGACTCCTGAGGAACCCACCTGTCAGTGGTCTCCCCTTGGATGTATATCCACTGATTGCTACTCCACAAGTTCCTAAAATTCCAAAGACTGCCTCTGTCCCCAGTTCCACCCATCTTAAAAATATGGAAAACAAGACCAAATTTGCACATGACTAAAGATTTAATTTAAAACCGAGAAAGAAGCACTGTGTCCATCAATCAGTAACTGAGAAATGCTAAGAGAAAGAGATGCTTTCAGACACAGACCTGTGCCACTCAGCTTGTCAGTGGTATAATTCCAGTAAATCTAGGCTGGTTTAACCCAATAGCAAAAGGTAATTCCATTTATAAGACAGAGCTGTCTTGGATACTGCATTGAGGACTGGAGTAAGCACTGCTTTCTTCCTGTTAATGTGTCGCCTGACTTGGGAGGACTGAGCACACCGAATAATATTTATCCCATAAAGCTTTAGGTACTGAACCAAGCACTATTCCTGTCAGCTCCTCACACAGTCAGTGGAGACCTGAATGACCTATAGCAGTGCTAATCACAATTTAGCCACTTAAGTGAAATGTCTAAATTTACGTGGAATTAATACACGCCTGATTAACTGCATAAAAATGGTGTCTTAAGGCCAAACTTGAGGCATAAAAGTGTACGAGGAAAGCTATTTACTCCCATAGGCAAATTTTTTTCCCAAGACATTCAGATGTGTTACAAACCATAAGTGTGATTAATTTTAAGCTGACCAGGGTGAAAAAAGTAGTGGCACTTTAGCCAAAAGCTGAAAAATGACTGTGTTAATGTGTGAATTAAGGTTAGATACTTATAATATTTTGTCATATGTTATATAATTGAAACCCCAGAATTGCTCATCTGACTTCAGTAAACACAGCCCCCAAAGTACTTGGCTTTCTAGAATTTCAACATAAATGTGGGCAATATTTAGTAGGTCAGCATAAGGTTTTTTTCCTAATACACAATATATGGCAATATCAACATGGTGATAAATACAGACCTTTCTTGGCTAATACTTTTGCCCTCCATTCCCAAGTAATCTGTCAGGCAGTCTGTTTCTAAAGCTTTATGATTTTCTGAAGTAGACAGTATTATGGAGCTGTGGTAGACATTCCATGGCTAAGGCTGTAATACCTTCCATTATAAGCTCAATTAGGCCCTTACATCTAATTTTAACTTCAGACTGTTCTATTAGAAATTTCTCTTGTGTGGTATGCTAAAAGATGACTTTTTTTTTTTTCCCCTAGAAAGTTTGAGGGTAATTGGACAAGGCATTTGTGAAAATGCTGGAAAATCAGTAGTAATTTGCATTTTACATTATCCTAATGTATTTCAGTACAGCTTATTCCCAAAACAGCATGTTGCAAAAAAAGCAAATGTCGTTTATCTTCTGTCTTCACTGAGGAGGACTGAGGAGTTTATGATTTTTACAGGACTAGACAGATCTACCAAAGCTAGGGAAGAAGCTAGGCTTAAAAGGTTCTCAGAAGCTGGGCTACTGTGAAAGCTTTTGTTTACCATGTACTCAGCAAAAGCAGGCTGTCTCAGCATCTACCTGCCTGAGAATATTTTAAAAGACAGAACTGGGAATAAATAGAGATAGAAGATAAAGTTTTCTCTCAGTAAATTAAAACAAACAAACAAACAAACAAACAAAACCAATTAATATTCATTGACACCAATTTTCAGGTATGTCTCTCTATTACTTTAGAAAAATATTTTATTAGACTACTCTGCAAGAAATAAGAATTTTTTAAGTCAGGAAGCTGTAGCATTTTAAAATAAAATTAATAGAATCTAAAAATCAGAAACTAACATTCTTATGCAAAGTACCAACTCCTCCATTATTCCTTTCTCTTACTCTTGGTAGTTTTCAGGTATAGCTGAAATTCCTTATATTGTCCTTGAATTTTAGGTCATAATCACCTACTAAGTAATAAACCACAGTGTTGTATTATTGCAAAAACATACTGTTAAAATATGGGTAGCATAAAGTAGTGGAAAAAATATTACCAGTTTAAGCAAAAAGAAATGATAACTTTATGTTTTTCTATTCTTCTTTCTCTAACTTATGAAATAGTCTCTCTAAAGTTCTTAGAACATACGTATATAAAAATTACATTAATATCACAGGTAATTGATATAATTTCTAATGTAAATATCATGTTTTAATTTTTCACATTTTACTTAAAACAGGCTGAGAAACATAGATTTAGAGCAAGTGCCATATTTATAAGCCTGTAAAATGGGCAACAAAATGCAGCCATTAGAAGCTGAAGACTAAAATTTACCTCCAGCTTGCATTCCAATAAAAGATTATAATACTATACACACACTTCTTCACATTAATATTTTATATACTTTACTGAAGATTTTAGTGTGCTGTGTTTTATACAATTTTCATTATTATTAGAATATGTAATTATACAGAGCATATAATTATTTCTCAGGGTAGAGATTGATTATTAACCTAGGTGTGTGCAAGGCATAGAAAGAAAATTATTTCACCTAATTTCAGCCGCCTAAAATTTCATCACCATTTCCAAAGTAGTAGTCCTAAACCCTAATTATCCCATGAAAACAGAGAACATCTCCAGAAAGCAATTTATCCCCTTTGAAGATGCCAAGACAAACTTCAGTCTCCTGAAATTCCTATTTCCTTGAAGTAGGGATTCTCTGTTTCAAGTGCTGTAGGACATGAGACATGAAGGCTGGGTTGGCAGACACAACTAGAAAGGGACCCCTTTGGAGCTGTTGCTGAAAGACTACCACAGGGCATACCAAAATACTTAAAATGTCTCTAGACTCAATGCTTTGGGAATTGAATTCCATACAGTTGTCAAGTTTAAGCTAAATACGCAGCTTCCTTAGTGATTTAAATTAGGTAAGAGTATTGGCACCAACATAGATGGGTTTGTTAGTCATGTGACTTTTTTTTTAAAATTATGCTACTTGGAGAACAGTTAGTATAGGTCTGCCCGTCCATGTTGCAGAAGACTTATACTGTCACAGAGATCCAAGAGAAGTATAATGACTGACTTATGCCAAGGACAGCAAGCACAGAGAGTTCTTTATGTCCTTAGCTTGTAAAAATAATTGCTGTTTAGCAAAATTATTAACCATGTTCAAAAAACATGACTTCCAGTCTCATAATCTTTAAATGTATGCTTAAACTTAGCAATTTAGAAGCTTTTTCTGAATGAGAGCTTAAAAGATGAAGGTTAGACATAAGAGAGAGAAAATAAGATAGCTCAAAAAATTGAAAATAAGAAAGCTAAAAATATTTCCTTCTTTCTAGAGTGATACATTTTCTTGGAAATAGATAATGATCTAACTACAGTGATGCTCCTCTTACAATGAAAATGTATTCTTAAATGATTTAGTAATTGCAGTGTATGATGAATAAATTATATATGAAGATTAAGTAAGGGAGCATTAGAGTGTTAATTGCTTTTTTCCCTTCTTTTTATTGTTCTTTTTTTGTTGATTTTTTTTTAATCAGAATTCATCCCATAGTTGTATTCTAACCCAAAATGGTATATTTTATGTATCATAAGGAAGGAGCTCTTAAATGAATTTAAGATGTTACTTTTCTTGTAAGGTACAAATCTTGAGGTCTAGAGATGCTACTATAATTACAAATTTTTGTAAGTTAGAGGTGCTTTGACAAATTTTGCCAATCTACTCTTCCTCTTCATGTGCAAATGATGACATATCAACATTTGAACATGGTTATAGCTGCCTACACTTAATAGACCACTGGAGGAATCAATATTAACCAGCTGATTTAGTCTACATGTTTCTTGTAGCACAAAAGAATTTCGTGCAGAGATTTGAAGTTCTATTTAAAATTATTTTTCTAATTCAATAAGTTGTCTGACTCATGTAGCTTAGCCATTTTAACACCAAGGGAGTGATATTCCTTGTTAATCAGCTGTCAATCATATTTTCAGTTAAGGGCTTGCCCTACATACAAGTGTAAAAAACACTTAAAAAAAAGTTTCCACGTTCTTTAACAGTTTCATAAATCAATATGACATATATTACTCATATTTCTTCAAACAATTACCATATTATTACTGTCTCCTATCAAAGGACTAGAAAAAAGAATCTGAAATCAATTTAGAAGGACAGATTCACTTAATAACTGAGACTGTAGTACACAGATTTTATTTTTAAGCTGACACAGAAAAANCAGAAAAATAGCCCTATCTTTCCTTTAAAACCCCCTCCTGCAAAAATATTCAAATGGCACTGAATGTTAAAAATAGAAACTGTGATTCTTTAAAATAGTGTATATTTGATAGACATTAAAAATATTGTTATCAGTGTTATGCTATCTAGCATGAGAAATTTAATAAGCTCCTTTTCAGTTTACTGTGGGTTTTGTGTCTGTACATTATGTGAAACTGAAGAAATGCAGAGCAGACAACTCTTCATTCAGAGAACTAATAAGCTCACTAAGACATAAGCCCTGCCTCAAATGAGCCATCATTTTTCACTTTGTTTACACCTCTGGGAGGCATTAAGTAATTTTTCGCGTGAAGGAAACTTCTTTCCTTATCCAAAAGAAGTACTTTCCTCATACAATGTCTAAATAACAAGCCACTTCAAGACAAATATCAACTGAGGAACTGGTGTATTAGAAATGCTAGGTGTAGGATCTATAAGGGTAAAAGGCCATGCGGAAGATTTTGTCTTTCAGATATCCTCTGACTGCAAGAATCCTGGATACAGATAGAGATTCTGTTTTCTTTCTGAAGTACTGTATGGTTGAGAGTTTTGAGTTTTGATCCTTTACCATATATCTTCAGTTTGCCACAGAATGATAGCAAGTGTTATGTGCTCTGTGATTTACAAGGTCATACAAAATAGATGTTCTGTAGACCCTGTACAGGACACTTACCTACAGTTCATAGGGTTTGAACTAGATTATTTCCAGGCCTTTTCCATCCTATGACCTTACTATTTGACCTCCAGAGGATAGCAGGTTATACAGGTCATACATTTCATCTCTAACGCCCAGAAAATACCTTTGCCCAAATTTTCAGTCCTATCACTGCAACTGCGCTATGCTTCTGAAGAAAACCGTGAATTCAAAGGTTTGAAGCTTTGATGAAGTGCTTGAACTAGAGCTGAATCTGAGGAAAGAATCTGACAGTGATACTGAGCAAAGTGAAATTCTACATCTGAAGAAGGATGAGAAGGTAGCTGGGGATCAGTGCTGATTAAAAAGCATTTCTACAATCAGACACAGAACAATGATGCTCTACATTTCATTGCTGAAGCCTGAACATGCACTTGGTTAAATAAAAAATAACATTCCCATTTATTCCAGTGCTTGTTGGACTAAGCTTCTGACAGGAAGCTTGTCATATTCTTTAAATAGAGGGCAAATCTTCACAGCAGCACATACTTCCACATACAGTTTTCAGAATACATCATGTCTTACAGAAATTACAAATGAAAGTTGCTTGAAGTTTGCCTTCTCTTGATACAGCTGAGTCTCATAAATTTTAATTGAGCCACACAGAGCAGAGAGTGGGTGAAAAGGAAGTGCCATAGGAAGAAAACAAATACCTTTCTCTCTGTCAAGGCACTTCTCATAAAATACTGTCTGGTACCCTATCGTAATGAGTATGAATTATAGTCATGGGGAACAGAGGGAAAGAAAGATGTTAAAGTTGTCTTCTTTCTTTAAAGATTATTTCTAATTTATCATTTAATCTCCTTAATGAGAGGCCTATTGTTACCCGAGACATACTTGCCTATTTTAGATTGAACCAGAAACCTCAACTATTAGAAGGGAATAACAAGTTAAAGACTTTTTATAAAAATCATAAAGAAAAAATATACAAGTGTTCAGAAAATTCAAAATATTCAGAAGTGAATGACCCATTCCTGAGTTTTATATGTTAATTTTATACAGATGATCTTCAAAATAAAATAGTATAAGCTCCAGCAGAAAGCCTTACATGGATATTAAATGTATGAGGATGTTAAGAAATCAGCCTTTTTACAGTTTATGGGCTATATTTCTTATTCAGTGTCAGGTTACAAGCATCACTTTGAACCTGGGCCTTACATGTCTTCTTCTGACTTTCAGGTCAGCATTGAGCTAAATCTCACAGATGGTGTTATGAGAAATTCATGCTTTTATGACAGAGCAGACAACAAGAGTCATTAAAATTTGATTACTTAAATGGGATAATGTTCAACAAAGAGATACATGAAATCCAGAATAATTTTCTTTCAAGTCTGTGTGTGAAATATAGCACCACTTGGTTATTGATTACCCTGAAAAGGCTCCTGAAAAATTTGGTTGACAATTATAACAGAAAGGTTTGCACCAACACTTCTCTCCAGAATAGATGCACTCTGTAATAAACCTCATAGTCCTTGTCCAAAGTTATGTGCGAGAGTGGACTTAATGAAGAGCACAGAAGCTTTCTATAACCATTAACTCATCTTTCATCCACAACAAGATGAAAAATCCAGTGATACAAGGACATGCACCATCATGAATGTGAGAATCTCTCCTGGACTATTCGGTTCACACATAGCAGAATGACTATATCCAAAATACATAGAAATCAGTGTTGGACCACTACTGAAACTCATATGAGCAAGGTGTAAATATGGTTGTTGGTTTGGTTCCTTTTTTTCTTTCTTTCCCCACAGAGCAAAGTGAATAATGTGAGGCCTCTGCTGCAGCTCAGCAAAGTAATTTTTTTACAGCATGAAAGTAAGGCCATATATTGCATGCCCAGAGGTGTGTAGTTAAGGCATGCATGAGGTTGGAATAATATTAAAAGGAGGAAACAAACATGCTTCACTCTTGTGTTTAAAAAAAGAAAAATTCTGTATATGTTGGCAGGTTAGCTGCTTGAAGCATTGTGAGCTTCAGCATGAGTTACCATTCATGCAATCTGCAGTGGCAGGGAACCTGTTCACCAGGGGGAGTTTGGAATTGTAACTGATTAACACCAGAGATGTACTCACAGTGGGCGGGGAGGAAACATTCAAGCTAAGAGAAGTTTAGCAGTATGTATTCCCCTGTGTATCTGGAGAAAATGTACTTGGAATAGGTAATAACTTATTATCCTTTCAATGTGTATCCATTTCATATTGGTTCAGTCTTACTTAAATACTAAGGGATTTCTTCTCCATGATAACATGAAAGAATTTAATCCTGCCAGAAAAGTTATCAAACTTTAGAAGGGAATAAGAATGCAGAAAAATAGTGATTAGTATCATTTACAATGTTTTACACCAATGTAAAAGAGCTTTCTGGATTTGTTTTTTAACCTTTTAATGTTTCATGATGTTGTAACTATATTTTCTCTTCTTTCTTGCCAATATATATTTAAACCTTCTTTCCATCAATTCTTTAGGAATGTAGGTAGAAAATTATCTCCACAATTTTAAAAATCTCTTTTTTTTTTTTTTTTTTGGTTATTTTTAATGCAACATGGTCTCTGCATATTAGTGCTAAATAGAGATGGTCTCCTCTTTGGGCCATGCCCTAAGCAACATAAAATTCCTATTTGTAAGTAGACATCACTGTTACTTCAATGCTTATCACTAAAATTAAATAATTGTAATTGGCACCATATGATCATATCAAAATAAGAGTGATTTGGGGAGTGTAGAAGAACAAATGATTCACAGTGATCAATTTATTAACGATTAGCCTCTTTACCATGTATCATATACTCACAAGTAGCTTAATACTTTCTCAACTCTATTCATTTCCTGTGACTGTTCACCACATATTTTCTCTCAATTACATGGATTTAAAATTCTTCATTTGAACAGTTTATTCAAAAGCAGTATTCTTTTTTTTGAAAACAATTTAATTCAATTAATTGATAAATGTAAATGAAGTCATGTATCTTCAAATACATGTATGTTCAAATACATTAGATTAAAAAATTCATAATTTACCCTCTCATAGTACCCTCTCATATTTATCATTTCCTGTCTGGGCAGATTTTTAGTAGAATGTTTTCACTATAATGTCTGCAAGTATTGTGAGTACAACTGGGAGCTATTTAATAGTTATATTCTTTTTGGTAAGATGGTATTCTAAAATGGGAAGCTGAATCAACAAAAAATTTTAACCTAATTCTCCCCACACATAAAAAAAACCTCCTGCATGCCAGTATTAAAATAAACTTCTTTCTTAAGTTAATTTTAATTAATCTCTTTCCTGAGCCAGTTTCCTGTGGAAAGGTTTTAATGTTGGCATAAATTCTGATCTCTCTTTATGTTCCTTCTTCTCTAACTCGGTCAGATACTCACTGAGCAACCTTACTTGTGAAGAGCTATCTGTAGCAGCAGAGGTCAGGCTCACCCCTTGGCCAGGAGTCTTTGCAACAGTAGTTTAGTAGGTGTAATATGGCCTGTATTTTTATTAGCAAATGTGACAGGCCTTTGGCAGAGCTCTCCTAAGCTCTCCCTCCTCTCATTTCAAAGTGCTTTACTGCATTTTTCATATTCTTTCTCTAAAAGCTAGTTTCAGCAGGAATGATCAAAACAGCTATTAAAGCCCTTCCCTACAATATTTTATTATTGTGGTGAGGGTCTCCATAGAAGGCTATTGCAATGTTACAGTGTTTACCAGAATCTACTACTTTTCAATCATATCATTCTTTTGCATCATGCTGTACCCATTGATCACTCAGTTGTCTTGCACATGGACTCAAGCATAAACAAGGTTGAATTTATCCAATTGTTACAACAGTGCTTGACCATAAAGGAGAAATGGCTCATGCATAGCCCTCCTTTTTTCTTAACACTGATGCCTTAGGCATAATTTTTCTTTAACAGCATGTGTAAAGAGCACCCAAAATTTATTTTCTTCAAATTCCAAATTCAGTGCCAGATTCACTGTAAATCTAAGTATGAATATGTGCAACTGATGAACATAGGGTTAGTAAAAAGGCAGGCGACTGAGGTTTTCATTGGAAGCCATCGTACGGACAGAAGGCAGCTACTGCTGCTGCCTTGTGATGTGCTGACAAAGGCTCTAACTGTTGTTCAGTTTCCTTTTTGTAGCTATACTCATAACTTTGAAGTGCTGAGACTTGGTTTCCCTTTCCTTTAATGTCTCTTATTTTATCCTTATCACTTCAATATCTTTTCTTGAGAGACTTGTAGGCAAGTTATCACTGCAGCAGAATTCCTAACATATTGGGTTTTTTTTAATTATACCCTTACTCTTCAAAATTAGAAATGCCTGGTTTTAGATCAGCAGAACTGGTGGTGATAATCAGGGTTAGCCCAGAGTCCAGGCCCCCAGACAAGTTTATAGGGATGGAGAACATCCAAGGTCAAATCCAAGGGAAATCATCAGCAAGCCCAGGATAGGATCAGGTCCACAGTAAGAAGTGTCAGACATAGCCCAGGAATTTCTACAGTGATGAGACAGGTCTGAAGTCAAGCCAGAAAGTCAAGCCTGCAATATCCTGTATTTATCCTGGTTTCACTAAAGCTTTTGTTTAATGAGCCTTATTCAAATTGTAATCACCATCATCTATACTAATCAAATGGGAAATCTGAAGAGCTTGACCCGGTAGAAAACCTCTTTTCTTTCTTATCACAAATCTAGACATACCCTGTGGTAGCTACAAGAAGAAAGAAAAGTGTGAGCTTTCTCACACTTTTTTTTTAATAACACTTTTTTTTAATAACATTCTTATTCACCAGGCAAATACTGCAAGTCTGTTTCCCTGCTAGCAGCATGGTATTGCATTTCTTTTGGATTTCTGTTTTGTTTGATTCATAGCCATATTCTGCAGCCTTTTCCCTAAGTATCTTCACTACTATCCTGCTGAATACCTATTCTGAAGCAAGGTCTCCCTTTCTGATGTCTCTGTAGTGATGTTTGCTTTTCACACTGTCTCCAAAGTCATTCTCTACTGCAATTACTGTATTTTATAAACAACAGATGCTCCTTGCCCCTTGTCCATCTTAAATGATAGCTGTCAAGATGTGACATCAGAATAGGCCACCTTGGCAACAAACAGACATAAAATATGCCATTCCAAAGTATGGACTGTACGTGTTTTTCAGTGCTAACTGCTCTGGCTAGAGATGTGAACATAATTCCAATTCTTCTGCCTTTTCTCTGGGTTTAGAAAAACAACCTTCCCAGATCACTTAAAATTCTGGCACAAGAATTCCTTTAATAAATGATGCTCCAATTAAATGCAATCATTTGTGTTGCCAATGGGTAAGATTCGTACCCATACCAATAGAAAAGAACAGTAGAAGGCAAAATCTACCCTTTTCGTTTTGAGCTAAATTTCCTTCTTTCATTCATCCTAGAATTGATTTGATTGTGAACTGAAAAAGAGAAAAAAAATCCTCCAGCATGATAATAGCTATTTGTCATCTTTTACCAGAGAAATTCAAGAGACTTTACATAGTAATTACAGGTCAAGCTTTAAAAAGGCATGTGAAGATAAATCAAATTTTTCTGCACCTACTCTCACTGACTTGTCCTTAAGTTCTGTTGGATGCAAACCAGTACTGTTTTAAGTGTTAATTTTCAGAGGTTTTATTTGTATGCTTTCTATTCTCAGTGAATATTTTAAAATATAATTGTATATATTTTTTTTTTCTTTTAAAGCCTATGTTTCAGTTATGTGCTTTTCAGTACATAGTTTACAGGCAAATTCAGGAGACAAATTCAGGAGAGCTAGCTAAGGGAAGAAAGATGTGTTGTTGAAATTTAATTCTGGACATTGCATTTTCATTGCGGAAGGGTTCAAGGGGCTGAAAATCATCAAAAATTACTGTCACTTAAATCCTTGATTTACATCTGAATTACAAATTAGTTCAAAGACTCTCATGGTCTGTGTTAAGTTTGGTAAGATGTTTAAAAAGTATGAACCTCTGAAATTTCTTTATATATGATATGTTAGAAAGTTGTATCAGTTTAAGTCTTGTACCAAAACCAAAATGAGTGTAATTTGTAAATATACAAAATTGGGAACTTCCTTTAAAGCAGGCAGGAGAAAGCTGATTTGCATGAGTTTGCACACCAAGGACCCTGAAAACAATGCAGTTAGGATCCCAGCTTACTACAACTTAGATGTTGCCTCCTGACATAATGATTGCACCAATTTACAGTTTCTTTAGACATCAGCAGAATGAAAGCAGGTAAAAAGTATTCCAAGTGAGTTTAATGGAAAGGGCTCTAATTTACAGGACATAATGAATAATTTTTGTGCTTCTCCCATACAAATTAATAATATTAAATGTCTATTAATTCACCTATTTCATCCCCTACAGTACAATAAATCTTCTCTGCCCTTACATGAGTCTATCTTAAATGAGAAAGTAATGAGGAGCTGTCCTAGAAAGCACCTACTTGGCCAGTGATTTGAGAAGAATTTCTGACCACACACACACGAGTGGAAATCTATAACAGATAAATTAGACATACAATTCAAAAGAAATTTCCCATTAGGAAATAAAATATACATGGCTTTATAACTCCTTCTAATATGTCTAATTTTGCTATACCATTCATAAAGAAGATTGCACACAAAATTCAACCATTTCCACCTATTTCTAACTTTCTGACAACCTGGTGTCAACAGTGATTTTATTTACAGAATGTTACTAAGATCTTTATGCTTTTACAATGTTATTTTTGAAGATGCTATCATATAAAGCAAGAACTAGTCACTGTGATCAACTCTCCTCTGAAATGTGAACACTTGGAAGAGAAAGCACGTTACTAGCTACTCCAGCATTGCTGAATGTAGAGCGAGGTCCTAACACCACCTCAGTATTTTTCTGCTTGTTTATGCAATAGTCATACCAGTTCGTTCGGTTCACATGTCTTAATGGGAGTTTACACACAGCTGATGAATACTCTGATAATTGAATTTATATTTCCCTAGACACATAGTTATGGAATATAATTTCTTATTTTCCAGTTTATTCAGTCATTTACCACACATTTGGGCATACTAAAACACAATTTTCTGCTTCTACAACTTCCTAGCAACATATTCTTTCCATTATCTGATATTTCCCAGTTTTCATCAGTCATGTTTTAAGCTATATTGTAATAATGTGAAATAGGTGGGTGCAAAAATGTAAGACCATGGAAGCCAGTTTTTACATGTGTAGGTAGTGACAGGACAAGGGAATGGTTTTAAACTAAGAGAGGAGAGATTTAGATGAGATGTTAGAAAGAAATGCTTTACTTGATATAGTGAGGTAGTGGAACACGTTGCCATAGAAGTTGTGGATACATCATCCCTGGAAATGGTCAAGACCAGGTTGGATGGAGCTCAGAGGAGGCTGGAAGGCATTCCAGCTATGGCAGAGGGATTGGAAAGATATGATCTTTAATATATCTTGCAACCCAAACTATTCTGTGATTCTATTATTCCTATCTACACATTAGGTGGCCAGGGGTAGATCGCTATTCTCTGAGCCGAGTTTAATGCCAAGACTGTTTAAATCTAGCCTCTTGTACAGCACATCAGCTATATTCACATATATTCTCGGACCCCAAGGCATCAGACCTCTACCATTTAGAGAAAAAAATCAGGTCATGTACCGGAAGAAATGTGAGAACAGTTTTGGACACTTTTTTGAGAAGGGCAATGGCTTAGCAAACAGCCACAGCCAGTTTGATGATCTCCTCTGTCTTTCCAAACATACTAATAATTATTGAGCACCGAATTTTATTAATACATTATAAAAATAAGAAAGCAAAATCTAAATTAGTTACGGCACATCATCTATGACAAATGCTTCTATTTGCTGTGTAAGTAATCTGGCATCTTCTTTGCAAAGAACATCTATGAAAAGTATCATTATTTATATTTTTATTTGCAGCACACAGCAACTGTACCACAGAATGGTTCAGATTGGAAGGCACCACAGTGGATCATCTGGTCCAACCTCCCTGCTCCAGCAGGGTCATCCTAGAGCACATTGCACAGGACTGTGCCCACATAGTTCTTGAATATCTTCAGTGAGGGAGAGTCCACCACTTCTCTGAAGAACCTGTTCCAGTGCATGGTCACCCACACAGTGAAAAAATTCTTCCTTGTATTCAGGTGGAACTTCCTGTGCATCAGTTTCTGCCCATTGCCTCTTGACCTATTGCTTGGCAACACTGAGTAGATCCAGGCTCCATCCTCTGGACATCCTCCCTTCAGAGAGCCATAGACATTGATGAGGTCCACTCTCAGTCATCTCTTCTTGCGGCTGAACAGGTCCAGCTCCCTCAGCTTTTCCTCATAAGAGACATGTTCCTGTTCCCCAATTATCTTTGTTGCCTTAAATCAATATGTTATTTCTAATTGCAGCCTACAGCTACTGCTGATTAGCAAGAAGATTTTAAAAACAGTGACAATGCCTTTCAATGCTAAAAATTTACAGGAAGCTTTTCAAATGGTCATGTTTTTTGCAGCAAATGAAGTGTACTGCTTAGAGAAAAGTAAATGAAGCTGAACATGTACTTGATATTGATTCAGACTACACAACAGATGGCAACATGGATGCAAATAAAGTGCTTGTCCTTTTATTATTACTAGTTAATATTTACATCACTGGAATGCCCAGAGGCCTCAGTCAGGAGCAGAGACCCATTATGCAAGATACTATACAAATACACACCGGAACATTTTGTTCCAGTATCATCTCCTGCTGCACACTAAACTCATTGATGAACTCATTTGTATTGCCCAAAGAGTCATTCATGCATATAGGGGGTTGATTTCTTCCAGCTGCTCTGAAAGGGGAAGGAAAGGAAGGAAAGGAAGGAAAGGAAGGAAGGAAGGAAAGGGAAGGNGAGGAGGTCACAGCAAACCCAGGCAATGTGAGGAGTGAAGCCAGGATAGCAGAAATGAAGGAAGGAAGGAAGGAAGGAAGGAAATTGTCATAAATGCAGAATTTAATTTTAAAGTTTTTTTCTTATGTTTTTTTTTATAAAAGGGATGTGTTAGAATACCCCTTCTTGTTCTAGTTTCTCAGGTTAACTTCCTAGTTTCCATGTTTCCTTGGTTTCTGTACCATACAGAAACTGGTTTTGTAATCCTTTCTCCTCCCCTTTGATATATTCTCCTTGCTTATTCTCTACTGCTTCCATGGCATGTGCTTTTAGCAGCATATCACCCTGGTCCTCCAAGCCTGGCAAAACACTAGGAGCAATATAGGAGTTAAAAGTGTATGGTATTCACTGGCCAACAAATACATCTCTAGTATTAATAAACTAGTTCATTCAATTTTCAAATTCAGAATGTTCCACTGTTTTCATTCAGAATGTTGCAGCATTGTACGTGATCAGTTCTACAACACAGATGATTAATATATGTAGTCAGTTCTCCACAGAAAAGCCCCATTGGCACCAGGTTTTTGTCTGAGGACAGTTTCTACTGGGTAACAGGTGTGAGGCCTCCCCCCTGCCCCATCAATCCTTGCTCACAGCGGGTGCATAGTTCTGTCTCTCACAATTAAGCCCTAGTGGAGTTTGAAACTAGATTTCAATCAACTGCTTTCTGATCCTGTGGATGAGTCTCAGCTACATTGGCATACAAAGTTTCTCCCTCTTCTTTTCCTGCTTTCTCACCTTTTAGAAGGAAAAATTGAAAGACTTGTTTTAGAAGCCTACTAAGAGCTTTGATTTTTAGGATTGACACAAAAATGCACTATTTAGCTCCCTTCAGATACAGTACAGATTCAACTATCTAAAAAGAATAATTTTTAGGATTCTAAAATCAAAGAACCAGAAAAATCAGGCTTTGCATGGAAATTTTGTTGCAGAATAAACTACAAAGTATCATAGTATTAGCCTGACAAAACCGCCTTAGATGTAAAAGAAAGTATTAGATTGTAAAATAGAAGCATTTCAAAATTCAATTAGTATTAAAGAAATATTATCAATATTATAGTTTTGTCTTATAAGAAAATTATGTGAATACAAATGCAGAAAAAAAAAGAAGTCTTAAGAGAAGTATTGCTTAGACTTACATTAAGGATGTCTACTTCTCAAAGAAATTAAGTGTTCCTGATGACATTTAAAGGAAGAAAATCAATTATATTTGCAGTCAATCATCACTAGGATTCAGAGTTAATATCATACTGCTATCTTTTATATCTCTTCAGAAAAGTCACAGATGATGATTTGTGCATACAGTGTCCCATAGCATACATCTGATGAAATGTTAATTAGTTTTACTGTTGGTAGTATTTTTCTTTAGTAACACTTGGAGTTAAAAAGAAATATATCTGTACAGTATACTGACTGGTACTGCTTAGCCTAAACATACATTCACTAAAAGCAGTTAATAAGTGTATTTGCACTCAGATTTTTGGAAACTGTCTGGTAACAGTCATTATTGATTACTGAGGTGATCCTTTGACTCATATTTTTGTAGAGAAGAAAAAAAATCTCCATAATGAGTAAAAACTCAAGGATAATTGATTATGTACAATCTTCATGAAGCTACTCCTATGCAAGACTGGTAATATGTCCCAATTTTTACTGTGCTGCACTATTACGGGAAACAAGACATGCTGCAACATTCCCCCAAAGAAAACAAGGATGTGCTTCTCCACACAAATATTTCCCTTCTACTAATGCTATCTTTTGCCAGAGATTTTTTCTTATAAAATACTTCTTGTAGAGTTATTTAGTTAGGAGTATTTCCCCGTAAATCAAATACAAATGCTAGGTCAAGCTCTATCTGGAAAACTGGGGGAAATTATCTTGACTGAGTAGGTCTGATAAGCTATAAATCCTGTTTCTTTGGTAAAAACTCTCACTTTAGAAAGAACAGGAAATACTGAATATAAAAATTGACCTGGAAGTTAAACTAAAGGGAGGGGAAGATCCATAATGGCAAATAGTAGACCAATGTTATTTGTGAACACTTCCACCTCAAAATGTTTTGACAATAGATATTGTCTCATTATCATGAAAAGATTTTCCTATTCAGTCATTATTCATCACCCATCCTTCCTTGTATCTCCCATAGCTTATTTGCCAATACTGATAGCCTGCATTTTGCACAACACGACCTCTTGTCCTTCCAGAGCACAATTATTCCTTCTTATTTGGCAAGGTTCCCTATATAGAGTTTTCTGGCTTCAAATGAAGCATTCCCAACTTATCTGAACATTATAAGATGACAGTGTTATAGTACTATCATCTCATTCAGTCTAAAGACATTACTATAACATCAAGTGGGAGACCATAAAGAGATGCACATGAGCCCTACATGTTCCTAAGGAATGAGATAAAAATGTGATATTCCTTCTGGAATAAATCTTTGGATCAAATCCCATCAAGTAGCTTTAGCAGTACTTAGTTACATGACTAGAATTTTACTGCCCAGTTGTTTCGTTTATCTTCAAATTTGATGCAAACAACTCTGGAATTTACCTCCAAGCCTGGATTCTTGTAATTAAATGGGAATGTGGTGCCCTGACATCACCAAAGATGCCTCAGAACATGTGCTGTGAACTGCACATGTTCTCTGCAAGTCCCTAAAGCATTTTGGTAGCACAATGAGTGTCAGAGTGATTGCAACTCTACAGCCAGGAGCCTATTGTCTATTTCAGAGCAGTGAGCTGAACCCAGTTCAGCTGGCTTTTTTGGCAGTGGTACATGTCTAATCACAAGTGTTTGCTCCCTACCTCATGCCAACTATGGCAATGCCATAACCCCTGCTTGACAGCCTTGGTGACCTTCCTTTACAGGCAATCCAATTGCACAAGGTAAAACCCAGGAATGGCAAGACTATTGTGTAAGGTCACACATTCAGATTCCAGCATATATCATAGGCTTCAAATCCCAATAAAGCTGGAAATAATGAATGCCACTGACAGAAGCTCTCAATATTAAAAAGTTTATTTTTAATGTTTCTTAAAAGCAATGTAAATATGGATTCAGAAAGTCACATGAGCTTATTCTTACGATGCAGGTAGTAGCAGCCACTGCTGAAAGGAGGTCAGACTCTGTTCTTGTTTATGTCAAGGACTCAAAGCAGTACTCCTGGTTGGCACTGGAGACAAGGAAGGAAGAATTTCACCTTTAAAAGCTCATATTAAATACAGGACAAAAAGCTTCTTTTCAAAGACGCTTGGTTTCAATTTGTGTGTATTGGACATTATCACTGCTCTGTTTTTATATTGACACAATTCAACTGGATACCGATGAGTCATTTTTAATTTAGCCTAACATATTTGAAAGGAAAAGGGTTCAAACCCTTTCAAAAGAAAAATCAAATATAAGGCAGACTTTTGCTGCTGATATGGGTTAGAGGAGTTTTCTTAGCTATTTTGGAACCTGTCTTGCAAAAAAAAGCCCCAAAATTTTAAATGTCTTGCTTTTGATGGGCTAGGGATTGCTTTCTGTTATAGTACTTTATGAGACGCATAATTTGCTATGTGTCACATTTATCAAATAATGCTTATTAACAAAGTTAATATTGAGTTTTTGACTAATTCATCAAAAAAATCCTTAGCACCCACGCATGATAGAACCTTTTAGTAAATGTGAGTCATTTGCTTAAACTAAGGAAATGTTTATGGCAGTGTAAAACATTAATTAGTTATCAGTCTAAGAAAATACCAGGAACTAATGTTCAAATTCCTTGTATTTTAACAGATGTCAAAGAGATTAAGTCAAACAATTAACCTTCATATGACAAAAAATGTCATAGAGGAGAACAAGTCCTTAGTGTATCTGTTAAACACAAAGAGCATGCAAAAGCAAGTAAAACTCTAGTCAGCAAGAGATAGTTATTTCCGTACGGAGATATATTTTACATTGGATGTTATTCAGGGTGCTTCTAGCCTTCAATCTATGCTTCATATTGCTTGGGCAGCACGTGCTAGTGCCACAGCAAATCCATTCCTTAGAATACAGTCTGAAATAAAACAAGTTTTAAAGCATGGCCATAGTGGTCATGGTAATAGTTTACTAGCCCGTATTAAAAAGTAAGATGCAGTGACTCTGCATTTCCTTCCTTTTAGGGACTGGCTTGTCCTTGGTTAAATAATGCCCTTGTAAAATTGCAAGGCAAAAATAAACTGTTTTCCTCTTAACTAAATACAGATAACTCTGTGATGTGAAATTACTGAAAAGATGTGATTAGGGGAAATTACAGTTCCTTGCTTAGTATGTATTGTGCATGCCCTACAGCCTTCCCTAACCAGTAGCTCCCAATTTCATTTAAATTGTAATGATTTCCTTTAAGGACAATTACGTTGCCTAAAAGCAACGAATGCATAATAATGCTGCTTTGGCATGGTTCAGTATAGAACGGGAGTAATAACTGTTTATTAATATGATAATTAACTGTTAATGCTTAGCAACCTAATTATATCTGTTAAATAACTTACACTTTTAAGCCACATTCTAACAGAAGGAATTCTATTAAAAATAATAAAAAGCTATGAATATTATAGTAAAGGGCACAGTTCCAGTTAAAATCTGGATTTTGGCTTCACTTGCATCAAATGGATTTTGGATTTCTGCATTTTGTGAACAAAAGGAGTTGTAAGGGTTTCCTTGATCTAACAGAGGGTGGTTCAATGTTAGAATTTGGGCCTTATTTCAGAAAATGCAATAATGAACTATTAATATCATAAAATTTAAAGAAATTAATAGGGCTATGTGTACCCTTTAGGATTACTAGAAAGAGTTAAGAAAGGGAAAGAGTTTAGCAAGAGTTGCATGAGTTTCACTAACAGTGACCTTAGAAAATTGTCTTATTAACTGCCCTTTTTTGGTATAGGGACAAGAACTACATTGATATTGAACAAACACATTGACAAATACAACCCTGGCTAGGAGTAATAAGATTTCTGTGCGATACCTTAAAAAGGGGGACTGATTGGTGGTAGTCTGAAAGAGGAAAATCAAGGATAATCAAATATCTATGTGGCATATGTTATGACAAAAAAATGTGGTTTTTTCTTTTTTTTAGCCTAAAGAAGAAAAAGCTGAGGAGGAACAAGACAGTCTCTAAGTCAGAAGTTTAGTAAAATTGAGAAAGAACTGAATTGAGAAAAGTCAGTAAACTGAACCCAAAAAACAATCTTTAACTGAACAAAGAAATGCTGAATTGAAGCTTTAGAAAGTATTTCTAATGATATACAGAGCAAACCCAGCAACAAATTTCAAATATTTGAAATTAATTTTGGAACATTGTTCTCTGAAGTACTGTCACTGTACATAAGATATCCGTGCCATTTGATCATCTCTTCCCTTATTCACAGGATCTTCCACCTGTGCAGGAGAAGTCACAGTTTCAACTCTGTGGCTGCTAATTTTTATTATGTTCTTCTCATATCTTGACCAAACAATGCTTAGAAACATTGTAATTGCATTTCCATTATCACTTTTCTGTAGACTTCAAAAAAACAGCTCAAGAAAGAACTCATCTCAGGAAATCTAGAATCACAGATAAGAATGAATCTAGGTATCCTGAAGATAATGCCATATTGGGAGATTCTATACTTTAGACAAACCTCAACATTTGTTTAAGATAGAAGTGGAAATTTTCCACTTCCTTACTTTTTTTCTTACCGTATCTTCTTTTGCCCTGTGGTTCTGAAGACTATCATGTCTCACATGGTTTATCTAACAGTAAGCCTTAGTCCAGATTTTTTTTATTATAATAAACAGTTTTTTTGAAAATCTATCAGTCCTTTACTTCTGGGATTTCCTACCCCCAGGCCTTTCCTCTGCTTGTCACTGTAAAGTTAAATAAGAACATAATGTAGAAAAATTTTATATGATCCTTTTGATCTCCTTTCTTTCACAGCTCTGAAACTGGTTTTATAACATATCTCCTATCATCTTCATTATAACAATATATAATTCCATTATTCAGAATAAATAATACAACTTGATTATGCATTCCAAATAAGTTCTTTATTATGTGGCATTCCAACATAACTCATTGAAAGTTTTAATTATCAACTAGCATTTGAATTTGATTTTGTTCCAAAGTTAAGATCAACTGGCATTTGCAGAATACAATGTCATAGCAGCCAATGTCACCTGGCTGGCAGATGGACACTTATTGACTCTTTTTCCCTAGGAATTCATTGACATGGTAAGGTCAACATACAAGGGGCATGTTGAAAAACATTAGGGGTGATAGGTAACACAGTGATTGATTCAAAATACACTGCAGTGATTCAGAAGTTTTGTATTGACTCGCTACACACTAGATAGGACTTTAGAATAGAGATATTATTAATGAAAAAAAAAATAATATGTATCTTAATAATGGTCATTTGAATCACAAAGATAATTGGAGGAGAACCGACTGACACAAAGTGTACTTTCAGATGTCATATTACCCTTACTCTAGAAAATTTCATTTGTAAGAATTGAAGGAAGCAAAAACGGAACACTGAAATTGGTGACCTTTCATTACAACTGGAATAAATCAACTCTAAAATAAAAGGGCATAACACTAGCACTCTGCATTCTCCACACTGAGGAACCTCATTTATCTCTTGGAAGAGAAATGGATTCTTGGCAAACTGAGCTGGCTGACAGTGTTCTGACTTGTTTGAGCCAGCTATTTCAGAGTGATTCATTAAGATCTATTACATAAAATTTAAGATCCCTGACTTTTCACTTTTTATTTCAGAATTAGAAATTCTGCTGCAGTGAGGTCAATTAAACCCTGTATTATTATCAAGGTGATAAAGTAAAAAAACCTTTTATTTTGTTTTAACTCAATTATGGATGGCGCAGCAGACTACACTGAGTCCTAGAACCATACTGCAATCAGATTTAGTAGATTGAGGAGTCACTGGATACAAATAGATCTATATGTATATGAAGTAATTATGGTTGACATGAATCCCAGTATTATTCGAGTGTTTATTCCATTCAGGAAATTTGTGCTTGTACCCCTTGAGGTGTCAATGCTGAAAAGACAGAAAGGAGACAGAGTTGCTCAGAGGAATGCAAAGAACACCTACCAGTGCAATGCTGGTTAGCACCTATATAACATCTACCACCAACAGGGTCCTGGTCACTGGCAAGCTGAACATGAGTCAGCAGTGCCCTGACAGCCAGGAGAGCCAGTCCTGTCCTGTGGGGAGGCACAAGGCACAGCATGGCCAGCCAAGGAAGGGAGGGATTGTCCTGCTCTGCTCTGCACTGGGACAGCCTCACCTCCATTGCTGGGGGCAGTTTGGGCGCCACAATGCAAGAAAGATATGAAGCTATTAGAGAGTGTCTGGAGGAGGGAAACAAACGGTGAAGGACCTTGAGGGGAAGCTGTATGAGGAACGTCTGAGGTCACTTGGTCTGCTCAGCCTGGAGGAGACTGAGGGGAGAACCCATTGCAGTTACAGCTTCAATGTGAGGGGAAAAGGAGGGGCAGATGCTGATTTCTTTGTGATGACCAGTGACAGGACCTGAGGGAATGGCCTGAATCTGTGACAGAGGAGGTTTAAGTTGGATATCAAGGAAAGGTTCTTCACACAGAGGATGGTTGGGTATTGGAGGAAGCTTCCCGGGGAAGTGGTCATTGCATCAAGCCTGACAGAGTTCAAGACTTTTGGACAGTGCTCTCAGGCACAGAGTGTGACTGTTTGGATGTCTTGTGTAAGGCTATAAGTTGGTCTACATGATCCCTGAGGATCCCTTCCAATTCAGCATATTCTGTGATTCTGTCAACATGATGACCTGACCCTACTGACCTCACCTCATGCTAGACACAGAGAGCATTAAACGAGTGGCTCACAGATCCTGACTTAAGCACCTTCTCAGACTGCTTTGAAATTACAAAATACAGCCTGAGAAAGATGATCTACAAGACCAATTTGCAATCATAAAGGAGCTGCATAAAGCTAGTCAATAGGTAGCACTCCATACATACTTCTGGCTGCAGAAGTTGCTTCTCAAAGAGAAGAAGCCACTATCAGTCTAGAATCACAGGTTAGGTCCATTCCTGACAGTTTAGAGGCTTAGCTGAGCAGACTTGTATTTGTTAGAGTAGATGTCAGTGGCGGTCTCTGACTATATACACTACCCTAGTGGCTATGTGCACTTGCCCAATAAGGGATCTGTGCTGGAACTGAAACTCACCTGGTAGAAATTCATACACATTTTAGTCTGGTTGAGTGCAAAGTTTGGCTTTCATGGGTAGCTTTTTGAGTATATGAACAGGAATTCAAGACTTGTGGCAAGTGAGAACAGGATAGAAAGATTACTTGGCATTCGGGTTCAGAGTGTTCGCTCTGCTTGGGTGTGGAGGAAATCAGGTTCTGGTCCTCACCAGCCTGCTTCTGATTTTCTAATCATCACGCAGTGTGAAATGCATAAACAGCTCAAGGCATAAGGATTTGAAAGCTGATCTCTTTTTATCATCAACCATTCACTCATCTGCAGAATACAGCTTTTTTAATTGCCTCCTTTTGGTTCCAGGAACCCTACATCCTTTTGTACTTTGGTGAGGGTCCAATAGCAGGAAACATCCACAAAAAAGGCAAACTGCTGGGGCTCTTCCCTAGCCAGAAAATTGGAGCAGGAGAAAGGCATGGGTATAAATACTAAGCAGGAAAAAAGACTGACAATAAGTTTCTCATTTCCTACCTAAACTGCAAGTAGTCTGAACTGGAAGCTGCTTGGCTGAAGGAAGGGAAAAGGGACACCATTCCCTTTCCTCTGACCCTGTGTTTCAGTGGAAGTGCCCAAAGCTGCTACTCTCCAGAGAAGGTCTATGCTCTGTGTGTGCTTCAGGAATGCTGTGAGCCCGGCTGTGAGGCCAGGATTGTATGAGGTGTGTGTGTCACCAGCCCAAGTCACAGTGCAGCAGAGGTGGGCACTGCTCACCTCACTCCCTAGGGCCACTTCTCCTGTGCAAGTGTGCCCACCTATGAAATTCTTCAACTCAAAATTATGGCATCAAACTAGGGTAAACAAGTGATGAACTGTTTGCTCTGGGGATACATACCCGCATATGGTGCCAGCTTTTGTGATGCTTGCTCTTCGTAATTTGCACCACATCAGTTGTTTCTTAATCTCCAGGTATACAAAGAAAAATTAATATATACGAATGGATAAAAAATTACTCTCCTATCCTTCAGTTTCATTCTACCTGGTGGCCTAATGTTCTTCCAAGCAAAACTAAGAAAATACTTGATTGCATTTTCCACAGATTTCTGGTCATGTAATTTTTTGTAACTTGTCTGTAAAGCTCCAGTGGAGTGATATAAATAACAAAAAAGGAGTGAAAATAAAAATCACTCAGTGGTTTGTATAATCCTCTCTGCATTGTTTTGTATAGTTGAAAATCTTTTCTTGTCTCTTGGCATCTTTTTTTCCTAAAAATTAGTAAAGTGGAGAAATGTTGCACTGTCATACGTTGCTGTCTTTAACAGCCTATCAATCACTTTCATTTAGTGACGGACACTGGTCCTCACAAGTGACCCTAGACCATATTCTCGCTTAGTGTCACATTATTGTTATTTATTGTATCACTAGAGCCTAGATGCAGCAATTTGTAGACTACGAAAAGCAAGATTACTTGACAGTCCTCAAAACAAAATAATATCATATTCATAAATTAATATTCAAACACAAAAAATATATACAAGTCCTGTTGTAAAAAGAATAAATAAAGTCATTGCTTTATTTATTATTTATTTTTCTCATAATGTTTTTCTGTCTTTACAGAGTTTTCTTGGTATACATATAAATACAGGCATGATTAAAATTATTGATGATTTAAAAAGTATAGAAATAAAGGCATGGTGAGGGAGAAGTCTATAAGCTGACTTGAAGAGACTGGGCAACCGGTTGTGGGAACAGCATATAAAAGCAAAAGGAAAGATTTCTGGAAATAGAAGGTAAAATTGCTTAAAGGATTACATACCAATATCCTTGCAAGAAAAAAAAAGGAAAATATTTTATTCCTAAGTATATTTATATATATATATGTGAACTTCAAATAAAGAACAAAAAACAATACCACACCAATGTTCTTATCCACTTCAAGCTGGCAAAGGATTTTAGAAAAATAAAAGCAATATATTCCTCAAATTCAGGGAGAAGAAATATAAAAACAACTCATACAGAATAAGGAAATGCCTATAACACTGAAAAAGGAAAAAGCTTTCATAGGGAAAACATTTCCAGTCTCCAAGATGCAAAAAATGCAAAAATCAGTATTTATGATGATGTGTGTCTATATTCAAACTCTTGAGATATTAACAAAATAATCTCAGCATCTCATTATTAATTTTTTACCATCATTGTAAATTAGTTCTAAAGCTCTATTCTAAAAAATTATGTACTAGGTAACAGTGTGTGGAATAATCGTCTTTACCCAGCTCAAGTTGACTTTATTATCAATCAATGTTATATTTGAGCCATAAATATTTGTACAATGTCACAGCAATACATTAGCATTATGTAACACTAAAGAGCTGAGGGCCTCTCAACAGTTTTGAGATTTCACAGCACAGTTTTTTGGCCCCTTGGAGCTGTTTATAACTATTTTCTCCTTCTAATCCATCCATGAATAACAGAGAAAGGAGTTTGATTTCTGCACTTGAATTCATCCCACTCACCAGCCTTGCTTTAAAATCAGTGGAGAAAACCAGGAACTTTTGAACCATTGTTCAACTCATTTTAAAGTGAGCATCTAAAATAGGTCAGAAGTATTGTACCTAGTATTGTACCTTGAAAGGTCTTATTTCTATCTCTTGATTAGAAAAGGAGCCTACAAAGGCTATAACACATACAGATGTCTCCACTGTAGATTTCTAACATTAAATTAGGCTAGTTCCATTAATGTATTTTAAATCTTTACTTTTCTGTATAAAATCCTGGTTACACATGTCCAGAAGGACAGGTAATGCCCTAGTGCTCACTCTGCTTACTTCATCAAATCTCTGAAGATTCTGCCAGTGCAGCACAAAACTTTCAAATATATGTGCACCAAATTATCTTTAACATTTTGTGTCTCAGTCAAAACACTGCTGTCTTCAAGGTAATATTTTCTAAAGATAATTAATTATTCACATCCTCAGACAATGTTATGATAGGAAAGAACAATTTATGTCACATAACTTCAGACTTCTAAAAGTTACAGACATAAGACTGAACCAGTCACCCTAAGTTCCCTTGATAGTAACTTGAAAGAAATTGGCACCTCCAAAGAGCAATCCATCTGACCTATCCTAGATACCAATCTTGAGATGAGAAGAATCATTCCCTTGAGGTATCCATTTCTCTTTGTTGACTATAAAGAAAGAATAGGGCAGGTTAAAGAGATTTATTTTTTTTTCTTTTAAAAATGCCAAAACTAGGGCAGATAAATCTTACACTAGGAGGAAATGAGTTAGACTACTTTGTATAGAAAGCCTGTAAGAATACACTAGCCAAGGGGCCAAATTTACCTGTGTTGAAAAATACAGCAACAGCACAGAATTAGGCGGATTTTTTAACATGTACTAGGCTCAATATATATTCAGCAGAATTGGCCACTCAAGAAAACTCAGGAAAACTGTAAACAAAAAGGATTTTCTGATCGAACACAGAAATGAAGTACCTCTTCCAAGGCAGTCACATATTTCATATTTAATGCTAAGAATATTTATAGGACATCAGATTTTAAAAAATTTTATAGGCTAAATACACACACATTTTTAAAGCAACAAATTAACACTTTTGATATTGGTGCCATACCTACAGGAAAGATTAAGGTCAACACTCTCCTTATATGTAGAAGAGTGTCAACAGAGTCCCAAGCTTAAAGACAAATGCAGAACTTGAACTACAGGGAGTGCATGTTTGGAAGCTAGTAAGGGCTGGGTGGACAGAAATAGTAGGTTTGGAAGAAACTGACTGGAATATAAGAGGAATAACACTTTCTTGCCCAATTAATTTACAGGAGCCATCCTGTATCAATGAAATAAATAATTAAAACTTGTAATTGAAATTGTTCTAGAGCTAGGAAATTTCTTGTAAAGTAGGGAAATTTATTTTGGCCCATCCTGAGCTTCCATAGTTCCAACTTGCTAAATTTGGCATGAAGTGATTGGATTATTTTGGCAATACTAGCTTAAAGTATAAATAAGACAACTTCATAAAAAGTGCAACAAAATAAAAGCATTCTTAAACCTTTTTTACCATAATAGTAAAAATAATCCTTTCATATAGCAATATTTAAATATATAATGAAGAATAATATACAGAAAAAAAAATAAAGGACTGAAGGAAAAGACTTATCAAGACATTGAGCACAAAGGCTAAAGGAAATGAAACATTAAACTATGCTTCTGTGTTTGGAAGCACCCCAGAGACACAGGAACTGCATACAATATGAAAAAAGATGATGCAAGACTCTATTTTGCTCCTCTTGAGTTTATCGAAAGTTATATCAATGCTAACTAAATGAGACTAGGAGTAAAATTTTCCATAGTGATAATCTTATTTCATAATGGTTCTTTTTTAAGTGTCCACAGGGGACACTAGAAGGAGAACACCAGGTCAGATAAGCCACAAGGCAAATACATTATAGTCATTTTAATGGTGCAGTGAAGAATACAGAGTTATGATCCAAAAGGTAGGAACTGAGAATAGAATTCCCCCAGTCCAGACTGGCCCAGGAGCTGAACAGAGAAAGATGGGGAAACATAAAGGGAAAGAAGGATAAAGGGTATATTTGGAAAACATATCATCAGCTAACTTAGAATTTGACTTTCAACATAGAACAGATAGAGGTAAGTCTCTATATTTAGGAATATTTACTCAGAACCTGCATGTGCATGTAAAATGTGCCTTTTTTTCTTACATGAGACTTAATAAAAGATTTCAGCAACAACATAGTTCAATTTCACAGATATCATGGGTTTAATGAACATTTATTTTTCTTTTTACCAACATATTGTATTCAACAGAATGGTCCATGGTCTTTCATAGTGGATAAGCACACAAAGGTCATAGACTATGGCTCCTCACCTGGCTGAACTGTCCAGCAGAAATGCAGCTGGACTGTAGAAATCAATTTTGTTAAATTCAGCAGGTGTCTTCCAAAGTAAGTAGCTAGGAACTAACTACTTATTTCTACCTGAAACTAACTACTTACGGTTTCTTAAATTCCATCCTTCCTGTACACCACTAAATCCAATAGGCCTCATGAACAACTTCCTATAATGTGGAAGGCTTAATGACAAAATGAAGTCAATGTTCTGGATTAATGCCTTCCAGAGTCACAGGCTGTTAAGTAGGTGACCAGAACAATTTTCAGATATGTTCACTAATCATCAAAAGGTCCTTAGTACAGAAGAAATTACCTCAAGCATGATTTATTAATGCTTATCATTAACTTAGTGCTACTGCATTCAGTTTTGGACAGAAAGTTGCTGCCAATCAGCCTTAAAATAAGCTTAAAAATCTTCCTATGTGTATTAATATCAGTTAAACTGCTTATGATATTTGATGGCAGGTTTTGACTGTGAAATTAGAAAAACATTGGATGATGATATACTAGTAAGCATAAGACACAATTATAATGACAGCATTTGTTACCATAAATGTTAGGGTATACTATCAAACACAAAAATTCAGGGCAAGAGCTTAAGAAGGAAAGATTTAAAACAAATCCTTTTCTTAAGCAATGCACTTTCTTTAATGTAATACATGTTTTTTATGATCATTGTAGAGGAAGTAATTCTCTAAAGGAATTTGAATACGTAAGGGCTGATCGTTAAAGTCTTGCTGACACTGGACAAAGTCTGAACATGAGGGTCGGGTGGAGAAAGAATAAGGAGAATAGTATTGCATATGAAGATTAGAGCAGAAAATTGGGGGCAATTAGTCTGGAACACTGCAGAGAGGCCATTGTTCCTGGCTAGGACATTTGCTGAGACTGCAAATCACATATTTATTTATTTCTGCTGAACTAGCCTTCTATGTAATAAAGTGCTGCAAGGGCACAGACCAAGAACAGTAACATAATTCATTTGAAATTAAGTCACAGCAACCAGCTTATAGATAAATGAATAAGGAGCTACATATTTTTCTGGCATAAATTGGGTGTAACGTCATTGCAGTCAATGGAATTGTATCATTTTACTTTGGGAGAGAATTTGTTCTACAACACAAGCAATAATTTTGGCAGTTATATCCCATTTTCAGTAATGCCAAAGCTACAGAGAAATCCCATTTGCAGCTTCTTGTTGATCCATTTAGTTGTTCTGTCTAATGGCTAGACAGGTCCTCCAAGAATTAAGAAACAAATCCATTTCCTTGCTGGTGATATCTGAACACAAAGGTATGGAATTACATTCTGACACTTTTTACACCTGGAGGTTTCACAGTAGCAGCAAGTAGAATATCTTCATAAATATAGATTCCATGACACCTTCAGCTCTGAGGTTTCCTCTCTATATAGCTCAATTACTAAAGGAATTAGCTGGGATTAAACATTGAAATAGTTTCATTCTCTAATGAAATTAAAGAATTTAAAAATTTTTTTGGCATTTAGAAATTATTTTGACACTTACATCAGCAATAATTCTTTAATTCATAAATTTCAGAATTTCAAAAATTAATTTAAATACTTGGCTCTGCAGAGGCATTGCAATCCCTTCTTGCTCATATTTTGCTAGGTATTTGTTTCATTCTTGTTATCATTTTTTGTTGCTGTTCATCCTGCTATTTCTCAGGTGAAGAAAGAAACTAAATCTCTTTGAGAAGACAGATGGATTTAAGAAGTCTTAGATAAGCCTTACTTTTATTCTGGAATATTTCCATAATTTTAATTCACATTTCTGGCATCTCATGGAATCCAATCGGAAAACAGAAATGCCTTTAAGTGAAAGGGAAAGCTTTGTTCCAGAAGGTATTAGCAATTTCCTAAATATTGCTACATATTTCCTCATGATCTTTTAAAAAGCTACATGGATTTCTGAGAGTGTCTTACATTCTTTATACTTCTGCTTTAGTCTGCTTAAACACAGATACAATAGGGACAAAAAGAAAATGTCCTTTTCAGTGCTGTTTGGATCTTAGAGAACTACTTACAGTTGTGACCTGCACTTTTTCACCTTTTTAGAAAAAAAAAGCTTCTCCATATGTTACATTAACAGGACAACAGCTTACATTTGAGGTTTGTGGTATCTGGAAACTTTAAGAAAAAACGCAACCCGCAGTGCTGAAGATTCACAACAAATTTAGACTCTATGTGAGAGTTATGTTTTAAACATCTTTTGGTGTGAGAAGTGCTGTGACTGTGTTATTGTCATGATAGGATACATCTTCAATAGGACTTGCAAACCAGGTACTGACACTGTGTCAGTGTTTTACAGTGTTACTCAGAAACCTTTTGCTGGACTGTCACCTACATCTATAGGCCACCTTTATTCCCTGTCCAACAATCTCCATAATAGAAGTTCCAATCCTACTGCGCTGCTTTGTGCTTACACCCTGGTAAGGCTGCTAAATGTCTGGTCTCATCAGGGACTTCCAGTGTGGCCAACTCTCCTATGTGTTTGAACAGCATCACACAAACCACTTTTATCCAGTATCTAAGTAGTCTCCTAGGACAAAGACTCTGAGAACTGAATCCTCACCTCTAACCTTGGTGTCCTTTGAGATGAATACTTTATTACTAAATTGAGAGTGGCTGGGACTTTTCTGTAGACTTTTTTACTGTTCGGTTTTTATTTGTCAGGTTTTGCGTAGCAGCGTGTAAAAGTGGTGTCTCAGGCACTTACATAAAAGAATTCTTGTGTCAGAGAAATAAGTATGTCTTCTTGAGTAAGGGTTTAATACCTTTCTCTACCCTCAGTATTTTCAAAGAGCTTTACTATTTCAAGTGACTCTCTGACTGGCTTGCAGTTTCTGGGACACCTCCCGTTACCATGCATTGAAAAAAGGAGAAAATACAGTTTGTCTGCAGAAGTCTCAGAAATTAGGTATTGCAGTACATAAATTCTTCTCTAGATCCTTATCAATCTTCTCAATAACGTGAAAAAAGAACAAAATTGTACTGCATTTATATCCAGCAAAGCATCTGAATTTCATTACATTACTATAATGTTATTATAGTTAAGCACATAGATATGCAGATTCAAGGTATCCATTTCTATGGCCTCAAATCCACATGGAGAGGTAGGTGAAATGTCACAACTCTGCAGAATATGTTTCCTCTCTATCAGTGACCAATGCATAGTATTTGTAAATACTAAAGCATTTTATTTCAAATCCCTCTCACGTTAATAATGGTTTCCAAAATATTAGATTAAATTCACCCTCTTGAAATGTCACAATACCAGTGGAGTTTCACCAGATATGTACATGATTTGGTAGCAGCAATAACTTTTATCTGCATTTCATTCATATCAAAGAATCCAATATCCTTTATAAGAAAAGGGATGAGTTCAGATACCAATGAAATGCAGCCACCACAGCTGACATGCAGCAGATTTCTTCTTCTGTTTTTGTTTTGGTTTTTGTTTGTTTCTGGTTTTTTTTTAGTTTTAAATTTACATAACTATTCAGCACTGATACTGGAAAAGAATCTCGGAGATTAGATAAATTGTTGGCATTGATTTTTTTTTAGTTCCCCTGAACACAGCAAAACATGTTGTGAAGTTTCAGGGTCAACTACAGTCACAGTTTTAGAAAAGAGGCCCTTAACACATAAGCAAAGGTTTGAGAAAAGTTACTAACCCACTGATTACTAGCCACCTCAGCTAGGTTGAGAGCTGCTTGATGAGCAACTTATTTGGGTAGGGATAAGTGGCTGTTACTAGCAGAGGAATGTTCGAGAGAAGAAAAGGTGTTCACAAAATGAAAGGGTTTAAGATGTCAATAAAACACATCTTTATGGCAGTGGCATTAAGCAGTCAGCTGTGATTCATGGGTTTAAAAGCAAAAGTAATTTAGTTTGCTAATTACAATAACAGCTGCAAAACTGGAGAATTCTGCTACAATTTATGAGGCACAAAGTGTGGAGACAAAACACTAGAACATTTAAAATCTGAGCATTAAGGGTTTCCTACTAAAATAGTATCTGAGTACACCAGAGTCCCACTGAAAGAACTTTAAAAGTGTTCTCAGTCTTTCCTGTCCAGTCCCTGGCCTGCATTACAGTTCCCCATGCTGCTAGTCCTTCAGTTGATTGTTTTAGCACAGTGAATGGGTGTTGCGTGTGTGAGAGGCCTTGACTGGATATTGTCCAGGGAAAGTTTGATTCAATGAAATAGCAAGTCCTTTCACAGGCAGACCAGTGCACAAACCACAGATGTCGTAAATAATTCACCTGAGTTCTGGGTTCCAAACCCTTCTTTTCTGCACATGACACAACTACAAGAAAGTGGGCTGTGACCTATGTGACATTTCCAGGTCGTCCATATCCAGACCTGTTTTGTTCTACACTTCTAAATTTTCATTCTGTTTTCTGGAATTCACTGTTACTATTTCCTCTACAGACGTGAAACTGTTTTCAATCAGAACTTAAACAATTTTATTATATAGACAAGCAGATAAACAGATGACTAAGCAGTGGAAAATATGCATCTGGTCACACCCCTACAAATACACCAGGGATGATCTGCACACAATTTATGTTGAACAGGACTTTGAAATATTACCTATATCATATGGTGGCAAGAGTGTAAGACTTTTTTCTGAGTTAAATATAACAGGGTCATTACTCTGGTTTTGAGGCACATCCAGAGAGAAGGCTACCCTCTGCATAAGCAAGCAGCAATAAAATGCACAGTGAGGGAACTTGAAGACACTTTTTACATAAATCTGATCTGAGTCAATGTAATGGGATTACAAGTTATATTAAAAAGAAGGGAAATGAAAGCCATGGCATGATATGCATCAAAGTAGCATAACAAAGTATATAAACTGTCCTTTGATAGCTATCAAGCATTGGATGTCACTGAATGGCACTGGCAGTAACTACAATAAAATCCTGTAGTGGTCATCTACTGTCATATGCTGGGCAGCCTCATGCTAAGTGGTACTGTCCTTAGGATAATGCAGTTACTCCTCTGGAGCCTCCTAATTTCCTTTATGGAAAAGATTTCCAGGGGGGAATGTGTTTGAAGTCACTCCTACAACTGTCTCAAAACACCATGGAGTTGTTCTTCTACAGAGCAAGTCAAAGGAAAGAGGTAACTAGTACATGCTCCCTCTGTGCCTGGGCAAGTGCACCTGGAAACCAGTTTTCACTTGATATGTCACTTGTTTTATGTATGCTATCTTAGCACATTTTTCTTGATAGCAACAAGCTCTTGTGCCTCAAGAATGAAGAATTTAAAATCTTATAGAGATAAGGAATATCCCTATAAGATAGGGATAATATTTTATAGGAAAGATAAGATACCTTTCCTATAAAAAAGATAATAGGAAACAGTCCTTCTCCTTTCACTTTGCATCCTCATTGGTCAAACTGTGTAGGAAGGGCCACTCTGTTCAGTTTCCTTTTCTGTCCTCTGTCCATCTTATTTTTGCCCAATTGCCAGTGTATTTACATTAATAAAATCTACACTAAATAAGCAATAGTTAGTGGGAATGTACTGGAGAACTTGCCACTAAATAATTGCATTTAGCTAATTAAGTTAGAATGGTAATAAAGCTAATGAAAGAAACAATAGTTTCGGCAACAAGCACTGAGTTCTCTGAATGAGAATGTGATTGCTGCTTGGATCCTATTCACCTTTAAAACTGCCATTTTGACGTCCATAAAATAAGCACTGCTTTGTGGAAAAAGAGTGATTTCAGAGATGCATGGATCAGTAATGACTACAGAATCGGGATAAAACAGGCTGTTTAAGATTCCGGATGTGTGTCATGCCAAACTTCATTCTCCAGAGGGCTCAGAAGCTCACAGCCAGCATCTTCTGGAAATGTGTCACCTTCGGTCGCTATTGATCAGTAGCTACCTACTGTTGTGCTGGAAATTCAGCTTACCAGCAACAAAGTACTGCAAGCACCAAGGGTGCTGCACAACACCACACAGAGCTTTTTGATGAATAAAGTAAAGAAAGATATATCTTTGAATAAGGTCAGAAATTACTCAGTGATAACATGTTTTCATGTTATCTGTGAAAGCATCACCACAGCTCAGTTGACAGAGGTGAGAGACTACTCCAAAAGACTGAGAAACAATCACACAGGCTATCTTGTTTCTCAGCACTGAAGAAAAGAGTTTCATTCTCTTGGTTTTTTCGTCTTCATTTTTATCCAACCGAATTTGCACAGCTGTACTTCGGTTTTACGTAATAACATTTTGTGAAGAGTGATTTATTTTTAATGTATCAGCAAAATAGTTCCTAAGGATGGTTCTTCTAAACTACAAAACCCCCAAAAGTTTATAATAATTTTAAATAAAAAAAAAAATTGTCTGAGATAAATATACATGCAAAAAAGAATTAAAGTTATGATAAATGGGATGTGCACAAGTCATCAATACACACAGGCACATCAATTCAGTTTACAGTCCTGTCAACCTATGGACTTTCTGCCTAGCTTTCTTCTGGGAAAACCGTGGGCCATGAGGACTTTGCATTATGTTCCCCCTTGAAATCAAGGTCCAAAACTTTGCTACAAGAAACTATTACTTTTTGTTGCACTCTTTGGAGGGAAAAACCTGTGCTGGTTGCACCTACCTATTCTCTGCAGCCCCTGAAATCATGGCACAGGTCTGTTCAGCCCCCTAGCAGGCAGTACAAAAGTCCTTCTGAGCTTATTGTGCTCAGGTGGAATAAATGTTTCATACTTTGAGTAATCATCTGACTTGTTTCCTTGAAAAATCCTTTACAAACCTACACATCTCCACCCAAACAGTGGTAAAGAGGGGAATGTGGAAAAGAAGAAAATATGAAGCCAAGAGAGAAGACAGCTTTACTAGATAAATACAATAAGATGACACATAGATATTTTGTTTCAAGCCATTTGTGGACATTTCAGAAGGATGTGTTACCCAGGGAACTGAGTCTCTTTTGTCTAAGTTTCTGCAGTTATTTCCCATGTGGTTTCGTGCAGCATTTACAAAAATATCACATTCAATTCAGAATAACAGCACAGTCATTATCTAACTGGTTATATGATGGGATTTCTCCTCGAGCAGGTGTTATGAGCTCTCAGAACTCCCATCCCCGTTTGGGTTTTTTGTCTTACAAATACCCACGGCTTAAAAAGAGCGGGGAAAGACACCATGGGTGGTGTTGGAAACAAAAAATGTTTATTAACTTCCAAAATAACAAACTCTCTAAAGAGAAAAAGCTATGCCAGAGACTGGAGGTCCATGTCTCTGCTATACAACACCCCCGAAATGCCCCGAGGTTTATTCAAGCAATGCTTTCTATGGCTTAGGCAGGAATTTGGCACTCATCCAATCCAGGTAGCTCCAGGGGTGGGGTGATGTCCCAGGAGTCCAATGAAGTGTCCCGGTTCAGAACATCTCCAAACTGGGAAAGAATGCCTGAGCTCTTTACCTTTTAAGGGGGACAAAGACAGCTTCACCTTTCTTCTTGGTCTCAGCGCTCTGCCTGTAGGAGGCGCTACAATGCAACAGTTAACTTTCGGAGGGGTAAAGTTACCAAGAGGCAGTATTTTTCTTTCCCATACAGCCTCATTTTTGTGATTGACAATTAGCTGACTGACTGACTGACTGACTGACTTCTTTTTGGTTTTATGACCATATTTGGCCTTTTATTCACATTTCTAACTTTCCAAAAGCAGTTAGGAATGGCTGGATAAAATTTGCACCAGTATCAGGCTATTAGGATGTAATTAGTAACATTGTTTGCGCCAGAGAACACACAACTATGGGAAAACAGGGGATGTGGGATAAAGAAAGTCTAAGGCCCTGTCTTAAACATACGCTGTATATTTACTGGAATGGAGGACAGAAAGACCACGTTACTAAAAAAACCTGGAAAGATCTGCAGCCTGCTATTACAAGAGGTAATGTTCAGCAGCTTAATAAAAAGATGTGCCCTTCAGACTGCTCTCAGTTTGTCCTATCATGTCTTTTTCCATCTTCTGCCTTATAACATTTTCTATGCCTTGTAAACTGATAGGAATTCATTCCTAAATGCCCATACACAGAGGTTAATAAGCTCCCAGCAGCAGCTGACTTTGCACTAGAGGAGAAATCTCTACGCTACATCCAGTTCAGAAATGTTACCTTCATATCACCTTCCCTGTTTTGGGAAACTGGGAAGTCTTTTTCCACTTCAGTTCTTCTAGATATAGACTGGCAGTGTGGTAAGTCTTTCCTCTTGTCCTATGTCCGAGAGGCTGTTCATTGTGAAAATTGCAAGTCAATGTCATGTGACACTGAGTCAGCCAGAGACATGAGATAGGTGTGCCAACATTGTTCCTTACGTCAAACCACAAAACAGGGCTTTTCTTTTAGTGTTAAAAATCATAATTCATTAGGACAAGGTAACTGTAACAATAAAGAAAAGGAAAATTTCTGGGGAACACTGCTTAAACCATTTGAAAACAAATCTCGCCCCTATCCAGTGTGCCTGTGCCTGTCCTTCCTTCTGACCTTGTTCTCCATCCTGCAGTTTTCACAGCGGATTGCAGCAGACTGCCTCTGACTGTCTCTGAAAGTTTCCTTTCTGTCACCTCTGTGTCTGTGCTCTCTGCTTTCTCGCCGATTCGCACGCCAGCTGCAGGCTCCCTGCCTGCTCCACCCTGGACTTGCCAAAGGTTGTCCAGCAAAACCTCTAAACTCACTCTCAGAGATAACACCATCTCTATCTCCCTTCAGAGGGTGCAAAATCCAGGACAAAACAAAGCAGCAGCTTTTGACCTTGCTGTCCAGCACAGCCTTTCAGAAAAACACACTGCTCATGGAAACTGTGAACAAACAAGAAACTCAGGCTGTTTAACATGTCACCGTGACACGGTGGTGATCAGTAGAAAAGGCTAAAAGAATTTAAGGGATTATTGGGGGACAAGCAACTAATCCTATGTGTATTTCTCTCACATTTCTTATATCGTAAAATGTCATTCACTTGTGCAGCCATGAAGCAGAGGACTTGCTTGTTTAAGAAGAACAGATCAGTAAAGTACTGAGGATTTCTATTGCTCAGAAGGATTCTTTCTAAGGTGATAAAAGATCATAGTTATCTATACTGGCGCAAACAGCAAGGTGTCTCTGCCTTGTAATATTAGAGCTGAAATATGACACTTTCTGTGCCTTAAATTAGATTTTTTTTTTATCCTTGGAAGACATGTACAAATTCCACTATAAAATAAATGGAGTTTTGCACCAAGTGTTGAGAATGTTAGAGGTTAAAAATATTCTCTAACTCCTGCCTCATCTATGCCCTTCCATCTCTATATATTTTCATACATATGCAAGTTTATGCTGTAAAATGTTCATAGCAAGAGTTTGCTATAAATAATAAGCTATGCATTATACCTGATAAAATGCTAAAACAAAATGGAATTAAAAAAAAAACCTGTGAAATATACCTTGGACACCATGTGGTGCTGCGCTAGGAAATGTACCTCACAGGAAACTATGAAACTTGTAACCTCAAGCATGGCACCAATCAATCCATGCAGAAAATTAATATGCACCATGCCTGGCTTTCATGTACTCAGTGACTACATTCACATGATAAGGCTTTTTATCATTTGTATGTGCTGTACCAGAAGGGAAAGTATAAAAAGTACACTGCCACCAATTTGGAATGAGGTCTGTAGCAGTCTGCTGCAAAGGAAGCCAACCATAAATAGGGGAAAAGGAGACGTCTAAACAGGCAAGCTTTTCTAGAAAAAAAATCCAAAACATGTGGAAAATGCAGACAATTTATATAGATTTAATTTTTTTCCCCTACATTTTTCAACTGTAATTCCTAAAAGATTTTGAGACAGAAATTAATGTAAAAGTTGAAAAGTCCTCAGTTTACATCTTTTTATTTTCCTGCTCCTTGCAATTGAATTCAATAATATGAGCAATGTTGATGTATTTTTCCACCTTTTCCATTCTTCCAGTTCCTCAGTTTCTTAAAATTCTGAAGTCATGGAAGCACTAAAAGAAAAACCCCGAAAATTTTCTAGTCAGCCACTCTTCCAACACTTATTTTTTAAAGTTAAATATTTCTTCTTTCACCATTCTAAAGCTTTCATAGGCCCAAAGCTGCAAATATAAAATAAACCCTAACAGAACTATCACTCAGTGCATTGAACCAAATGGCACAAATGGGGTAGAAGTAGAAAGGACAAGTAAGGAAAATCTGAAAAAAAACCCCAAAACAACAAAACCCACCTATTTCCAAATCAGTAACTTTTAAAAATGCATGTATACGTGCATTTTTTTTTTTGCTTGTGTCTTTTCTTCTAGTTTGATCTTCCCAGTGCTGAAAAAAATGCAATTCACCATTTATTTATGTTTTTGGCTTTGCGCAAATGTTTCTCTGCTTTTCAATAAATTCTACTCACAACATGTAAACATCTGTGACAAAGACCATTCCCCTGGAGTGGTACAGGATGCATTGCTAAGCAACATTTTTTTTAGTGTGCTTTGGTTTTGTCCTTTTGTTCTCTTGCAGTTCTTTTAGTTGCTTGCTGCCTTACTGTGCAAATGCAGAGGGAAGTTCCACCAGGGCCCCTCTCTGCAAACAATATGCTATGTAAAGAATTCAGATTTCAGAGAACCCATGCAGAAGAACATGACATTTCTTAAGTGACTTTGAATCTGTTGCTCAGAAACAGAATCCCACTGGCATATGGAAATATAAACTTGGGGTATTTTCACCCTAGATTTCCATTTTTCCCTGTGTGGATGGGTCTGCTGAAGGCTCAACTTCAGAGCAGAAAGTTTTTCCCCTTCTTCTTTACTTTGTGTTTTAATTTGTAAAATAAATATGAATCTATAGACTAGATGAGAATCACAGAGCACTCCAGCAAGGTCCTTAACCAGGAGATCAACAGCTGAGGGCTTTAAGCCATACTAGAGTGTGCTGCTGCCTTTAACTTACTTTTGAGACAGGCTCAGCCTTTGTCCTAGGTTACAATGTAAAAATGTGCCAGAGGGTCTGTATTCTATCTCCATCTTCATTAACTGTTGAAACCAAGGAGGGGCAGTGTTTTTCTTTGCCTCCTCCCCTGGACTATCTCCTGTTAATGGGCCGTTAACACCTTGCCCTATGAGTCATAGATAACTCCCTCCGGGAGCCATTTGTGTTTAATGGGCCATCAAGGACTCCCCCTGGGTGGAGCATCTCACAATGGGATTATGTAATTCTATGAGTCATGTGGTGGATTCTCACAATGGGCTGATGTCATTCTATGAGTCATGGGGTGGATCCTTGATGGCCCATTAAACACAAATGGCTCCCGGAGGGAGTTATCTATGACTCATAGGGCAAGGTGTTAATGGCCCATTAACAGGAGATAGTCCAGGGGAGGAGGCAAAGAAAAACACTGCCCCTCCTTGGTTTCAACAGTTAATGAAGATGGAGATAGAATACAGACCCTCTGGCACATTTTTACATTGTAACCTAGGACAGCCTTACATAACCAAAATATGCAAAAAACCCACAAAAGAGAGCTTCTTGTATTGATGGAAATCAAGCATAAGCCTGAAAGTCTAAACATGAATCTCCATACTTTAAATGTTTTTAAGATTATTAAAGGACATATATGCTCTAAAATTGGCAGCATGAAGAGCAGGAATGCAGGCAATCTCAGGTTCATAGATAGGTCTGTGGTTGTGCAAAGTCTTCCCATACTGTGCCAAAAGCTAAAAAAAAAACAATATCAAACTTGGGCCTTTTCCTTACAGGAAAGAAAAAAATAAAAAAGAAAAAGTTCTGACTGTTTTTTTCTTTTTTAAACAGGTACCAGCTGCTTCTAAAGCTGTCATTTGAGAATAGGAAGCTTGTCATGCCCTCAAACCATAAGGTGTCTTCCTGCCTCCTTCCTCTTATTGAGGCCTGCATTTCTGTTAATGCTGGTGTTAGTGGTGATATGGCAGTGGTTTCAAAGCTGACCAGCAGCAGTCAGAAATGGTAAGTTTCGAGATGTTTATAACAAAATTCATCTCTACAGGCAAGGAAATCTTATATTAGTATGAGGCTGGCAGCTCCAAGGCAGCCTCGACATAAATTTTCAGCAAACATATTTCTGCCATTGCAAGCTGTGCTATCCTATCAATTCAGTGTGATTATCTAGTCCAATACCGGGAATCCACATTTAATAGATGGTTCCAGCAGCAATCCTCTGACACCATCAGCTAAAGCTTGTTCTCACTATCTTCTTTACCCTCATCTATATTGCTGTCTATAAGGGAGCTTCCCAGTTCCATGAATTGGTATGTAAGGGCAGGTATTTGCTTCATAAACTCCTGCTGTTTCTCAGCTGCTTGTCAGTGCAGTGGAGGATTTTCAATAGGGCATGTAACTAACTATTATTGAAAAAGTATAAACTAAGTGTAGCAGGTAAAAATGTGATTTGTCAGAGTTGTTCCTTCCTACACTTTTATAAATTGTACCATGTCTCTCCCAAAAATGAATTTGTGAATGACTACAATATTTTTACCAGTGAACTATACTTAAGGAAATGGAAATTCCTGGCTACCCTCCAGAAAAATAAACAGTCTATAAAAAGAAACAACACCTTGACATTTCATATAACAGGGCAGTAGTGCAGATGATTATAGGACACTTAGCATGCTGCTAGTTCATGGATATCCCTATCCACTTTAACACAAATACTCATTTGTAATGAGTGAACAAAACTAATTTTGTGAAAAGCTGCATTTTGGAAAGTAGTAACAGCAAGAATTTCACTTTGAGATTTCACACTTGAAGCAATTGTATTTGTGTGATCTGTTCCACTGAGCACAGAATCTATTTTTTCAAGCACTGAAGCTATTTGGTGGGGACAGCTTGAGACAATCTGGCAATGCCTTTAACATTGAATTGTATCACTCCCCAAGGGCAATAGAGGTCAAGGCATTAGGCCACTGACAACTTGACAGCTGTGCAACTTCACTGTGATGCTATCAAATAACAAACATCATGTATAAAATGTAAATATTTCCATCAACCCTACAATTAAGCTTGGAAGTATAGCTGTATAATCACTAGTCAAAAATCCTAGTTTAATTTTAACAATCTTACACAGATGCTGCTTTCTTTCTCCTTTTGTTTCCTAATTCATATCCTTTCTCATGGTATTATCTTTGTTTCTTGCTTCAATCTTGGCCTTTGTGACTACAGGACTTTCTTTACAGAATACTCCCACATCTTTTGTTACCTAGTACTTCTTAAATGTGTATCATTTCTACAGCTAAACTGCATAAAGCATTCCTTTGCTACCAAAAAAAATTAAGTAGTATCTACCGCAGGAGATCACATTTTCCCTTTTGATGCTCCTATGGACTGTTTCCATTTCCCCAGCTATCTCGAGATAGGAAGCCCAGCTGTTTGCTTTTCTCACTTCTTTCATTAGACTTCACACTTTACCTCCAGATACCCTGCTAGAGCAACTGTCTTCCTATACCAAAGCCCTCTGGAGATGTATAAACATTAGTGAGCATGTTAGAAGCACTAATGTGCAGAAACTTACCCTCTGCTGCATATGTGGCCTCTCGAGCTCTTTGCAGGAGTGTTCTTCTGTCTGAAAATAAAAAAGAGCGCATGAAATAAGAAGGGTTCTGTGCAACTGCAGCAACACATTTTTTGCTCCTTATAAATGCGTTTACCAAGCAAACACTGAAATCCACTCGAGTTGTGGCTGATGAGGCACCTATCCCTGCAAGGTTGTGGTCTCTGTCTCCTCAGGAAGAACATGGTGTACACTTCCTCCATCCCCTCTACCTTTGTCTGCTATCTGCTCCATGGTCTCTTCCTCACCTGAGAAAGCAAGGTCTTTTTATTACATGAATAGGTTTGAAACAGTATTTTAAAATATTTTACCAATACTACTGTTCCTCTATCACAATGAAATTATGGTCCTATTGTTCTTGTCATAAAACTTTATGAGAGAGTCACTAGAATAGGAAAAGCATCATCTGACAGGTATCTTATTTCCTTTAGCTTCATTTCTGCAAATGCTTGCAACTTTCCTTGTCAGACAATAATGCAATGGATGCAGTAGCATTTTTCATTGACTCGGTCACCACTACTGTTAGTAATGCTAACACTACTCCCATAATATGCACCCAAACGAATATAAAGCTTCTTGTTGGATGTAAGTGATGCTGACCTTCAAAATGGAATGGTTACTCCAAAAATAACAACATTATAAAAGGAAAAAATGCCTTTTTAGGCAGTATTGTCCTATCAAAGATTTTATCTAAGAAGCTAACTTGACAGCTTTAAGAAAACTTTGTTGCAATTAATTAATGCATTGTGTCTTGCTTGATTTTATTTCATACCACAATTTTTAATACCTTTAATTAACAGTATAGCCTCATTAAGCAATGATATGTTTTTAAATGCAGCTCATTTGTAAAACAGATATTGAGTTACATCTAAATGCACCTCTTGGATTCAAGTGCTATATAAATTCCAGTCTTGCCTGACCATGACTGAAATTAGACACAGTCTTAGATATTTTAATTCTTGCAAAATAATATAAAACTCTGACAAACAGAAGTGGGATAGATCCTTCTTTGGCAAAGGAGGGAGAGCAGAGAGCTGCAGAATGTGAAGATGCTTAGGGTATAGACAGAAAAAAACCCTACAACTTCAGTTAAGACAAATTTCCAAGCATTTGTTATTTTTGTATAGGTATTTTATCTATCTGGTTAGTTAATCTTGGTTTGTGACTTGCTTGTTTTTAAGAAAAAAGGTCTGTTAAACATTTTAATCTATAAAATGGAAGAACTGAATTATTTAAAAAAAAGGAGAGAAACCTGTATAACTCATCATCTTTTGGTGGAATGTGTTTTTGTTAGCTGTTGCCTCTCACTGCATCTAAGCTGGGAGATGGAAATCTAGTAATGTCAAGTTGTAAATATAAGATGAAATTCACAATGTGCCTCTCTTTTACATCCTTTCATGGATATTGTTTCCTACCATAGGGTCCAAACAATTATTTGAGGAATTAATACTTATTATTCTCTGGTCTAGTTAGGCTTCAAAAATACTTTCCATATATTTCTTAGCACATTGAATTACATTAAAGCACAAATAACTAAAGGTAACTATTTAAACATGCACTGGTCAAAACTACATGGTATACAGGCTATTTTCTTATTTTCTATTATGGCAATTTCACATAATATTTTGTCACCCTAACAGAACCGAAGCCCGGGTTTCACACTAATAGTGGATCCTGGCTTAATTTCTTTAAATGAACAGCCTGAAGGCATCCAAGTATCCTGTGAGAGTGTGCTAGGATGTCCCAGAAGCAGAATGCATTCAGCAACGCTTTAAAAAGTAAATAAAACAGAAGATTGTTATGGCAACCGTCCAGCCTGGCTCCCGGCCACACGGGGCTCGCCCAGGTCTCAGCTCGGCAGAGGCCGGGCGGCGGCCGCCGTGCAGTACCCGCCAGCCGCCTCTAGATGCCGCTGTTTACTGCGGTTCGGCGCCGCGCGGCCGCTCCGAGGGAACGGCGGCCGGTGGAAGGGAGCGCGTTTGGCAGGAACGGTCTGAGCCCAAACCCGCGCACCCGACGCCAGCAGCCAAGGTTTCAGCAGTTCAATGAAAACAAGCAGACCTTCTATATTTATCTATATAAAACTAACTCCACCCCTCTCCCCCGCACCAAAAAAAAAAAAAAAAAAAACAAAAAAAAAAAACCG
>VXBU01018021.1:261821-277941 GCA_013400315.1 Bombycilla garrulus | reverse complement strand
AAAACCAAAAACCAACCAACCAAAAACACAACACCCCTTCCCCCAAATTAAATCTGCATCTGCTAAGGACTGTAAGCATTGCCTGTTTAAGTTTAATCTCTCTACTGTACAGGAGATGGACTTTGCTATTTGAGATTTCATCAGTTTCATTGCAGAAAGCTGTTACATCTGTCAAATGTTTTAGTTTTAAATGAATGCCTGATTTTTTTTGCCTTTATATGCTACAAGAGCACCAGGTTGTCAATCAACAGAAGTACAAAATGTGACAAGATAGGTGATCCATTGCTGTGACTGGCATTTTATTTTTATTTTACAACATCTTTTTTCATCCTCAAATTTAAAAATGGCAATATTTTTCTGTAATGGGGTAACAGAGGAGAAACATGGGTACAGTGAAGGGAGGTCACTCTAATCTGGTCAGTCTTGGCTTCTAATGCCCATTCTGTTGGGAGCACTGGCACAGTCCGGGTGGACAGTGGAGCTGTATGTGACTATCTGTATGAATTTTGTGAATGTCCATCCTGTGTGAATGAGATGAAAATATGAATGAGACTTAAATACATTTAACCTTGTTACTCTTTGTTCTTGCTGTAGTATTAATGCATTGAAACAAACCTCGGGCAGGACCACTTCTGGGTGGGTTGTGTAGGCTTTCAAACTGCCTCTGGGCAAATCAGTGTCCAGAACCTTCAGCAAGTAATTTGAATCTCATAACATTCTTGGGGTTTTGATCTACTTCCTTGAGTATGAATAAGAAATTTTGTTTCTTAATGTGATTTTTCAAATTCTGTACTAAGAAATGGACAAAAGCATGGGTGCTTTTTGAGATGTTTGTGAAACTGATGCACTTCTATGATTTTGTGATGTGTCTGTTGATTGCATCACCACTGAACATCCCTGGATTTCAATATCACTCAGCTTTGCTGAATCTGGGCTTTGGCCCTCTTCTGCGCTTTAGCAGTCGATTAAGAAATACTCTAATCCATCACAGAGTACCAAGAAACTAATGGCTTGTGAAGTATTTTAGTCTTCAAGCTTCCACTATAAACGATATGAAAAATAGTGTCATTTGGCTGACACTTAAATACATCTCTTTCTTTTATGAGATACTGTCTCTGTCCTTTCATGTTTCCCTTTTTATTCTTATCTTTTATTCTCCAAGCATGCTTATTTTTGTAAAACATGTTTATGCACATATTAGAAATCTGAGTTTCCCCCTCAAATAAATAGTATCACAGTGCAGAAGTGGCACATCTTATGTATAATCTGTTGTAGTACACCCAACTCATGACCACGCATTGCTTGTGTCCACACAGACTTTTAATGAATCATGCTCTTTAAGATTCAAGGATTTGAAATATTTGGAAGCATATCTGGATAGCAGCTTAATATGGGAAGCTGTCCTTTATGTGTGGTAGTTAAAACAAGTATACAAAATAGTTATTTCATATATGTTTTACTTGCTCACTTTTTTCCTTTTCTTTTAATGAGATCATTCATGCTATTCTCATATATGGCATTGTGCATTTACAATTTGTAATAGATGTGCTATCTCACAGACTTGTGATAGAAAATTAATTCTGAAAACAAGAGCAAAAAATGTAAATCACAAAGCTGAAGAGTAGAGATTGCAACTTAGTAACTGGATAGTGCTTCTTGAATTCAGCAATTTGAAAGGGAGATTGGGAGGAGAGATGAAAACATTCATATATCTTTAAATTTCAAAATGCTTTAAAGATGACTGAACTCGTAGGAAAACTTATTCTTTAATAAGAAAGCTGGCAGTGCTGCTGTGATATACAGATTGTCAGTGATCCTTGAGTCTACTGCTTCAAAGCAGTGTGCTGAACACTTTTCAGTAGAGCAGTTTCATTCAGTGCCTGCTGAAGCTTTATAGATGGTGCAGATTACCTCCAGACAAAGTACTTCTTGTTGTCATCTATGATATTTATCTGTCAAAAGTATGTCACAGAAGTAATTCCCAATTTTAGAACTTTAATTCTTTGGATCAGTGGTGACCACATTAAAAAACGCTCTGCATTCACTATCTCACATGTGATATTATTTAACATTTTCATGTCCTAGTGCTAAATACCAGCCTTAGTTGTATTCAGCATTGTGGAAATTCATTTCAGTAAGCCTCTAGCTACTGAAAAGTGTTATATCTTACATCCTGCTGTCCTCAGTAAAGATAGCTGGGGGTCAGGAGAGCCCTCTGCACTGTGTGCTCCTGCTTGCTACTGGTCATGGCATTTGGCATCTGATAGGGATGCTGTGATAGCACCTTCAATTAAAAGCTATAGGCAACAAGCATAACAAAGAGAATCCTTAAGACTGCTTAACATTATGCCATTGCCTCAACTTGAATAAAACCAGCATGAGAATAAATTGCCTGTGTTAGCTTAATTGTGATCTTCACCTAAGCGCTACCCGTGAGACCTTAGACCCAGCAGAAAATGCTAGTGGGAGTATCAGGGGCTTTTTCTGAGATTGCTTAAATTTATCATATTTCCATTAGAAAACACTGGTACAATTTTATTCCAGCTTTAAAGCCTTAAGCTTTTGCTGCCTGTTTCGGGTTTTCATTACTTTTATGTCTATACAGTTACACAGATAATGAAAACCCCAAAAAAACCTGCATATCTCTGCATGTAACACTGCTCTGAAACTATATGCCACCTCATTAGTTTGTTCAGTATCAGAGGTAAGTTAACATTCTGTCATGAAATCTGAACTGCCACCACATCTCGCTGAAGCTTGTAGCCATGCCATAGTAACTTTCACAAAGCACATTAACTCTTGCAACAGAAGATTCAGTCTTGTAAACACAAAGAAATTATATGGCTCTATCTATCTGTAAAGCCAATTTTTTTGACATTTTCTGCTGTAAATTCTGCTGCTCTTAGAAATCTTTTGAAATATAAAGGGAGAAATTTCAGGTTTTTCTTTTTCTGCACAGTACAGTTGACTGAGGTAGACATAACCTCATTTACATTTGGACTGTGCTGTACACTCATTACTCTTTGAATGTGATGTGCCTTTTTCTCATTTTTTTTAAGATTCTATCTTCACTGGAAAAAAAAAAAGTGTTTTATATCAAGATTGCTGTTGTGAGATATCTGCCTAAATGTAAAATCCTTGCGGAGACAAGAAAGAGGTATTTTGTACTTTACTGTAGCTGGTTGAGGTCAGCTTGGAACAATTCACTTGGGGTTGATCTCTACTGGCTATGTACAGGTGAATTTACAATACCTTATCGTTAGCAGGATTTTATACTGCCTTACCTACTTCAGTGTGAAATCATGCTGCACTGTCTTGCAGTGAGGTGCCTTTGAGGATATGAATTATGTGTGTACTTACTCTGGGTCCTTTAACACTTCCCAAGTGATGCCAAGTGAGCCTGTCCTACTGTCTGGCAAAATCATACAATTTGGTCCTGGGGTTGAATTAAAGTCCTTGGACTTTCACATATAATACTGATGATATTAACAGAAGTACCCCTAAGTGTTCCTGCCAGACTTGCATCATTGTCTGCTGTAATTGCAATGCATTTTCATACATCTTCAACGTTGGTGCTCCTGTTCTGCAAACTCTGCTCAATTGCCAATGATTGCAACTGCATATAACTCAGTCACCCCATAAGGTGGAGTAATATGAATCACCAAAATCAAACATTAACTCAACACAGGCCGTTACATTGTAATGATGATGGTATAGATGTGCCTATATTCTATTTTTACTAAAGTAAAACACAGTATTTTATAGGAAGCACGATCAGAATAAAACATTTCATCCACAGTCTTCTCCATGATGACAATAAATGAGTAGACTAGGAACAAATGTCAGCCTTTGCGTGTGAGGTAAGCAATCCTGGGCATGAGTTACCTTCTTGGAGTTTTTTTGTTCAGTGGCTTGAGTCTGCCTTCTCTCCTAAGTATGCATTTCTCACTGTATGTCTTCCACCTTTTTTAAAGTTTCTCCTGAAACTGTCCATAGGTTTGGGGTTTATATCTCTGAAAATGTTCCTTTGTATTGTCTCATCTCTTTATTTTTGAATTAATCTCAATTATTTTTGTTGATATTTTCTACTTCTGAACTTTCTAGATAATTTGCTTGCCTCATATACTGCACAGATGTTCCACCCATCCTCTCATTTTCAATATACTTTTATTAACATTATTTCCCCTCATCAGCCTACCTACAAGACCACATATTTGATCAGTCAGTAGTTTATTCATTGTGAGACATTTTCCATTCACATGTGATACCTGCTGGCTGCTGCTTCCAATTATGCCATATGCTGGAAAGCTGAGCTGTTGAAGTGTTGGAGTGAATGTTGTAATCAAACTAGTTAAGAAGTAGCAGTGTGTCTCATAAAGGGTTCTGGACAATGTCTGATTTCTGCCATAAGCAAAATACTGACAAGTCCTGCTTTGTTTTGCTGCTTTTTCAGGTGGCAGAGAGCTAGACATACATTCATTATATTGTAAAATCATAACCTTCGAGATCTTGCTGAATCTGCCCTACAGCTATTTATCTCATGATTGCAGGGAATGAAAATAATATTCTTCCTTCTACTAGGACTGTGTTGCTAACCTTGGGGCAAGATAGTGCATAATTTTATGTGTGCCTATTCTTGCTGTTATATATAGACTGTTTTGAGATGAATCAGTGTTATCATTTCCCAGAATTTAGCACTAGTACTTTAGCAGAGCCAAGGAGATTTCATATACTTAGGCTCTTGGCTGCAATAGAGACCAGGGATCTCAAGTCTGAGTCACATTTATATTAAGGCCATTTTATAGTCATGGACAAAGGCCAAAAAGATGCTAATATAATTTACTTCCAAGTTTTGGGTTTTTTTTTTTAAGGTTAGGGCTGCATGTAACACTAGTTACTCTAAGTAAAGGCTATCTGAACCCAATTCTTATTTTGTATTAATTAATTTTGTATTTGTGAAATCACAACTGTTTCCCTGCTGGTTTTGCTTGTAATCAAGTGTTGAATCTATCTCCTCAAGTTCGAGCAATAATCCCTCTTTCTATCTCCCTCAAACTGGCTGAAAGAGATGCAAAGATCTCCAACACTTTTTTCTGTCCTGTGGCACCCATTCTTCTCTTACAGCTTCTGGACTAATAGCTGGGTTTAAACAAGAAGCAGTAATTCACTTGAAATAGCAAGAATTACAGAAGCTGAAGCTCAGTCCCTTTTCACAACTACCAGTTTAACATCTGAGCTGCCAAGCTGCTGCTTTTATAAGCACAGCTTTACTACAGCTGTGTACCAAATACGTAGCTCTGACTTCCTGAGTTACTCTGTTTGCAGGGTGATACGCAGGGAGTAGTTTTAAGCACACTGGAATAATCTCTGATACTACATAGACACTGAGTATCATGGCCCACTTTCGAGCTACTTATGCATATAGACAACTTTTTCTTAGTATTGTCTAAAGATAAACATTTCTGGAAAAAAATTCCAAGCTATTTAAATTGAGTTTCAGGTTTTAGTATCTGTGATGCTTTAACATCTTAGGAGCAGCAGGACAGCATGATATTAACAGAAAAAGACTGAGGCAGATACTGATGAAAACAGTTAAATATGCAAATCAGACTACATCCACTGGTTTAGGAAATTAAATACTTCTGAGTGAGTGTAGTTGTTATGATAGTCTGTGCCCTTAACAGGAACTTGTACAGTTATAAAAGAGATGTTATTTTCTAATCACAGGAGAAAAAATAATCACATTTCTAGTCCATGAGTCTGTGATATTTTAAAGTAGTTTAACACAATGGTAAGATACCTTGTACTTAATCCAAACCCACTGGAGCTTCAGATTATGCTGCTCCAACTTGCTGTGTGAATTTTCTTCAGGGGATTCCTAGTTGATTAAAGCTTGATAAAAACTGACATTAGGAAGGGAGAAGTTTGTTTGTATTCTCTTCTGTATTGAGTTAGCTGTCCCAAAATATAGTATAAAAGCAGCAGTTCACTTTTTCATACTTAGCTGAGGCAAACATAACGATTTTAAATTCTACAGAACATACTTGGGCAGAGTGCCCATATATTTTATTGAGAATTTTGCCTGATTAAGAACTATTTCCCCCTTATCTCTGAGTTTCTTGGACAAACTCTGTTGACTCTGATCCAGTAAAGTAGAGCAAGCTTCTTAATATGGCACATTAAAAGCTCAGCTGGGAGAGGAATGCAGTATTTTGTCTTTGCATTTCAATTGAGTCAAAACTTCTTATTTTAAGCTCAGGCTGTGAGAATCATCTTCAAGCAATATAGCATCATACACAAAGTCAGGTGATTGATGCTTGGAATGAATACAAGTGTATGATGGGGCACATCTTTCCTGTTAATAAAAACAGAAATAAGTAAGTGCAGCATTCAGACTTCCTTATTCAGTTCTGTCAAGCAATACAGTTTTGACTTCAGCATTCCTGCTGTTTGGAGTTGTGGACCTTTCTTTTTACACAGACAGCGTATTATCCTAATCTGCATGCTGGGAAAAAGTCCAGTTGAGAGTGGCTGAAATTCAAAAAGAAGTTTCACTTTTGACCACATCCCAGTTTTGAATCAAGACTGCTGATGTAGGAAGGCTTGCTACTTCTAATGTTGTGAAGAGGGTCTTGAACCTCTTTCTCAAAACTTTTTTCCTCACATTTTGCTTCCTTTTCTCTGTGAAAATTGCTCATATTTCTACCAGTGTAATAATGAAAAGAGTTGCACTTTTTATTTCTAAAACAAATGATTATTTTTTTCCACTTGTATTGAGACTTGTACTGAGCTTTGCCAAAAATTTGAATAGAAATCACCAGTTGTTCTGTAATTCTTTAAGCAATTACCAATGAATACACACTGTGGTTCAAAATGCTCTAAATACATAAAACTTCAGCAAGAAAAATCTAGCACAAATAATTAACAAGTAGCTGATGCAAGTATAACATATATATTTTTTATTTTAATACATATAAATTATGAAACATAAATACATTGTCAGTAACCCCATGAGTGATCTAGTTTATCATTTTATCACATGTTGAGTGAGGGGAGGCTACATGTACACTGACTGCTCATAAGCTAATTTATCTTGCAGGAGTATCAACAATACTCAGTTTAATATACAGAAGTACTTGTTAAGGAGCCTACAAAAACAGTATGGTGGGTTTAGACTAAAATCATACCAGAAGGTCCATCATTCAGTTCTCTGAATCATAAGAAAAAAACAGATTGTTTCAAACAGAAGATGAGAAATAATGTAATCTAACCAATCTGCACTTTGGCAGAGTCAACATAGGGTGGCTGAGGTTTGTTGCTTATTCTGAGCTAATCGATTTATTTGACAGAATACTGAAGAAATGACCATTTTAATTAAGAATGTGTTTTCCTGAAAAGCAAAAGTCTTGGTAGGTTCAGATGGGTCTTTATCGGTGAGTAGTTACAGAATGCTCTTCAGGGTCAACCAGCAGGGTGAACCAGTTGATGGCATCAGCCCTTACTTGGAAACTGCAACATTTAAGACACTGCTGAAAAAAAGTAGGTACTTGCTTCCTTCACAGTTTTTATTGCTTCTCCTAAAGCCTTCTGTCCATGATTCTTCATGAATTTCAAAGTCTATGAAGTTTTTTCTTCTGGGGCTTGGGAGTTGTTGCTTTTTAGATATCTACTGATTAAAGTTTTGCGACCCCTGCTTTTTTTTTGCTGATGCTACAGGTTTAGCTTTTCTGCTTCTTTAAGGCATTTTAGCATTTCTTCCTGCTTTCTTCCTATCTAACCAAATGTTGCAAAAGTACTCTTGCTCTTCTCTCTTACCCTGACTGCAGGCCTACTTTTTTTTCACCTTTGCATTATTTCCTAGGAGAATGAACAAATACTCCTGTGGAGTAACCAGTATCTGTTGGGAAGTGAATCATACTTCTGTTGTATGTTACTGTCTTGTGCTGTTATATCAACAATCAGTATTAAATATGTAGACATAATTAGCCTATTTGGGTTTGGAATTTTAAAGTAGGAAGATTTCCTGTTCCCTAAACCAATGCATTTAATTCTGTATCAATGACAGCTCTTTCAAACAGAGCAGACAAAACTACTTACATGAGATATATTGTTGCATAGCTCCTGAAAAATAAAATCTAAAAAAATTATTTCTAGTGATACACATAGAAGTATATATATATATAATTGTGTATATAATTTAAGTGCTTTAGAATACAGAAATATCAATATTGCTCTTTCAGTAAAGGGTAAACTGAGGTATAGAGAAATAAAATCTTATAGGTGACACTTGCCTTCGAAGAGGAATGGTAGAACATGGATTAAAAACTATGTAGGCCCTATGCAGAAGTGCTTATATAGAAGAATAAAATTGAATTACATATAAAGTGTTGATATCTTCTTGGAGGAAAACATAGCAGTTTTAGAAATCTGGGATGGCAGTACCACATCAGCAGCTATTTGCATAGTACTGTCAGGGACAACTGTTCTATAGACAATCCAGTGAATCAGAGCTGTTTGATTAGTCAAATCAAGTCTCTGTTGTAGCAATGCAGAGAGGTTATGTCGGCTAGCAATCTGATTTGAAATCAAACGTTTATGGATTAATGAGCACAAATCAATTGCTTCTAAGCCCCTTTTCAAGCAAAATCTTAGGTCTTTAGAAGTGTAGCTAAGTAGGGAATGATTAGCCTGGTCTGACAGCACAAGTGAGAATTTATCCCCTCAAAATATACTCGTTACAATTAAAGAAAATCCAAGCAATTAAAAGAAGCCAAAACAAAGCAGAGAACAAAATTTGCAAGTCATGTTTTCTATTTTATTAACATATGGTAATATAAGCAATCTGTAATCATAGTTACATTGCATTCTAATTAAACAATAAACTTAACAGAGCTATCCCATATCAGCTGAGGATCTGCCCCTCAATCTGTGTTTTAAAAAGCAGTCCAGGCCTCATCTCCAGATGACCCTTGCACTTTGATGTATGGAAAATAAAAGAGTATTCTTTCTTTCTTTCTTAGTAGTTCATTAAATTATCTTTAAAAAACGTGAACAATGTACATATTATAAAAGGAAGTATGTAATCCATTTGAACATAAAAAAAAAAGTTCTTCTTTTATAGGAATTAATTCAGAAATAATTCATGTACAATTTTGCATTCCCTTGGTCTCTCTCTTCTCCTAGAGGGCTCTCCTTTGGTTAGATACTAGTTATATCTAAATGCCACCTTTGTTTCTGCCCCCACTGAGCTTAACAGTTAATTTGCCTAGCTAGAATCAAGAAATCCTTGCTTTTATATTTTATCCCATCTCCATGGTGCAGTAGACGAATAAGAAGCATGTAGTTCTTACTGAGTTAAGTGAATAGAAACACTTTTCTGAAGAAAATTGGCTGGCTTTCACACACCACAGAAAAAAATCATCAATTAAAAATGGAAACAGCTGGAAATTAACTTCTTCCTCTTGTTGAAGGTAAATATTAAGCTGCTTCCGATTTGACTTTCCCTTTCTTTGTTTGAAGATGATTGTTATTATTTTACAATTATGCTTTCACTTCCTAAGGTAACAGTGATAGCCTTACCTGCTTGGGCTTGTTTTTGGAAAACTTGACTATATATAACATTTCATTTAAAAGTAGATGTACTAGCTTTGTGCACAACATAACTGAATTCTAAGTTCATGGAGGATAAAATTTTTATCAAAACAGTTTAGGGTTAGCAAAATATTTGCATTAAAATCTCTGGGACTTCAGCATTTTATACAAAGTGCTTTTGAAAGGCCTACACTTTTGCCTCATGTTGATTTCATAGGAGTTCAGGATCACAGAACTAAATCCTGGGAGTATAGTCTGCTCTTTCACTTGAAAGGTGATTTAATCTGGACATTAGAATATTTTAAATGGAAACATTAGTGATGACAGTCTTTAATCTGAAAAAACCCCAACCCAACACCAAAACAAAAACAGCAAGACGTCAGGCACCCTGTCTTAAAACTTTAAGAGGTAGATGCTGTTTTTTCCAAGGAGAAACTCCATGAACTGGCCTCTTTGGTGAAGTTTCACACTGTGTCACCATCTCAAAGTCATGATTGTTTTAGTGTATAATAGTGAATAATATCTTTTAGCTGTTTACTTTAGTGCTAATGATTTAATTTAATTTTGGTCAGTAAGTTGTATTAATTTAGGTTGATTGGCCCGTATAGGTTTTCTAGTTATTTTGGTTGGATTAGTTTAGTTGGGCCTAAATAATGCAAGCAAGGAGAATATGAAGCAAGTCATCATGTTGTCCTGTGACTGTGCATGTGCATGTATAGATACGAGAACCGATATATACATGTGCTTGTATGTACAGGATTATATATACCTATTGAAAAACTGAGGTTTCTACTTCAGAGAAAAGACATGATGGTAGCCAAAGGCACATTATTCATGTTGTCTAAAGAACATGCACTGGTATGTATTTAATAGCTAAAGAGTAATCAGAAGGAAATTCAAAGTAATTTTCAATGGTTTTTATGAAGACCAGCATTACTTCTGTTGTGAATAACCCAAAAGTACTTCACATTGTCCAGCTGAAAAGTTAACTGAGTCCTCATACAGTACTGGACAATCTCTGTTTATGAAAACAGCTGAAGATCTAATTTCATGATATTTTAAGATTTATTTTACAGAATAAAAACATATGTTACAATGAATCATCTGAAAATCCTGTGCAATTTCAGTCCAAATCAATGTGAAGCTTCTCCCACAGAGACCTATGGCATATATATATCAAGAGTGAATACATTCTGTAGGAATGCCTTTAAGCAAAAGCATGATAGAAGTCAGATGAGTTGTAACTCCCTGGTTCCTCCTTAGCAAGCAGTTCCCTGGCTGAATCCCTGTTGCTTGCAGTCTAAATGAGAACAAAACCACATAGGACATCACTAAGGCATCAGGAATATGGTTGGAGACAATTTCTAACTGGAAGAGATCATGAGGCACCTCCACATGGGTATTTCTGATTCCATTTGGGTTAGATGCATTTTACTTTTTTCTGGATGTGAAAGTCTTCAGCATTGCAACTACATGGACCTTTGGTCCTGTTGGATCTGGACAGTAGTTTGCAGGATTTCAGTCAGGAAAACACCATGCTGATACTGAGAGTGAGCTGTCAGGCGCAATGTCCATGTACAGCTGTGTACAACTGTTGCACTGCGCTAGAAGGTAAACTCCTTGCCACCAGTTTGGCTTGTGCAGTTGGTTGTGGCATGGTTGGGTTCTGCCTGTGCTGTGAGAAGGCCTGTTTTGAGCATTTCTGTAGGCAAAGTCCATGTGTCAGTGTCCTTTGGGCTAATGTAGGCAGCAGTGCAGACTGGTATGACAGGTTTTGCAGTCCATGGTATCTGCTACTACTGGTATCACCTTTGAAGAGTTACCAGAGTCAGAATTAGACACCTAAACCTGTTTCACTTGAATTTCTGTCAGATATTGAATGTGTATAATTGCTCACCATGCATTAAGATTTCCTAGACAAAATCTGTTGAGACTTCTAGGTGTTTTACCATAAGAGTATCCTGCTGTTTTCAACAGTGTTGCGAGGAGACAAAGCTAGTATCACTGTAGATGACTTCTGATTCTATTATAAATCATGACATTCAACAGCAAAGTCTCAACTATTTTTAAAGCTAGCAGTGCAAAATTATTTTCTTTCAGTGTGTTGTTTGGGTTAGGCTTCCATAGTTTCTTTGAGTTTAAATATGATCCTTCTGCACAAAACTGCCCACACCTTATGCTCTGTGGACATCAAAAGAAACAAAACTGGCTCAGTGATCTGGAGGCAGAATACACTGTACCCATGAGTGAGTAAAAGTGATTTATGTAACAGTATGCTGAGATACATAAATGATGGGTGGCAAGTATGTAGATCATGTAATCACACTCATGGCTACTGTTATAGTAGAAAGGATAAGATCTTGCTGAATTTCTGAAGGATGAGATAGTAATGGCAGTACAATACTTCCAAAAGACAAGTCAGATCTGAGAAATAAAATGCTACAATAAATATCTCAGTTACCTAAGAAGAGCTTTATTTTAAATTTTCCTCTATTTTGTGGTTGATTGTGAAGCTTTGGCTGTTTGGTTTTGGTTTATTTGTTTGGGTTTTTTTTTTTTTAATTTTATTTTATGTATTTATTTGCTTATTTACTTCCTCTCTTTAAGAATTGAAATGTATAAATATTTAGTCAGTTTTTTTCTTAATTAAAGATTGTGGTTGTATATGTCACTAAAGACCTTAGTGCAACTAATGAGCAAACAAGCTTTTGTTTAAAAGCTTCACAAGGTAATCAATCACAAATCCTGACTGGGAGCTTGTAGCTATTACTTTTTCTTGTCGGTAGAATTAAACCAAGGTTTACAGCTTTAAATTAATCAAGCTGATGAAAGGCTGGGGGTTTTTAATTTATTTTTGTTTTCATAAAAAGTAGATAAAATTGACTTCTATATGGGAAAAGTTAAGATAGGGATATACATGGTCAGAGCTAGAAATCCTGCAGCTGTGTGCATGTTCATGTGAGAGTAAGAGAAGATCCAGACAGATAGGTTACTTTGCAGTGTAAAAATGTTGAATTAAAAGGAAAAACGGTGGTGTTTACAGAGAATCTTGTATTTAACAAGAGCAGCCCTGGAAGGGAATGCTCCCAGTAATCTCTCTTTAACTGACTCAAGTGGAAGAAAGCCAAGTTGTTCAGTTGCTCAATGGGTTGCAATCATGTGGGAGAGTTCCCGGTTGGGAGTTGAAAACTGAAAACCTGACATGCATAAGTGAATGAAGCTACCCTATGTGATGTGTTGATTTAAGAGTTTTCTCTCCCTCCTTAAAAATACAGCCTTTGTCTGGGTGCTGAAGAGGTGACATTGTGAGACACAAAATTAGTTTAAAATTGACATTTTGGATATTGGTGATAATTTGTCCTGACTTTATGGCTACTGGTTGTGTTTGTGACAGGCAGGCTTGATCCAAGGAGGCACTGTGAGAGCCAAATTTAATAGACAACCATTGTAATTTTCTGCCTTGCGGGCAGCAGAGACTTTCTAATGTTCCTTCACCACAACAATCGGGGATTACTAAATAACAAGTCCACAGGATTGGGGGAGGATTGAAAGGATTAATGGAGTATGACAAAATTGCACCTGAGGGGGAAAATCTGTAGCAGTTTTTGTATCTTGATGTGGTACATCAGGCAAATTGGCAATCGCTACTGATCTTTACACATGCATGTCTTCAAATAAAGTGGGTGAAAGTCAAGCAGATGTAACTATGTGGCTAAGGCTGTCATAAACATTCATGTCATCAACTGCATAAATCACTTAATACTATCATTTTAAGTATTTTGATGATCAACTGTATTAAACATCAGTGGATTGTAGGCATTGTACTAAATCAATTTTTTACTCCACTATAACCTCTTATCCTGCTAAACTAAATCCTAAAAAAGATTAAAAATGTAGGGTTAGTCCAACCCTTCTCTTCAAAGGTAATTAAGGAATACAGTTCCTGTTTAGGAAGACTATTTTCAGCTTTTGAACTTAAAAAAAAACCCCGAAACATATAAAAAAATGTTTTGCAGTCTGCATTCATGTGCTGACCTGATGTTAACTAACTCCACTATCACTCTGATAAATACCATTTCAAACCAACAATAACAATCCTAATCCTGAGTTCTTTTGATATATTAATGGTTTTTAATAAAATGTTTAGCTCTATGAAACATGAGCAGTTCGAAGTATAGCAGTTTGTTAACATATGCTTGATTTCTTTTCACACTGGTTTAAACCAAAAATCCCACCACTGGTGGCAGTGGATTTTACATGAAATAAAAACAAGCAAGAAAATAATTATTCATCTTTACTTTAAAAACTCTGTTTTCTTTAAAAAGGAACTTAATATACAGTAAACATCATTTATTACCTCTCTAAGAAAAAGATAAACTTGGGAGCATTTCTTTGGCTTCATGGAAATTTTAGCTTGATGTTGTGCTCATAGTAGGGACTTAAACTTTAGATCATGGTACTTTTCCTCCCTGTTTGGTGTAAACAGTCATTGGGAAAAATAGCACCTGGTGCAAATGGTTAAACTTCATGTAGGTCTACACAAGAAAGAGTAAATTAGAGAAATCACATACACACAGTTGCAATCTGAGGTCATATCACAATGATTGTGAATTGTTTAAGGAAATGTTTCTTCCAGCAGCATTGACTGGAAGGTCATGTTGTTATTTAGTCTTTTGACTAGTGGAACAGCAAACGATTCATTAATTCCATTAGCCGTCCTTTCTGCACACTAAGAAAAGCTAATGTAATTGTCAACTATTCCTAATGTATACTTAAGCTGTCAAGGATCCTGGAAGACTTCAGTTATTCTCTTTGAAGGTATCAAATGAAGGGGTGGGCTATTTTGTGTCTTTAAAACAGAAATAGAGAAAAAAATGTGCCACATTATGTAAGCTAAAAGATTTCTTTTTAATGTAAAGTGACACTCGAATACAGTTATGCTGGGCGGGTTTCTGACTGGTAAAGCTTCTGGGTTTTGGTTTTGGTTTTTTTGTTTCTTTGCTTTTTTAAGAAGTCTTAAAGTACAGGCTGTCAGTACACCATTAAAACCCGTCTTGTCTCCAGGAGTCATGCCAGGGATGTCTTGTTTCCATTCCCTTCAGGTTCCCGAGGTAGTTCAGTCTCACCTTTGTGCTGCTGTGTGTGGTAGACAGGCGAGTATAGCATGACTGAAGTTGGTGGGCTTGCTGTGCTCTTCTTGCATGGATATTAGGCAAAATCGTGGTGCATATTTTTTATAGCTTGTCACTGTGAAGTTTCTGGTGGCTTAGTGGACAGCAAAAGTGAAAAACATCACGTGGATCTGCAAAATTAATGGTATTTCTTCCTGCTGTTAACAGAAATGACAGCTGAAAGCCTAGTCTACTACATTTAGCAGGAAAACGCAAAGAGGGGTTCTAGGGTGAGTAGCCCAAAGTGGTTTGCATCTGAACTGCAACGTCTCCCCTCCAAGTTATCACTGCTATTGGTAGTGTTTTGCAGACAGAGAGTACTTTTTTTCTCCATAGAAGAGACAGCTATATTGAAAAGGCAGTGAAGCTCTTTGGTGCAAGATACTTAATTTTAACTTTGGTTAAAAGAGAAAGTAGGTAAGCAAATCCATGTAGGATGGGTTTTTGTCCACCCTGAGAAGGAAAAACGTGCTCTCCTGCAAATCTTAATGTCCCAGACATCCTTTGTGGAGGTTAAAAATCCGCCATTGGTCATTACACATTTCAGCATATTCCTTTTATTTGGCAATAATGAATGCAAAGCTGTCTTGTCCTTTGCAAATACTTTGAGCTGTTCAGATAACACATTGCAGAGTGGTTGGACATAAATCGCATAACCCTACTGTGCTCTGTTTGAAAGGAAAGTGCAACTTTAAATTCATTATTGGCTAACTAATTTTCTGGTATGCTTTTCACACAGTTTTGAGTGACAGTCCCACACCCCCAGTACATAATTTCTTTAATTGCATTGCTGAAAACTTGACTTTCTCCTTAAAAATTTAATTTTATGTCCTGATTGTAAAATAATTAGTAGTTTACTGCTTACTCTGTTGTCCTGAAAAAGGAAACACATTTTGCATACTTCTCCAGACATAACATTGTCACTGTGTGATGATTTTTCTTTAAAACATGAAAAACTGTAGAAAAGGAGATCTGTCTGTTGGGAAAGTTTTGCTCTGTGTGTGGTATAATGTAATGAGTAATCATAAATGTAAAACAGTTGATGTGAAAATTTCCTATATAATGATTATGCAGTAGTTAGTAGCCACAGTATACTATATTACTCCTGTTATGTATTTTGGAGGTGGACGCTATGGATTCATAATACGGTTTAACTTGTATAAGTAGTATCAGTCCATCTGAGGGATATTCTTTCCCCAGGCTAAGAATTACAGATTTACAGTGTTGATTTTTTTGAATCTTATGAGCCACTACAGAGTGGAAAATATTTAAGGATAGCAGTGTATGTGCTTCTGTATGTTACTGAGTGTTAAAATAAGCAATCAGTTGATTATTAAATAAACTAATATATATATATA
>VXBU01018021.1:123155-261625 GCA_013400315.1 Bombycilla garrulus | reverse complement strand
ATGCAAAGAATAGTTGCAAAAATCAGGTGAAATGTTTCACTTTTATTGTAGTAATAGGCACCATTGCTATGTATTTATCTATGCATAGTTTAGGAGAGAAGAAGATGCTGTCAATGATTCTGTAATATTTTCTTCATTGTAGTGGCTATGGAGTTGAATAAGAATTCACTAATATGTGTAGTAATGAATCTTTAAAACTATAATTTCTAATCAGTATTGGACAGTGCAAATGAACAGGTGTCCTTTAAAAATGGACTTTTGTACACTTTGAGTAAAGAATTACCTAAAAAAAGTATAAAGTAGTTGTACATTCAAAATGTATTAAATTCCATTTTTCCTTTGCTATATTTTGTAAAATGTTTTCATTGTAAACATTATGCCTCTCACACATGTCAAATCAAAGTTCTTTATTTTAGAAATATATACCTAATGTAATTGGAAGCTTGTTGCACTCTCATGCAATGTATATATTGTGACTTCAAAAAGTCTGTACTGAACTTTGCTCAAACTACTAGTATGTGAATTTCTTTAAATTTATTTTTAATTAATGATATGAAGGGTAAGATCCTTTCTAAATGTACTTTAAAATTCACAATAAAGTTTCAGAAGTTCTTTTGTACAATGTTGAGGCTTTGTGTTGAATTTTCTTGTTCAAATTCTTTTAAACTGGTATCTTGATTAAGTTCTACATCCCTCAAAAATGTGTAAATCTGTATTTAACATCATCACGATTTAAATCATGTGTGCCCTGTCAAAAACTGCTGTAATTCCATTTACTTCTGAGTAAATTAGGCTATTGAACACAGTGTCTCCTGGCACTTCTGTAATTTCTGATCTAGATTCAGAGTTCAAGAATGTATTGGACTTCAAGGGCAAGATAAAATATATCTCAATTTGTATATCAGCCCAGTCTAAGAGACAATACAGAATAAATTGGATGAAATAGTGGGGAAAACATAGAAAAAAACATGCTGATTTTAGAATATCAAAAAATCTATTTTATAGCTCCCAATGAAAACAGAAGTAAATATGGCAATGCTGGAAAAAGATGCAGTGGTACAGCACAAAGTCAATTCAATTGCAAGCTTTCAGTTTTATTCTGAAGTTCCACATCTTGTGTTTTTAATGTTATTACTGGATGATTCAGTAGTAATTGAGGTAAAAATATTGGTGGCATCAATGGGGAATTTGCCTGAGTGGAGAGGTAATTGAGCTCTGTGAAGCTTGCAATAACAATTACTTTTTCATGTCTGACCTTCTTCATCTGGAAAAAAACAGTGACAATTGTTTTGCTCAGATATAGAAGTTTCTATTTAACTATATGTTTAGCAATGACTAAAATGGTTAAGCAAGAGGGTGGTATAATTTTTCTTTTGAGGACAAGACAGTCCCATGAAATGGATGACTGTTTAGCTGTTTACTTAATCAAAAGAGGATTTGGCTTCTAATTTTGTAGATGAAATCTTTAAAAACACTTAACATTGTCACTGTGAAAATTGTTTGTGGCACAGTTTTAGGTCATTTTTTTACATGTTTGACAACTCCATATGGCATACTTGTATTATCACAAGATAGCAATTTTTCAAGATGCTTTCACTGGCACTGCTTATCTGCATATCTGAAGACATATATAGCTTGATAGTTTCCATTCAGAAATCCCAATATAGCTCCTTAACTATGGTTAGCTGGAGTTTTGCACATTAAAAATGTAATTCCGATGTCAAGTAAATCTGATTTGAGAATGAGCTAGAAATGTCTTTCAAAATCCCCTATTTAACTTGTCTGTTTAAATAGGTAAAACTTCTAGAAATTATTTCCCACTGCAAAGCTTCAACTAAGGTCCAAGGCAAAATTAGACCTAATTATCTTAATGGCAGATAATACTCAGCTGAATACTTTACTTACAAAATGCGTTAACTTTAATGGTGCTATTCGTACAGAAAATCAGATCTTTCTTTCTGAGTGACTCCTTCTTTAAAGACCGAAGAGCAGCTTTGAATTGTCTTCAAAAAGAACCTGAAATTCAGGCTCTAAAGAGAGCCCTCAGATCTCTGCAGAGAGATAGTTTCACCGTACTCAACTATTTTTTAACAGTCTGTAATAACATTTATCTCATTAAAGATCTGCTATGGGGCTAACTCAACACTCAATTACAGTGAAGCACTGATACTCCAAATGAAAACCATTTTCACTTTTAATTCTTGAAATGGGAACGGATGTTCAAGTATGCGCGTCTGAGGAAACACTGATGACCAAAAGGAGGTAGGATCCTGCACTTTTCTTGCAAATATAGCCAGAGACCAGAAATAGCACACCAACATTTACTCACGACAGAATAAATAAAACAGTCACTGTCATCAGGATTGCAAGTCGGCACATTGCCTGTTGACAGTTTGATGATAGTCATCACCTGCTTGGCTTGCTGTACTTGGGACCCATAATTGTCTCTTGATGTACGGTTTTCTGTCTTTTCACTAAGGTTCATATTGTCACCTTTTCCATTTTGAATTATGAACCTTTTTATTGCAATACTACTGCCAAAGTTAGGTTATTAGACTAATCTGGAACATGATTGGGTAACCCAGGCCCATACTAGCTGGCAGCAAAATCTGAGAGGAGCCTGTTAGTCTTAGTATTGCACAGTGCACTTGAAAGTACTCCTTGGGCCAGGGGTTGTGTCACCCAGTTCTGGATGGATGGATTCCCCTTGTGCAGAATCTGACTTTACCTGAGATTGAGGGATCCTGCGTTCATTTTTAAATAATTTGATGTCAGTGACAGAAAAAGGATCCCTGATGTTCATAAGCAGAATTCCCATCCTAAGTTTCATTTAATAAAGCTTTATAATACTGCAATAACTTGGTAAAATGGTGGCAAAAACAAAGAGGTTGTTGAATTAGAATATGGTAACTTTCCCTAAGTAGGACAGACTTCTTGTATGGGGATTTTTTAAGAGCTATGCTTGAGACTGATGAGTGCCAGCTTCTAGGCCATTTAGTCATAGTGAATACGATACATCAACATGCCCCTTTTTTAGCACAGTAAGAGCCAGATTATGGCCAAAATAAACTAAAATCTCATCATTGATAGCCATCATCAAAGGAAAAAAAGAAAAACAGTTTATTAGGGGCCCAGGGGGACAATTTAATTAGTTTTTGAACATAAACTCAAAAACAATACCCTACAGAAAGACCTCTAAATTAAATCTTATTTTGATCTTGTGACTGTTACATTTTTTGAGTTTTTGCAGGTTTTTATATATCAAGTAATACCATCAATCCATGAAGTTAGATGTTAAAGGGCATGAAAAAAATGACTCAGTCAGTTATTTCTATATGCCTTAATTAATTTCAACTTTCTGTTCTTAATAGAAGAAATTATTTTGATGATGAAGTTTAAGGAAGTGCTCTAGCATCTTTTCAGCTTCCTTGAAGACAGAGAAAATTTCCCAACAGTCAGCATTTAAACATCTGATAGAACCGGCTTCTTTTAAAGGAAAAAAAAAATATTTTGCCTTTGAAAAAGGCTTCCTTTAGATTTTATATGGGGAGCAGATTTGATGTAGGAACTTGTTCCATTTCATTTTTGCATATTCACTCCCCATTTAATACAAAATGTTTTCTTGTTTGCAACATGAAGCAGGATCCTGTCACTGCACTGCAAAGGGAAAACACGTAGTGGGCTTGGCATTCCCTGACAATATGCGTTCATTAAAGCTTTAAAATGTAAATGTATGGAGAAATGCATATCATATCTTACCACAGAGCTTCACAGCTATTGCGTTCATTGCCATTACTGTGTGGCAGAGTTGCTCTTCTTTTTTTAGCTTGTTTGCCTTGTAAATGTAACCATATACAGCAAGTTATATTTAGGAGTGAATATTTGGGAGTTTTGCAACCTCAGCTAATCAATAGGAGTCTTAGCTCAAGCTCCGTTAGACCACTAGCAGTTTAAATTAGTAACCAGTGGTTATCAGATCTTAAACCTTGCAATTTTTCTCCCCAGCCAGGTTCCTTCTCAAACTTCTTTGCAACACTATTTTCAGGTGACTACTCAATATCTTATCAAAAGGAGTGGGTGGATTTGAATTCAGATAGATGGGAAATGTTAAACGGAAATTGCTCAAGTATTGCTTTGACTATGGCTAGAAAGACGTTAATTAAAAGCAGGGGAGAGCATAATCCTTTTCTGAATCCAAATGGCTATGACAGTTCCTACAGCTGGGAGGTACAGGGCATGCTTTAACCAGCTACAAAGCTATTTAGATGTATCAGAAAATAGAGTGTAGAAAGATTATACCAGTGAATCCAATTCCAGAAGTGTCACATCATCCGTCCTTTTGCCTTTAGTTTTTTTATTTTAATGCTAAATACTTGAAACACAATCTATCATTTGGAATGTACGATAATTGCAAAATAATGTAAGATTACATTATTTCTGTCAGAAATATTACCTTTTCAGTCTAACAGTATACAGCAATATGCCTGACAATAGCATTATAGGTGGTTTGGAAAATATTTTCCTTCTCCATCTTATTCAAACTTGCTTTTTCAAAGGCTTAGTCAGAGATCACAGAAATAAACCTCAATTTCATGACAGAAAACCATACATTCCTCAGTAAGGGAGGATAACCACAGGGACAGGGCCCACTTGCAGAACCAAGGCAATTTTTCCTTTGCAGACAGAAATGTCGCTGCTTTGTCCTTCAAGGGAGATAGAGGTGGAATGAGCTGCTGTTGTGTGTGCTTCAATAACAGAACTTTGAGACATCATTTTACAACCAGTACACTTGGTATTTATCTCCAGGTGTTCTTTTAAGTCAATTATTTCTGCCATCGATGTGCTTCTTTTTATAGAAGTCTCTGACAGGACACTTATGTCTCTGTGGTGACATGCCTGCCTACCACAGGGGTACAGTAATAAAACATCAACAGTCTTAAGTCTCTGTGCTTCTTTGTGGTTTTATGCTTTATTTTTAAAAGTATCTTGACATGGCTTTTTTGTGAGGTTTAGTTATGGGTTTGTTTGGGGTATTTTTTTGTCTTCTGTTATGCTGGCCCAGTCTTTCCAGACTTGCAAAATTACTGATTTTTTTTTTTCTAATTAATATTCTTTCTTAGATAATTTCTTTTGCTGATATAGGTCTTTATCACGATGACAGAGTATTACCTTGTTGGAGGCAAACGTTGACATCACTTAGAGTTATACCTTTAAAAACAGAAGCTGTATATTATTGTCCTGAGCCAAATACTTTTATAGGTACCATTGTAAACATATTTGCCATAGACCATGACAAGAAATTAGATAGGCTGTCTTTGTGTGACAACAATGTCAGGCTACATTGGAAATAAATGGGAAATCAACATTATTTAAGAGAAAGACTAATCCACTGTCATATCCAAAAATAGCTGGTTGCCAAAAGCAAATATTTCACTTAAGTAAAGGCTTTGAGCCTTTTTTAAACAGGACCATTTCAAGAATTTTGTGGGGAAAAAAGATAAAAATCTATAATTTTCAATAAAGATATGAACTTCTCTAAGAAAAATAATGTCAGAAACTCTTTTAAGCATTTTCTCTAAAGAACTAATAACATAAAAATCCTGTGTAAGAGAAATAGTTCCAGAAAAATAAATGCTATCCTTTAGTATTGTCAGTTGCGTACAATTATCTTGGTTTAAATTCATTTGACTGAATGATCTAATCACCTAGACACTCATTACAGTTAGTGGAGAGAAACAAACAATTTGGGGGCATTGATTGATCTCATTTCATCCTGAAGGAAGTGCCAAAATCCAGTCCTGTGAATTTAATTCTAAATGTTAGTAGCTCATGTTTAAACGTGAACTCTGTAGAGATTTAAATGCAGATGACATCTGTTTTTTCAGACATCATATTTCTTTGAGTGTTCTGTCTGAGTACTTCCAGCCGCAATATTTCTCTGACAAGGCTGTGAGTTCAATATATGGAATAAAAGTCATTACTTGCAGTGCTCCTCATTTAGAAATGGATAAGGAATAGAATTAAATATCCTGGAATATTTTCAGTCATAGCAGGTTGAAGCCTCGATAGGCATTGTCATTGTAGTACCTTAATAAAAAGCATAATTGATGATCCTAGCATTTTAGATATTCTTTAACATTAATGTAAAGAAATATGTGTGCTTTTAAGCCAGTTGACTACTTGATGACAGTTGATTTATATGTTGGTCATTATCTCCTTTGAAGAAGCTGGAAGAGTTAGGACATTTCTAAGAGCAAGAGCTCTATTTTGACCTATTTTTTAGTTGGAAAAAAAAAACATTGAAATTAAATTTCATGCTGGAAAGTGGCTCTTTTACCTTTGCTACATGCAAACATTGTCTTGCAGCCACCTGTGTCTTTCTCATGTCTAACTTACTTTAAAAATTGGCATTTTTCTAACAGCTAGCCCAGAAAACTCAAACCTGAATGACAGGCTTGAATTCTTGCTTTCTTATGCATCATCACCAATTAGACATGAGTCAGACTAAATTGCTCGATCAGGTTTTTGTGTTTTTTGCTTTCTCTGAGGGATTTGCATTCTCTAACTGTTTCCTCACAGATTTAATTTGTTTACTTTTTCTGGATGGGAAGGGGTTAACTTTATTATTTAACCCTTGATCTTGTGACAGGGATGGAAGAAGCTTTATTGAAATATTCTTTAAAATTTTCTTCCAAACTGCACCTGACTCGAACGTTATTCCAAAGGGTATGGATATTTATTTGTTAACCTCTGGCAGCACCCTCTTGTCCAAGCTCCATCTCTATAACAGCTTAAGGCTCTTAACACCATAGGTCCAGCTGGCTGTCTTTATGTGTCAAGGATGCTAGGGACTGGGGTACTTTGGTTGTTCTGTTTTTCTCAGTTTTATATGTTTGAATCCACTGCTTCCACTAATTTTGTCTCTGGGATGAAGAAGATTTTAGCTTTCAATGACAGCAACAATAACCATAACAAATAATAATAATAATAAAAAAAAAAACAACAAGGAAGAGAAAATAATTTCAAGTCTAAATTCTAAAAGAAAGATCAACAAGCCTATATAATTTTAAAGGCCTATATTCAATAAATGCCCTAGATAATATTTATTTCACAGCAGGACATGATCAAGAGCCTGGAATTTATAGAAGACTCTGAGCTCTCAATCCATTCTATTTTTTTCCAGCTGTTCTGCCTTTGGGAGCAGTGGAGCAGTCTGGAAAAGACTGCAGCAGATGAATCCAGACACTCCTTTAGAAACATAGCAATGAGCAAAATATGTCAGCATTTCTCTACCGACAATTTGCAATAGGTGATCTTTCTCAAGAGTCTGTTGCACAGTACTAAAAAGACATACAAAAGCTTAGCATGCCCATGGGGCTTGGGAGCCAGATAATTTCTCTCAGTGAGTTCACATCCATAAGTTAAGGACTATATTCTGGATGGTAGCTTTGTTGGTATAATAAAGACTCATAAAAGAGAAATATATAAAACTAGATCCATTACCATGGAAATAGTGAAAGGTCATTTCCATGGAAACCATGAGAAGTTCTCATGCTATGATTTTGAGGAAGCCTTTCTTTGAAGATGCAATGCATTTATACAATGAGCCTTGTTTTAAATTAAATTAAATCTATATATGTAAAGTGATAGACATTTTGAAAAATTCAGCTTGGTACAGCCATTTGCTGAAAAAAGAATGACTATCAAATCCAGATGTGTTACTCATTTCGGCTATGGGGAAGCTGTTTGGTATCTTTTTTTGTGCCTAGTGCTGTAAATGGCTGAGATTTCTTACTGAGAACAGTAACCTTTTAGGATTCAGGACTACCATTTCTGTTTTCAATGATTTCCCTTCTTCACTAAGCCAGATGCCAGAACTTCAGCCTCGGGAGAATGCTTTCTAGTAGATATGCATATATTTGTAATTTGAGAGCTCATTCAGGCACAATGATGAGAAAATTTCAAGGATCTGCCTTTATGAAGAAATTCTCTAAAAGCAGTACAAAGAGTGGGATTTTGTAGAAATGTCTGTGAAATCCTGTGCAATCTAATACATCCTAATTTTTGTTCCTTAGTATCCATCACCACTATCTTTTCTGATTTTTCCTTTAGGCAGTCCAATATGTTGTTCTTTTTAGAGACTTTTGAATAAAATTTCATAAGAACTACATAGACAATTAGCCTATAAATTTTGCAAAAATTCTTATCTGAATAAATAATTCTCCAGTGTTTTTTCATAGTGAGAGGAATGTACTGTTTCTATAATGCAAGAATGGAAAGATAAACAGATAAATGAACACTAAGGTATTTAAAGGTATTTATACACACACACCCTACCATCATTGTGTATTTCCAAGCAAATAAAAAGTTTACTTGAAAAATCTTTAAAATTTCCTAAACTATCTTTAAAAAGTAGATCAACTTCTGGATCCTCGTGCACTAGAGGACAAGAATCCCTACTTAAAATAATTTACATAAAATCATAATGAAGGTTGGAGCCAGACTACTTTCTTTTTCTCTTATCTCATCAGAACCACTGAATCAAAAAGTCAGGGCATCTACTTTTACATACCTGTTTTAGATTTGAAACAGCAGTAAGCTTTCAGACATCCTACTCCCCAGGGCTGCCTATGAAGTCAATGGGCAGAGTTAGTGATAGCTAAGGTTAGGCAGACTCTGCACTACAGGTCTTGCCCACTGTAGTATTTAGGAGTCTGTGCCCCATTAGTCATTGGAATGCAGTCACTTAAATGTCTTTCCCAGCCTGACTATGCAAGTACTTGATTACAGAGGAAGCCCAGCTATGCAGCCACCTGAATCACCCTTTATTTTAGGAATAGCAGTACCTGTAGGGCTGTGGTGGCACTTTTCTAGATAAAGTTCTGGGTACTGTCCATACATTCTTTCCTGTCAGGATTTCAAAATGCTAACCAAACATTAAAACTTCTACTTTCCTATGTTTGAGTGAGCTAAGGATCAAAATGTGTTAAAACCAGCATTTCTAATTTTCTACTAATTCAATGGTTTATCAGTACTCACTTTGAAAAAGCTTGGGCCTGGCTTCAATCTCAGAGTCTGGGAGTCTAGGACAGGGAGTTCTTGCTAAAAATAGTATCTGCTTGCATCTGCATTAACTGAAAATCAATTCAAGTTGTTTATCAGAAGTTTTTTTATAAGTGGGAAGGAAGAAGTGATACACGGGTCACTCTGCATAAGGTTTTCCTGATTTGACATCCTGACTTTCAGAGTGCAGGTAAACTGAACATTGTGAGTGTTCTGCATTATTTGTCATTTCAAGGGAGTTGGTTGGAGTCGTCATACACTTTAATCACAAAGTCTAGTACATCCATGCACTTCAGGCTTTGAAACTGGAGATATTTCCATTGCTGAACAAAGATACAGATCCTGATAGCAGAAGATTCTTTGGACATGAGACCACCATGATGGGTCTGCTGAGTGACATCTAAGTTAGGATCTTTCAAAAAGTTCTATGTATATCCCGTCTTTGTTCATTTGTCTTAGTTTCATATATGATCCAGAAGTCCGCTTTCATTTTTTTCGTTATTTCAGCTGTCAGTACCGTCCTACGACATTTATCAGAAAGTGCTCTGTTAACAGATTTTTGAGGAAATCAAACCAAAATATTTAAAAATTAATTCAACAGCAAATAAAAATCAGTCTAAATTCTATGTCTCATATCTGTTCTTAAGTTTTGCTTCTCTAGTCTTCCCCACTGGAAAGCTATGTTCAAAGTTAATTTTTTTTTTTTTTTTTGGCAGGAAAGTTCTGAACTACACTCAACAAAAAGTATATCTATAGTTTTCTATTTAGTTATTTATTTTATTTAATCATCTACCGTTGCCAAGAAACTGTAGTCATCTAGCAAGTTTCTGTTACATTTGGCCAGATCCAGAGCAAAGTCAATGAAATACTCAGAGAAGTTTCAACAGCTTTGGAAGAACCTAATTTCATTTGTATACAGCTCAAAATATCAGAGAGCTGATTCATGTAATGAACATGAATCAAGCCTATGGCAAATACTGCAGTTCAAGAATTCCATTGCAGATGTGCTGGAAATGAAAAAAAAGGCCTTGAAATCAACTGGGGCAGAGGAGATAGGAAGAGACACAACATGAGCATTTGTATATGGTTCCCTTTGTGCCTTCCATTACCTAGTTTGTAAATATGTAGATGACTTTCTTATTTTCTCTAAATTATTTTTATTTTTAAACCAAAATGTGGTTACTTTTAACCTTCCCTGTTCCCTCCACCTCTTTGTTTTTTTCCAGCTAGGTTTTTAGGAGGCTATATTTAGTACAGTGAGCCAGCCGTGGTCAGTTGTCCCAAGCAACCCCTGGCTTCTACCATTTGTAAAGGTAGCACTTTAAACAGCAGTCTTCCATATCTTCCAGACATTAAAATAAGGAATGAGGCAGGACCAGATCCACTTGGTCTAACCTTCTGGGCCCAATCCAGATCTTTTACAAAGTTTCTCAGTGACAACTGATATCCTGATACACTTTTCACTTTTGGTGTTTGGAAGTGTTAAGTCTATTCCTTTGTTTATTAATTTTTAAATAATATAATTAATAAATGCATAAAAAAGGATCTGCATTTCTAAATGAATCATTTTCATCAAAGGCAGTAGGCTATCATTACAACTGATAGTGTTTAATTGACATTTTTGAGATTAAAAGAAAAAAACATAGTTTCGAATTATTAAAATGGAACAAATGATAATTTGATGTTTTGAGCTCAAGAGCAAGAATCATAACAGTATTTCTTTGTATATTTTCTGCTCTTGATTATTTCAAAGTGGGAAATTGGAAAATATAGGTTTGATTTCTTTAGAGGATATTTATCTGCTGAAAGAGCAAGCAAAAGGTTATCCTGAGATGACATTTTTGAGTATTTTATGAAAAGAGGGATGATAAGGATTGTAGAAAGAGATGCAAGGAGTAAAGAAGCTTTATTAAAAAAAAAAGGCAACAAAAGTGAAATTATCCATCGTTTCAGATTTTCAGGAGAATATATGCTAAAATGTCAGAAGAAAAATATTCATTTTAATTATTATTTGTCAGTAGAAGAGATGAAATATACCACCACTCATTATTTTTATTATCTGATTTAGTTTTGATTACAAACAATGTTGATACCAACAATAACTTCAAAAGTGTACTGTCACAGCCAGATCCCATGTGCCTTGCTCTCTGCATTTGCAGAACATTTTACAGCACTGATGCCAGTTCTACATACAGTGCCTTTTAGCAAATTAAAGAAAGTGGTATATGTGTTTCAAGATCAAATCCCCAGTTGAGAAGTAACTCAGGAAACCAGAGACAGAATTTTGTGTATGTTTGATGGTAAACAAAACTGTAGGAAGATGCAGCCAGTATTTTTAAACAAAAAGCTCTCCTCAGTCTGTTTCATATCATTTGAATGTCAAAAGTGCTGTAACTGAATTAGAGATCAGAGAAGATTGGCCTTGAAACACAAAAGTTTATAAAAAATTTCTGGAGTGGAAGGCATAATTAAAACCGGAAGGAAAAAAGTGATAGTCATGCCAACAGAAACAAAATCTCGTCTCACTCTAATATAATGTATCAATTTTTTAATGGTAATAATAAATATACATGGGGTACATCTCTCTGTTAACAGCTGTGGCAATTGAAATGTTATTCACAAAAAGCAAGAGAGTCTCAACCAATTCCCTCCAACTCAAAATGTGGCATTGGTGTCCTTAGGGGTGTGCTGGGTACAGGAGAAGGGCAGAAGCAGGAGCAATCAACAGAAAGGAGGCATCTGTTCATCCAGGGCTTGTTAAAAACCAGGCAGGGACACAGATTCCAGCTGCCTCTTAAGTGCTGGGTAGGGAGCTGAGGTCAAGAAGAAGGAATCAAGACCTTGTTACTCATCACCTCCCATATCCTCCAAAGGTTCAGGGCAGGATTAAAGCCAAGGTGATTGCTTATTCATTACTGACACTAGGCAAACCAACATTTATCTTTACCTGACCTGCTGTACTGCCCAAAGGCCTGACTCAAGCATAAATATATACAGAAGGTAAAAATCTACCAGCAGTTCAAAGTTGCCCTTTAGCGGACAATTAGAGCAGCACAGTTCTTGCTTGTTTTTCTGCAATATTAACCACACTGTCAGTGCTGAAACAAGTGATATTAAGTATAAGATGATAATATAGTCAATAATAATAATAATGCAAGATATAAGGCTCACTTCTTCCATCAGGGAAAAATCTGCTGAGTTAATAAAGTGTACTAGGTTAAATTTTGCATTTTTTTGTCCTTTCACAAATATAAACATAGGATGCACAATTAGTTGTTACAGGATTATGAGGATAAAATCCTGCCAAAGATACTTTCAGGTCTTTTATGAGTCACTAGCATTGTTGTGCTTTAACTGTATAGCAAAGGATTATTATCTTTAATGTTTTGTATAGTTTAATTCCTCCTTTAATAAATAGAATAAAAACCATTAAGAAGTTTGTTTTGTGAGCTATTCCCTAATCTTGATATTTTTATTTATTTTCACTTTGAGGTTTGTTTTTTTTTAAGTTTTTTATTCTTTACATTCTTGTAAGAAACCATTTATTTGCAAGGTTTTACAGTTATGGCATAATTGACAAAGTGACTAAACACATAGGAAATTAGTAATCCCTATCTTATGTTTTTATTATATATCCTTATGTATAATAACCTTGTATAGAACATGCTTTTAAAATCTATGTGTGGGTGTGTGCATGTATAGAATTTAAGTGTGATAATATTTTTGTGACTTACATTTTATCTGTTCAGATAAGTAATTTGCCTACCTTTTTTCAGGAAAATGTTGCATAGTTTTGTTTCACCTACTCCCATAAAATTCTAGGTCATCTCAATGATTTTGCAGTTTTTGTTGTGTAGGCATTATCTCAGTCTTCTAAACACTGAAGACTTTAAACCTCTTTTTAGTTGTTTTGATTTTCAAGAGGAAGCAACAGCTATCATGTTCCCATTGATAATAATAGAAATTTTGTATGTTTGCTGTGAGAGCTGGCCTAGTGGCGTAACACATCTAGCTAGATCATCCAAATGGCATTCAGAATCCTCCCAGAGTGGGTTGGATCCATATCCAATCCCAGTTACACAATGCAATCAGACAGTTATTGCTAACTGTACTGGAATCACTAACTCTTTGGAGTGTTGAGTTGATAACCATTGAAAGAGCTAAAATATCTTTGTAAATAAGCATTAGAATTACTATGTTGGAGATATTTTACATCCTTCTTGATATTTGTTTTCATTTCCATCACCCCAAGTTGTACACTAGATATTTTAGAGAGTTAAGATTGCTGGTGATGTGATCAAAAAAATTACTGTGAAAAACCTGTAAATTCATGTAATTCTTCTTAGTGACTTTCCTGTCAGTGCCAGGAGAAAGTCAAGGATGGCTTTTCTAATTGCCAGCTTTGTGAATACAGTATCTGAAAATCCATGTTTCTGAGTTTTAGATTTATCTTACCAATAAAAAATTCTGCAGTTCAGATTTTGATAAATAATTTTGCTGATGGTGTGCAAGAAATTCAACTGACTTTTAAATGAGGACTGATTCTGTAAAGGTAAAAACTTGGTATTTATTGTTAAATGAGACTTGCCTGACTCTTAGAATAGCTGAGCAGATAAGTTCTTATGAGGGAAAGGACAAGAATTGGTCAAGCAATGACTTTGCTGAGTTTATTTTTAAATATGTCTAAAATACCTGACCTTAAGCCTGCTGAAAGATCTGCTTTAATTTCAGCAGGTTTTGAATGTTGGGCTGATTAAAGATTACAAAGCACTTACTTCTCAGTTCTTGTAAGTACATTTATGAGAGTTTCTAAGGTTCTGCATGTACAATATGTACCATTATAATACCCTGCTGAGACAAGACACTTTGAATCTATCCTCCATCATACTTATTCTGACTCTGCAGATGTGGGGTCTAGTTACAACCCGATCTTGCCTTTTTCAACTTTAGAAACATATTCATTGTATTTTCAACTTCATATATTTCAATATCAGTATTCTATGAGAAAATACATTTTGAAATCTAAATTGTCTAACAAATGCACATGTTCTTTTTGTACCCTTAACTGGAGAATCTGTGAATTGAGTGTATAAGGAAGGTATGAAAGGCAAAAAGTCCTTATAAATAAACCTTTATGCTTCAAAAATAGTTTGATGGAATCAAACACTTCTTTGAAACAAAGCTCAAATATGCATTTGATACAATGATTTTTAATGATAGAGTCCACGGGTATCTTGAGACATCCCATTTCTCGTTTCTTGGCAGTTTATAACAACTGATACTGTGTAAGTCAAATCCATCAGAGGACACCTTTCTGCAAATTTCTATGCTCTGCCGTTGCAGAGCTCCCTAAGGGCTCTGGAGACACAGGAGGAGCGATGTTTATTACAAGCTTCATTTATTGAAGAAAACAGCTCTTGCATTTAGGGGGAGGATCACAGAGACACAGTGAAACTCGGAGAAATCCCTCAGCTCTAGATTTTAAATCTCCCAAGCTTGCTTGTTCTTTTATTTGTCTGTCATTGTGCACAGAACAGCATGACCACTGTTTGCCTCCCGAGCCACAGCTGCCAGCAGGGGATAACTGAGAGGCCCAGTGCAGTAGAGGGGAGGGGAGGATGTTTACAGTGACCCAGCCTGCCTGAAGTTTATGCAGAAGGAGCTGCTATTAGAGAGGTACGAAAATGTTAAAAGGGAGGATTTCTTGTCTGACAGGGAACTTTCTTCACCTCTGTCTTGCTGTCTTTCTGCCTCGCAGAGTGAGAGATTTTCCACCTCTATCTCCAGTGGATTTTCTTTAGCTGAAGCTGAGCTGATAATCTGGCTGGCCCTGGAGAATCTGATGAAGTGTTGAAATAAGCCAGATCTGTGGCCCAGTGGGCATCTGGTGAAATTTCTGCTCAGTGTGGGCAGTGGGGTCTTGTTGCTTTGTGGTTGCTGTCATGCTCTAGTTCAGTACTGTCACCTTAGAGATGTTTCTCTATTAGTATTCAAGCTGTTTTGAAAATGTCAAAAAGAAAAGAGCTCTTCTGTAGTTTTACTTCCTTCATTACTAATGGCCAATACAGATTTTGCAGCAATTGCCAGCATGCAGGCTTTGGACCACGTGCTTCAGTTTCTTGGGAGTAGCACACCTTTGAATGGACATCCCAGGAGGCTGGGTGGCACACACTGTGTCAGTCTTCAGAAAGGTATAATTCACTTTTACTTAGTCACTCAGCAACTTCAGTGGGTTCTTATCAGCCCTCCTGGACACCCAGCAGCATAAATACACAGCAATTACTTTACTCCCCAGCTATTATACCCTGATTACTGCCGTGGGTGTGCAAGGAAGAGGGAAAGCCCTGTGTGTAATCTCATGGATGCTTCAGCTAGGGCTTGGCCTTTTGTTTCTTTGGATTACCTAACATTGTGGGTAGAATAGATTGGTCCTTTCTTCTCTCATGCTAATTTCTGTGAGAATGTGAAGTTCCACTGGGAGATGGGATCAGCTTGTAGACAAGAACCATGTTCAGGGTAGGGATCATCTCAACTGAGCCTCACTGTCTACAACTGAAACATTACACCTGAGCTCTGTATATAGTGGTAAAGAAATAGTGTCACAAGTCATTTGGCATTTTTAACAGCACCAGGTGACCTACAATTCCTTATTTTGCTCCACCAACTATGCATACTAATGCTGTGGCAGACTAATATTCCTTGCAGGATCAGATTATTTAGATTGGATTTATTTGATCAGAGAAAGAACTGGTTCAATGTAACACATGTATGTCATGGCATTACCTCCCAGGGAATGTTAATTGCTTTTACATACAAAAAGTTAAAAGATTGGGTTCTTCTTTTTTAAAAAGCTGTCTATTATCTAGAGCAGCTGTGTTATCTGGAAATGTTTTCCTTTATAGCATGCATGACGTTTAGAACTATGCTACTAAAAACAGTGCTTTTATAAACAAACGCAAGCTTTTCTTCAAATCAAATCACTTTTTTGTCTCTCTCTATCTTTTTTTTCAAGCATATTTGTCTCTTTCATACCTGACTGTGTATTTTATTTGCCTATGGTTTTTCTCTGTCAGCCTAATCTGTCTAACCTATTTTAGGCTTTTACAGCAGGTTTATCAGTTCTGTATCTAGGCATTAAATGCTTCAATGCATTTCTGAAGGCTTTCATTTTACTTAAATGCCTTTGAACACACTTAGAAAGTGTTATTAATTAGAATCAGCAGCCCAGTACAACTTCAGGTACTAATTAGGTATTGCCCTTCCGTAAATTCTTTGCAGCTTTCCTACAAACAGAACATTTAAGCTAACTCAATAATTTGGAGATGGAGAAAACCATTTTATGTCAGTCTTTGCTGTATACATATTAGATATGACATGGTCAGATCGTGCTTATTTGTAGAATGCAACTATAAATCTTAATAAATAAAGGTGTTTTGGCAATTATTGTTATTAAATTCATAGGGAATTTAATGAAGACAGTGAACTTTAAAAGCAGTCATCCAATGACAGTTTAATTCTAACATTTTGTTTTCTTTCATGTTTGGTATGGTTTAAAGGATTTTATTTGTTTGTTGCTTTTTATCTCTATTACTTCATAGCAATAACTTGCCTTAAGTATTTTAAACAACATTTCCTTCTTTAAAATAGTGCGACTGTACTTATACAAGTCCTGTAATTTTCAAGCTGAAAACTCAATAATATGATGGCAAATATAATGTCCAATCTTTTATGTGAGCATGACAAATTGTTTAATGCATCTGGTATTATATCAGCATTTTTAGCATAAAGCCCAGTGAGCATGAATTTAAATATCTCATTAAGTATCTCAATGTTTATTGAAAGCTGGGAACTCTGGGAACTCTGGGAACACATCCTGCCTCCAAAGGTTTGGTGTCTGGGTTGTTGTTAGCAATCTACCAGATGTAATCACACTTTGCTGGCCTTCTCACACAATAAGGAATAGATATTGTTTTCTCCTGGTAGTGGTACAGATACGAAAAATGAGAAGCTGTATATGAGGAACTTCAGTTACATACATAAATTCTTTTCTCGGCCTTTTTTATTTTTTTTATGTGGTTGAAGTACTTGCAGGACACTTTGATAGACCATGTGCAGTTAAGAAAATAAATGGACCTATTGCTATAAACTCAGTGGGGAAAAATATAATACATGCTAAATGTGAGCTGGTTTAAGTCTGATTCCCCACTAATGGGTCTGAAGAGTAACTCTTCTCTCTTTTGTGCTGTAAATATTGAACTGCATTTTTTAACCTTGAAATTGTTATGACAGGAATGAAAATTGGTTGTTAGATAGAATAAATGTGTGGCTATATGTGAGATGAGGCTAAGAGAGATTTGTTTAACTCAAACAATAATCTTTTATTTGTACCACATTAATCTTTACACCAGAATTCTATTTCTGCATTGCACATTTCTTTTATAACATGAGTGCTCAATATTGTTTCCTCCAAACAACTTTGGGAAAACACAAGCCTCTTTGCTACATTTGGAAAACATTCCATTTCTTATGATCCATTTTTATGACCTTTTCTTCCAAACAGGCCCTATACTTCATGTACCTCATAAAGTCAGACAAACGCAAGTATATGCTGTGATTAAAATTGCAGTTAGTATAGTTTAGCCTCTTGGCACGAGTTTAAAATGAACAAGTTTTTCAAATTATTTTACTTTGCATTACTTAAGGGCCAGAAAAAAAGATGTATATATGCATGAATCAACATTACAGTAAGGGATATCCCCAGTGTTTAAACTGAAGCAAAAGAATTCTTCCTAACCGTAGCACTTAGTGGTCTTGAACATCATAGGATATTCTTCCCCCTATGTTTGCTAAAAAGAAATCAAGGAAGGCGCTTACAGGACATTTAAAACTTGCTTAAATTTTGGCTAGAAATTCAGCACCAGCATTTGTCAGGAATGGACCTGCAGTGTTTGTAGAGGCCATATCAAATTGTAAAACCATATGTAAAATTGCATCTATATAATACCTGGAATTAATTTATGAATCTCAAAGAAAAGGGGCAGTGCACTTGATGAACACAACTCCAGAGCAACATGCCAGTTCCAAAGATGACTGAGAGGTTTATCTCAGACTGATTTCTATACCTGGAAATAAAAGTATCATAGCCAGGTAGCACAGTGATTTATGAAATATAATGGGAATTGAATCTCAGATCTCAGAAATCTCCACATAACCTCTGCACGTCTACAGCTATCCCTGAAGTCATGATGCTGAATCCTAAAGAGCTGGGAAAGAAAGCAAGCTTTTGTCAGAAGTAGAGCCTTTGCTATTCTTCAGGAAGGAAGCTTTTGTTCAGCTTAGTGCAGTGAGTTACAGCTCAGCAGAACTTTTTGTACTTTGTTTTTGGCTGACATTGGACTGCAGCTGTGATACAGATACCTTTTCAATGGATCTTTGAGGAACAAAATGAAAGGTTGAGACGGGGCAAATATTTTTATGAGGTCCTCGGGGAAGTTGGATCCCTGGAGAAAAGGAGTGATGATCAAAAATTCACATACTAATCTGACATTCACTACTCACCTGAAACCTGAACTTTAAACCAAAGGACACTCAGGTCACAGTTAGTACATGCAGTGTCGCGACCACAGCATCTCTCTTCTTTCCTCTTTACTTCCAGTAGAGCGTCCCATGTACACTGCAATTTGTAGATTCCCAGAGAGTCAGATTGCTGTGAAATAGCCACTTTTCTCTTAAATCGTATTGGAATAAACTCTTATGCCAGTAGACCACCAACTCTGCACTGTCATTCATACACACAGCCAGGAGTGATCTGGAAGTCTGGGCTGGGTATGTATCAGCTACAGTACAACACGTTCTGGGTGCTTGCAGTCATGTCATTTACTGCTGGAGCATCTGCTATTTCTTCTGATTTCTTCATAATTTATGCTAATGCCCAAAGGCAAGCCATTTGTGACAAGGTGCACACTTAATGTAATTTTTTATCTATACATACATTTTTTATAAAGTTGAACTTTGTAGCTACACTGTAAGCATGAATGGAAATTAGCTATGTGAAAATAAAATAATACATAAACTGTCATCTTAAGTTTCCTGACATATTTTCAGAAGAATACAGTTGTATGTGTATTTTAAACGTGTGAAAACTCTTTACTGAAAAGTAGTATTAACTGATGACAGGAATGCAGTACAGTTTGGGACTAATGAGTTCTCTGGGGTGAAAATTATCTATGTAACTGGGAAGAAAGTTTTCTTTCTTAAAACTGATTGCTTTATTTATTCAGTTTAGTAGAGCAAGTCTTCATTGTCTGAATTGCATGTAAGTTGTTTGCTCTGCCCTTTTTTATTCCACACAGATTTATCTTGTGTTTGTTTGGGTTTTTTTACACCAGAAAAGACTTTTTCTAAAGAAAAAAAAAAAATAAAAAAAGAAGAGTAATTAATCTGCTTCACCATAGTTGAACAGTTGAACAATTGAACAGTTCTTGAGCTGAACTGTTAGTTCAGATTGAAAGAATAAACCTTCCTTCATTTAAAAAATAAATTCAATTTTTAAAATGTATACTGTGAAAAATAATTTTGCAGCTCAATTGAAATCCATCTAAGCATTGCAGGGTTGCTTTCCTTCAAGGGTGGCTTAAATTCCTTATATTTTTAATGGCAAATAAGTTAAAAAATATATGTGTTTAGTGCCTCATGTTTTGTCTTGAGCATGTGAATGGCACCAGTCTTTTCTCCTGATCTTTTCACGGTGCCTCAGTGAGAAGGATGACAGTTCTAAGCATCTCATCCAAAACACGAGTTGTTAGCCTCTCCGTTCTGACTACTTTGCTCCTGGACGTCACAGTCCTTGTAAACAAATGTTTGGAAATTTTGAGATGAGCGTGACTGAAAATTATTCCCTTTCCTCTCTGTGTAATAAGTACCAAAGATGCTGGATAACAAAAGGTTTTCCTCTCTCTGTAGGCATTGCTGACCACTGGTGTAATAAGGCTCTTGATCACTTATGAAAACAGAAACTTTCTTCCTCTTTGGTTTTAGGGGGGTGTTTTCCCTTCTTTCTTTAAAAAATAGTTTTAAATACAGCTTTTTTGGTTTTGATGACAGGAAGAATATATTAGTTTTTCAAAAGATTCTCACTAGAACTCTACAACTTTCTGATGTCAATCAGTTAAAAAAGTTCTAGCCAGTTTCCTGTTTATCTTGTACAACTGATAAAAGAAAATAGCTCATAGCAACATTCTTACTGTAATGCCTACATTCAGCCCACCTTCCACATAACTCATTAGCCTGAAGAATTTAGTGGCCTGAGCTCTTGGATGAAAAGCAGTAGCTGTTCAACTCCTGCTGTCTCTCTCAGACATTCTCTGGATAATGTACTATCTCTTAGTTGGCATCATCCTGAAAATGTATCTTGGATGGATTTTTATTTTCAAAGTGATAGTTTCCTGTACAGTCTGCTCTATCCTGGATCCAGTTCAGTAAGGAGGAAGGTAATTTATCATTCTTTAGACTGATTTTATAAGATGACATAGGTTGGCTCCAGTGAATTCAAAAATGCTGCAGTGTCTGCCAATACTAGCACCTGGAAGTGATGTCCTTGCAGTGATCTCATGCCTAGTAAATTAGGATTTCTAGAACTCTCCAAAGGACACTCATCTTCCAGTCCTCTCCCCAGAACCCTCCAAAGTCAGTACAGAAACAATGACTGTGTTTCCAAAACAGTGGACCTGGTGTTGACATGCCTTAGCCGCTCGGTGGATGAGGTCACGCATACTGTTGTGGATTGTCCCTGCAAGGTTCCCCCTTTTTAAGGGGGAAAGATTATCTTTTAAAATGCTCAGGTTCCCTCTGTCCCTATGCAGCCCAGAAAGGAGGGAGTATGACTGCGACAAAGATGACTTTTTAAAATCTGACAAGAGAGGAGAATACAGGCTGTTGTGTGACTAACGTTGGCTATGAAAGATCTAAAAGATCCCTCTCCACAGACTTTTCCTTGCGACAACAGGAATTAGACATGGTTGCTCGCAGTGCTTTTCCTTATACGGCAGCAAAACCATCACGTGTTTTGCCTCCCAACAATTTTGGCTCGTATCAAAAGTGAAGCTGGCTCAGAAACAGCTTGTAAAAGAGAGAAAAGTAAGACTTAGCTCCAGTAAGTGCCTGAACACTCTTTTTCGTTCACTTGGCATGAGGATGATGGTATTTCTACTTGACATTGACATGAACATTTCAATGGCTGGACAGTAAGCTCTCTGATAAAGCCATTGTCTGACTAGGAAAGAAGGCTGTCGTACAGTGCTGCCTCTTTATAGCAATTATAGTAAAAATTAACCTTTCAAAAGTTAAGTTTCTGTTTGAGGGCCCAGAACAAGGAGCGAAAACAAGGATTAATTTCCCAGCAACAATCTAAGCTCTTGTCTTCAAAATAAAACACAGACAGGATTTTATGAGCAGTATTTAGATGCATGTGAAAATATGTCTTTTATTTTCCTAGTTAGGTTCAGCTTCCAGATACAAACACAAATGATGAGCTGTATATGTGGAAACAAACTTTGCCTAAACTTTGAAAAATGCAAAGCGAAATAAAGAAAAGAATATACACAATAAAATAATGGTTTTTAGAAAATTACTAGCTCTGTGGTTTAGGAATAGATTTTGACAAGAGCTGGCTGCCTCATTATGCTTAGCATTTTTGGCATGCCATTTGAATATAGTAGTCTTTCTGAGTACACTGCATAAAAACATAGCTTTGATTTGGCTTGGGATACCTATTCTATGGTTCTCTGTATATTTCTTAGTTTTGCATTAGGTGCTATTTTGTGTTTTTTTCAAAATGTACATGCAACTCTTTTCATCTGTCTCTCCTTCCTGTTCTTTGTTTCCTTTCCTTTGGTTATAAGCATTTTATATCAGCTTTCTGAATCTGTTTTACTATACTAGAGCAGTGCCAGAAAGTGATATCATCTGGAAGTTAAGCAGAGACATTATGTATGTATTGAAATTATTCCCAAGTCATATATTCCACGTTAAGAAATATCTGAGGGAATAAAATTTCTGTCATGGCTTGTAACTAATGTGCAAAAGACTTGCTCTGTCAGACAGTAAGTGATATGCATGGTGAGAGCCCATCATATTTAGGTTAGCAGTTTGCAGTCCTTTGAATTGGATTTTTTTTGTTTTTTTTTTTTTTCATTTTTAGGTTTATTATCAGTTTGCTGTACATTCATCCAGTTATTTAGGTTTCAGTAATCTTATCTCTGAATGTATGATCTTAGACCATTTATTAATTTGAAGATTAATCTGCTTTTAAAGAGAATTTTTTTTCGCCTGATTAGCATCAAGAAAACCTAATTCCTTGCTGCTTTAGATGAACGGAAATTCTTTTGGTTTGTTTGTGATGGCAGACTAGGATTTCTGCCAGTTCCCTTGATTTTATTAGAGGAATTCCAGACAGCTAGTATGTAGTAGCTGCTTAATGCATGTTTAGTATTGTAAGTCTCCTATTGATGGTGCATTAATAGCTGTCATCACAAGTATCATATAAAAATGTTGGTGTCAGCAGTGCTATGCCTAATGGCAGTCAACTTGTGAACAGGTTACAGAGAGAGGTGAAAAAGGATAGATTATTGGTTTAGACCCTTGTCCCTTATTTAGAGGAAAAGAGGGGTGAAACTGTCACTTTAAATAATAGTTTTCTACTTCAGGAGATGGTTTATTGGTTATTCTAATGCCAAAGTTGATTTTTGTGTACTGGAGACAATAAATGTAATGCAGGAGCCTGATACATATTCATAATTTTGCTCTAAGGCTGTAGTGCTTTCCTTGTAAATTCATCTGGCTACAGATATTGTGAGCACCAAAAGCAATTACTACACCCCATCAGATTGCTATAAAAGAGAATACTATTAAAATCCTTGTTCTGTATTTATTGTTCTAACAGTGAACAAGAAGAACATTCTGCTGAGACACCAGTGCAAGAACCAAAATTAGCATGCTTTTATTCAATTATATTTGACAAACCTGGACACCTTTTTTTTTTTTTCAATGTGTAATGTAGTAAATTTACGTACCTATCAAAAACAATTCATAAAGCTCTCCAGTGCTAAATTGTAGTAAAGTGGGAAGGCTAGTCAAATTTAGAAAAAGAACAGCATGCTTTCCATTTTCAAAGAAAGACATGGAAATCAGAAAAGAATGCTAATTTTTCAAGTTAGTGTTTCTATTCCCTGGAGTTTTTTTTCACTGTATAACACCTAGAAATAATTCATCGGTTGGATTCTACACAGAGTTCAAAAAGATGTGTCCTGCCTCCAATACTTATGTAGAAAATAGAATTCAAATCTGTATAAAACAAAAAGGATGGTGGAAAACAGGGGAAAAAAAGAAAGAAATGGAGAAAGAAAAAAGAAAAAAGAAAAAGAAAAAGAAAAAGAAAAAGAAAAAGAAAAAGAAAAAGAAAAAGAAAAACCCCGAAAAACCCCGAAAAACCCCGAAAAACCCTGAAAAACCAAACAAAAAACTTTCAAAACAAACAGAAAAAAAAAAAAAAAAGGGAAAAAACTCCAGGAGTTGTTTTATGGTAGAGGACACTTATCAGTGAAAATTGGAGAATAAAAAAAAAAAAGGAATGGATTAGCTTTCTAAGAGAGGAACTAGGAAACATTTCACGAAGCTTCATACAGATAGAGATATTTGTTTTAAAGTGAATAGCATACAGAAGCTGGGCTCACAGACTTATCAGAGACAGAGCTAAAACTCTCAATATGAAAGAAAAATGATGGAATGGTGGAAGGTCAACAGTGGATTTTCTTGAACATTAGAAAAGGTAAATTTTATAGCAAAATAAATAATACAGAAGAGACAATCTTCAAAAGGAGCACAAGGCAAAGAATGTGATGAAAACTTCAGGCCAAATCAATTACCATTTGCATATGTAGGACTTTATATTTGTAGGACTGCTGGAGTGTCACGGTGACAGTTGTTGAGACAAGGGGGCAATTGTGAATAAGTGAGATGGGGAAAGCTGTGTGATGACTTTTTCATTGTCCTTTGGGAGATGCAATAGACAGATGCTGGCCTGGAACTTTTCCAATCCATGGAGCTCCCACACTAATTATACCATGGTGGTCATTGATTCGCTTTGCAGTCAATGGACAGAGGCACCTCTGAAGCACATCTATCCTAAATCAGGAAAGCAAAGTCAATGAGTTGAATGATTTTTTTCAGGGATTCTTGGCTTTTTTGCAATTCCAGGTAGTTTAGGGATTACCCCAACCAATAAGATGAACACATTGTCATAACACTATGCAGTAGCTGGATGGTGAACACCAATAGTTGGATAGTGAGTGTAAATTTTACTGCAGCACTGCCAAAAAGCTCCACACTATGTTAAAATCTTCTTGCACAAGTGCTGTAAAATATAAACAGTCATGTATCTTTCTGTGCGTGCATCATGCATTTCACTTGGAGACATCTGAAGCAGAAGCTTTGTGGACCAGAAGCTTTATGAGGTGAACCACAAAGAGCTTTTGAAATGTTTTTAAGTGGACTCAATTGTGTTCCAAGATATTCACAGAACCTTGTTTCTTCTCCATTTAATGGTATAAATTTCAGGAACTGTCTTTCTGTTTGTTAATGTAGGTAATGTGAACTGCTGCAAAGAAATTGAATTAAATACATTTGTATATCATATCAGATGAAAAATCCAATTAAAATTACTTATTTGCCATGAAAAAAATCATCATGAGAAAGAAAATTATTTTTAAATGAATGGTTTTTATGAGTGCTGCCAGTTTAGAACTGGTGTATACAGATTTATTATCTAAAGTTGTCTTTTTCTAAAAACAAACTGCTTTAAGCAGTCTGAGAGTGACTATGAATAAGTACTTGCAGCTGAAGAAGAGTTTTATACATATGGAAAGAATGTATTTCTAAGCATCTCCAAGGACAAATCCCTATTTTTACACAGATTTTCACATTTTATTTTTTCCTGCCTCAAGTAAAAAAAAATTAAATTGCTCAGACAAATTAGAATTTTCATATTTGATTGTTTTACCATTTTAAAAATTAACCTCAGGACAAGGAAGTTTCCTATGCAGCATTGGACTTAGGTGTTCACTTACTGCTTTATCATCTGGATTTTACTACTGTGTCACCTGTATCTGTCTCTCAAGGAAGGACTCTCCAGAGGCTGAGCCACTACACAGTGGTGAGGAACAGATATGTCCTCTGGGGAGGCATCAGAAGTGTGGCTGGAAGCTGTTGTTGCCCTTATCACTGCATTACTTCAGCATGATAGTTTCAATTTATTTAACATTCCTGTCTTCTATGAACTAGGATGTTATTGCCCTTTCCTCTGAACTGGCAAACATGCTGGATTAAGTGAGATGATGTACAAATCAAATTGTGTAGAAATAGTCGAAAACGGACATGTGCCTCCTTGAGCCTATTGAGTTGCTTACAAAAGAAGCTCATTTAACAGCCATCCTCCCAATCTCCCCCCTCCCCACTTTATTTGTTTTCATTAAGGCAGGTGTCTCAGTAGTGTGCACAGAGAAAAGCTTTGAACTCTGCTGAAGTTGTGGTTATATGCCACATAATTTCTAGAACCCAGAAGCAAAGATATAATCTTATGAAATTGGGTAATTTTGGAGGAAGGCTTCTACTTGGTGTTGTATCTATGAAAAAGAAAGCCAAGCCTAATTAGCAAGGAAAAGGACAAGGATGAAGTACAGGACCACCACACCAGAAACCCTTGCAGTTAATCCAGCAGGAAGCAGACATAGTCATCTTTTATTTCAGGGTTCTTTTTACTGTTTAAAATTCTCATCTGTTTTGTATGTCAGTTTTAGAAATAATATTGCAAATTTCGGTTTGGTTTCTCTGTTCCCATCAAAGCTTCCTGCCCAACACATTCCCATCTCAACCTGCTCTTTTCCTACACACCCATTGCAAGGTCTCCTTCAGTGGTAGGATGCATTGCCAATGATCTGTTCCCTCAACTGTCTGTCTACACAAGGGCTTTTGTTGATGCAAACACTTCTTGGATTTTTAGGCCTATTATTGTCCTGTCAACAGGGTCTGCCTATGGCAAGGTGGGAATAAGAAGTAGATTTAATTCTGGACGTCCATATAAAGTAGAAGATAACCTAAAGTTTGGCTTCTGTTCTTTAGCAGTACTGTACATTCTTTAGTGTTCCAGATATATTTTGGACATTCATCTCCATTGCTTTAGTTGCATTTGTACTAATGAAAATTCCTGTAAAGGTTTCACAGCAAAAACTACCACTAGTAAATTTAAGATAGGGGAGCTTTCAGTTCAATTCAATTTAGTTCAGTGCTACTAATAAATTCAATAATAAAAAAAAAAAAATTAGGTCTTCTCTGTGAAGAAGCTGTAGTGCAAGTAGGATAGTTACAATGAGCTACTGCAGCCATTGTCAAAAGCTGTTTAAAATAAGATTAGATCATTTCATTGTTGTACCATTTTCAGCTGGCGAGTTGTAACTTTGTTTTATGAGTGCTGTTTAATATACAAATTTCACTGGAACTTGAAGGAGACAATAATAGTTGTGATGATTTAAGATTAGAAGTATTTGGATAAACATGGATGCTAGTTGTAATAGATCTGAATTGTCACCTGAGATTATATAACCTGATTTATAATTTCACTGAAGAATTGCAGCTAACAGTCCACAATATATTTTCATATGTGGTCTTGTCATTGCTTCCTTTAGTAAATATTCCTCCTCTGTATAGCAGGAAAGAAAAAGAAAAAAAGTTTTATTTTTTTCCTAAGGACATGTAAGATTTATGGAAAATAGTTATTTTCTTTGTAGAAGAACTGATATTATTTGCTCATTCACTTTGATACAGGGATGGACATTTATGATCTTCATGTACTTATTTATATTTAATGAATTTTGTTTCTCCTTCATGTTCTGGAGTTGCTAGAGTAACTGCATTTGTGAAAACTTGCAGTTAATTTAATATCCATTTGCCAAAGTTAATAAAAGCACTCAAAAAAAATTGCTTCTTTGTCAACCTATTCTAATGATGATGGTGACTAGACAGGTCATGTCTCAGCTTCCAGAATCAGAGGGAGACATGAAAGGATTCTGGTAGGAAACTATAATTAGTGTGTAAGTGGTTTTGCATAAGTATTTTCACATAGATCTCCCAACCAACTTTTCAAAACTTTACTATTAAAATTTAATGGCTTGTTTAACAAATATTTTCTGTTTCAGCAGTCATGAGCCGGGTAGCTATTTTCTCTGCACAAAGTGGCAGTCTGCTTGACACAGGAGATCCTTTTTTTTCAGTGCACGATCACAGAGAGCACCGCAGACAAACGAAGATGCAGTCACTTTCCATCTCCCTGCTACACGTTGTGGTGCAAAGGCATGGTTGCACCTTATTTTCCTTCCTCACTCAGGCCTGTAGCCATTTTGTCAAGGGCGCTGAAGTACATCCGAATTTATTTTCTGATGCAGACTCCTGCTGACTGAAATCTAGGTCGAAACCTTGTGACCTGCCTTTCTGTGCATTCTCTGTGCTCCTCAGCAGCAGGGCTGCTCGGTGCCGCACTGCAAGATTGGGTCTCGGCTGCTGAGAGGCACATGGCACTGGGTGGGCTGGGCTCTGCCTGGAGCTGTTAGAAAACTCTCCTACGCAAGAGCTCGAGAGTTAATGCACTGCCTATTTAAAAATACATTCCTCCAGGAATGCTGAGTTATTTCAGTAGTGATCCAGCCGTGTCTCCTAGGAGAGGGAAATAGCTTTCTCAGGTCATGGCAGAGGTCCTGCTCCAGGCAGTGGACAGCAGTGTGTCCAAGGAATGGCATGAAGGCAGGGACATCATAGAGGTGACCTTCTGAGGTGGGGGGTTATTTATTTCTTGCTGCTCCATTCACAGCAGTTAGTTAGCAGCTAGTACAGGCAGGAATCAGATCTCCTTCATTTGGTAGCAGGGGCAGAGGGAGTTAACGTGAAGTAAGGGGAAGTAGAACATGAATCAAGCAGGAGAAATACAGCTTGAGCATCAGAGAAACTACTTAGCAGTAAGCTGTATTACAGAATCAGGCAGCTTCCCAAGGAGAGATGACGGATTTGTATTGCATGTGGCATTTAAAAGTGAGCTGCACACAGCACATTAAATACGTTAAGAGGGATCTCACTGTGTCTAGCAGAATGGCAGATTAGATTAATATCTCTAGATGCAAATGTATTGCTATCCAGACAAAGATGTAAATAATTTCCAGAATAGCTCAAATCAACTTAACAGAAACAAAATCCCTTTTCTTTAAAACTGTAAGAAAAAAGTTTTAACTTGTCTGTCCTGTTTGCCTTGCAGAAATTACCTTCCTTTTGTGAAACATATCTGTATATATTAACTTTTGATGCTTGTTCAGTGTTATAAAGTTCGTTTAATAATCTGTGTTCAATCAGATGCTGAAAGACATACTTTTCATGGATACATATATATTTTATATATATGTATGTATATGTATTTTTAGAGAATTAGCTGACTGAAAATATGTTGCATCATTCAATTTAACAAAACTAAATTACTATGTACTTATTCTAGGCAATACCAAGCGGTATCTACATGGGAGTAGTGTACTGTTCAATGTAAGTAAGGATTTCATAACCTGGCTTTCATTTTAAGGCTTTAATTTTAAGCACTTGAATAGATCTGCCTTGTGTCTTTTAATGAATACTTTGTCCAGAATATCCTACACCCTCTAGTGCATTAAATTTTCCATAGACTGAAGCATTTACTTCCAAAAATATTCAATATGCAGCTTCCTGCTAACATACATAGCAAATCTCCATGTGAAGCTATGAAGTAGAAATTAGGCACTTATTTAAAAACTTCAAGACACCATACAATTTTGCCATTTAAGACTGTTTAAAGCTTCAGGCACTTAGGTAACTTAATTTTTATATGAGGGAAGAAATAGATTTAGGTATTCAGAAGAAGATGAAGTCAGAGAGTGCTGTGCCAGGGTTTTCAGCTGTAGAAAAGCTTAAATGTAGCAGCAAAGCAGACCTGCTGAATAATTCATCACTGTCTTACACACTTCTGCTGCTGTACCATTATTTAGGAAAGAATATTATATTGTTATTGATTACAGCTGTTGCTGACACGTTTCATTTGCCGGGAGATGTGAGTGCATGCTTTGTGTTTCCGACACTTTCACTATCACCAGAGAAACTTATGTATGAGCTCGATTAAAATTTAAGAGACTGGATGTTATACACACATGTACACACATACTCAGCATTTATCCCTAACACTCCTGGTTTGGGCAGCGTGAGCTTGCTTCATGTGTCAGAGGAACAGTCTTCCCACAGAGAGTGTCTTTGAAGGGGTGAGAAACATTTCTTAAGAGAGAACAAGCAACTTTGCCTTCATCAAAACACCACTAGGAAATGGACTCCTTCATTACACCAACCCACCAGCCCACACGGCCATGGGAGGACATCCCAAAGACCTTGGAACGTCCTCTGCCATGAGAGGAGGCTCTGCTGTGCTGTTCTCATGGACAGACCCATTTACACGAGCCAAAGCCCAAAGGTGCCCTTTCCTTAGGCTGCTGCAGTTGCTGGTACAAATGAAATTTTGCCTGAAGTTGGCTAAAGGCCAGAGGAACTTGATGGCTGTTGCAGCCAGTAGTACATCTTATTTGAACAAGGAAATGCAATCTTGTTCATCACATACTTAAAAACAAATACACATCTGTATATATGCATGTATATCTATAAGAGAGATAAGAGAGAATTGAATATCAATATGGTCTATAAATTGAAATGTATACATATATAGATATATGCCATTATTTGTGCTTTCAGATTTACACTGGAGCACTGTGAGATATTTTTGGACTTCTGATGATTTTTAGACTTCTGAAACATTGAAGGATATTTTCCTCTGCTAAGAAGAGGGAAAGGCAAGAAATAAACCAGAAATATTTTTCTGATTTATTTGGTCAGTTGATTAAGGAACACCTGGTATAGATGAAAAAGATATTGTGATAAAATCGGTATGGTCTTGAAACAGTATTGAGAAGATTCCAAGTGGCTATGGTAAGCTTTCTGTTAAATGTTGAGCTTGTAGGGGATTCTGCGACAAAGTCTGAACAGCACAGAAGGCTGACAGAAAATAAACTGCTTGTATCCTGGAGAAAACCCTTTCCTTACCTTTCCTTGCATGTCCAAATAAATTAAAAAAAAAAAACAAACTATAAACAAAATCCAAGGAACCCTGAATGTTTTAGTAAAAGAATGATCAGATTTCCTTCCCTTAATTGAAAATCAACTTGGTGGAAATAAAATTCACTTTATACTAGACTTAATCCATGGTAAGATACTGATCTGTTGAAGTCAATGGCTGCTCTCCCAATGATTTCAGAATAAGGGCTCACTCCTAATGGCCAGTTTTCTCAGGTGACAAACAGTGATTAGATTCATAAATATCTGTTTATGCTCAGACTTTGGAAGAGCCAGTTCACACTTAGCAAGTCCAGAAGCTTAGCAGATTACATGATCCCCCAATCCATCAGTCATAGATACAAAGCATATCCCTGTTGGAAATACACAAGCTGATTAGGCAAAGCTTAAATGTTTTTAACTCTCTAAATACTAGATGAGGATTGCTCGATAGAATATTCCACAATATGACTAGAAAATGTTACTTGCAGGTTTGTTGCTGTTCTCTCTCTCTCTCTCTCTCTTTCTTTCTTAGTCTAGAAGAAAATTTATTTGTTTTACTCCTTACAACTTCTATGACAAGACAGATTTTAAATAGATTTCTTGTCGCCTGTGTTTGCAGGGACTTTGTATGGATACAATATCTGAATAGAAATTTGTGAATATATTTTTAAAAATCATTCTTCAAAATGTTTGGCCTTTAGTATGGTAAAAATAGATGAATGCTGCAGATTTAAAAATAGGTTCTTAAAGGCTTTGATGCTTTTGCTTCAAAGACATCTCTTACTTCTACTATTTAGTTATTGTGATTTACCTAAAGGAAATCCATACATAGATTTAGTCATTGTTTTGATTCTTGGCAGCTAGTAAAACAAATAGCAATATATCTCTGAAACTTATCAAGAATGTGAAAAGCTACAGTTTAATCATTATTTATTGTCTAGAGATTTTGGTATATATGATTAATTTTCAAGATAAGTGCCAAGAAAAAAAATGCAACACATCTTTTACAGAATGCTCAGCAAAACTCACAATAATATGGTAGTGATTAGTGCAGAGCAATGCTTGCAGCAGTCATATAGTGCCAGTGATTATACTTCAGATCCACTATAAAGCAAGCTGTTCCTGATGTGCTCCTCAAAAGTAGGACAAAATGTTCTCCATTAGTCTGTTGCTACTTAACATCTTTCTCTACGTCATGTCTTGATTTTTCTCTCATGCCATCTGCACAGAAAACATGTCTCTCAGCCTTCTAGATCCTGAGATGGCAATAGTCAGAGCTGTAAGAGGAATTAGGCTGTGTGAGAAGTGAATCTTGTCACGGTGGTTTTGCAGAGGCTTTTAAAAATATACAGACAAAGAACAAAGCTGACAGGTTTTTTTGATTTTTATCTTCCACAAAAGTAATTGCATCATTATTCACATATAAAATCATATATAAAATTCACATTTAAAATTTAAATATAAATCATATTCTGTGATTTTAATCTATTTTTGCTGCCAAAGTATATGCACATTTACACCTTTATTCTCAACCTTGGTCATTAAGATTTAGAGCAATGTGAGAGCAGAATGCATTATGGGCCAGCTGAATGTACCTTTTCTTTCTCTAGAAATGAAAATATTTCAAAAAGATTTATACACAAATATGTAGTCTTTGTCAAACATGCTCATATGTGTGTTTATATATATCTTGTACTACATGAAGAGGGCTCCCACCACGTAGAGAGCATTGTGGACTGTTGTGACAATCTACTTGTGTCCCTTGCCTGTGTGTCCCCTGAAGCAGAATGCTGAGGTTCCAGGTGTCCTACTGGACTGACACAGTGGTGCTGAGCATTTCACCAGCCCTGCCCACCTTTTGTGGCTGCTTGGTACATTTTCAGCTGCTTTTAGAAGAGATGAAGAAAGAGCAGGAGTGTTTTTCTTCTGTGGGGCAGCACTGGGACCCCTCAGGACTGGTTCTTCATGAATATGGGAAAAGTGGGAAAAGTGGGAGTGGGAAAAGTGCAGAAAAAAGATGAAGTAATATATCTAAATTCATTGAGCTTTTCAGATAGAGGAGTACTTGTGACCTAGTGACACAGTGAATGGTGGCATTTTTTTGTAACATACATTGCTTCCTGACACAGTAATGCTGTCTGTGCCCTAAAAACTAATGCCATGAAGCTCATGGAATTATTCTATCTATAGGAAACATGGCTAGTTTGGAAAAAATTAGAGGCCTTAGTGAGGCTCAGAACTGCACTCTGCAATGCAGTGACAAACTTGAGGCTTCTCAGTAAATTATAAGTGTCATGATTGTAAGAAGCACCTATGGACAAAGAGGCACAGCAAGCTAGGAAGTGGAATGTCTTTGCCCTCTGTTGACAGAGGGCAAAAAATAATGGGCAATGTAACTAAGGATCTCATGACAGCCTGAGACATCAAATGATATGAAGTTTTGTTGAAGCCAGTGAAAACTGGTGGAGCTGTGAAGGAATATCTCACTCACCAGTGTCCACATGTCATGTGGCAGATCTCTGAGACTTTTTACATCTAGAGTCTTCTTCTCCTTTGGTTCTTTTTCTTTGTTTCGAACATGCTCTCTTTCTCTCTCCCATGTGGCTGTTGATTTTCTGTTTACAATGAACTTCTTTTGCTTAACAGTGAATATTTGATTAACAGCTACTCAAATACTCTCCAAGTTCCACTGCAGGTATGGAATTTTTGATCATGGCTTTGGTTTTGTTTGTTTTTTTTGTGGGTTTTTTGTTTTGGTGGGGTTTTTTTTCTCTTTTGGTTTCATTTTTGGCTTGTTTTTTTGGGTTGGTTTGGTTTGGGGTGTTATGTTTTATTTTGATTTGGTTTGCTTTTTTTTTGTTTCATTTGGGGTTTTTTTTGTCATTTTGGTCTTGGGTTTTGTTTTTGTATGTTTGGTTTGGTTTGGTTGGTTAGTTGTTTGTTTGGTTTTGCTGTTGTTGCATCTTTCACACTGGCTTTTTAATCTGGGAGTTTTTATCACTGCTGCTTTCTGCAACTCTCACTGCCATCACCATTTTCTTTTTTCCTATTCCAATTTGCTTTCCATGCTATATTTCATTCAGCAGTGAGCAGGGAGATTGGCAGGTATTTTGTGCCAAAAATTGAAGGGTTGGAAACAAAGGGTTTTATAGAAGCGGACAGAATTATTTATTGTGGGAAAAAAATATCTCAGTGATCTTTTAAAATTAATTTTACTGGAAACCTAAATATCACAACGTTGTGAAAGAGCTTAGCCTAAAGCAGACTGATGCCAATAGAGGGATCACAAGTGACTTATAGTCAATTGGCATTATAGCTGATTGAAATCTGTGACACTTCTGTGAAAAAGATGCCCCTCTCTCTGGGATTAACTAGCCTTAGTTTATATTTACAGCGTGAATATAGCTGCTGTTGCCATAGGATATGATTACCTTTCATATTCTGCGATGTACTGTGTCATGTACTGTACTATATTATGTAGCATGGTTTTAAAGATTTTTCTGTTTTCCATTTTTCAGTTAAGAACTGAGGCTTGCACTGCTTCTATGGCTTGCTCGGGGTAAGATGTGGATGTCTGTTTCAGAGCAAGGACTTGAATTTCAATCTTATGAGTCAGAGCCTTAGCACTCAAACAGTTGCTACTCTCTGACACCTGTCTAGTAATCAAAGACCAAAAAAGTGAAGGGTAAAATGTCTATGGTATACCAAACTTTATATTGAATAAGAAACAGAGGGAAAGAATTAACCTAAAAAAGGCCATCCTCTAAAATGTTCTTATACTATTGAATCTGGGCCACTTGGGTACCCAGGGATTCAAGATTCATGGATTTAGGACAGCAAACATGAAGGTGCTTGGTTGTATATCCCCGTGGCTGAACAACTCACCAGGGATACAGGAGTCTTAGAGATCTGCTCATTTCACTGTTCATGCATTTTGTATTAGAAAGTTGTCAGGTAAAGAAAAAGAAAGGAAGAATAATGGAAATTAAATCACCCCCTCCTCCTCCTGAAATAGGCTCAAGTTAAATTTTAGGCATAAATATAAAGTTTATTGTGTCATTCTCATGGAAAGTAGATATCTAAGACAGCTTGAATGAGATGTTGCAGGCATGCTCAGAACAAATGCCTAGAACATGGTGTGCTATGAACCCATAAAATAGATAAACTTGATCAATTTCTGCATTTTTAATCCTTTATGCCAATATTTTATTTTGTGTTTGTTTTAAAGAATACTATTTGTGCTTTCTGAGCATAAAAGAGGTATAGTTTATATAATCTAAAGGGCAACTGTCTGCACTTTACAGTGTGCCCCTGAAATGATAAATAATGGGTGCAAAGAGAAAATATGGGCATCAATAATATTGTCTCTTTAATTAACATCACATCAATATAAGAACAATTCAGCACATGTCTTCATGGACATGATTCCCACAGAACGGTGGAGTTCTAGAGAAGAAATGTTACGGCTTTAAATTCCACTGTCTTATGATAAAATATTTCTAGAATAAAACTGAATTGGTTGAAAGCCCCTTCCCTTTCTTTCCACTGTCTTCTATATCCATTTGTATCTGTAAAGTGTTTTTTCTATTTTATTGTGGTTACTCCTTTAACAATTTCCAGCTAATATTCCTTTGCCAGTATTCTTGACAAGTTTTATTGCTACACTTCAACGTCCTCCTCCACTTAGGGGTAGAATAATGTCAGTCATCTTGCTCTAAAAAATAAATAAGGTAAATGCCATTTCTTTTCTTATTTTTCCTTTGGCAACATGTTTTTCTCTGTTTTCCCTGTGAAAAAAAAAAAAGGATGGCCGTATTTTGGAAGATTTTATAAAGAATACAGCATCATGGATTTTAAGATTTGGAGAGGGAGCAGCATCATCTTGATGGACACACAGTGAAGTTTTAAGCAGTGACTTGAGTAGATGTGCCCCATTTACATGTCTCTATAATCTTAAAGATACACCCAGGCTGCAAAATACTTCTTAATGTCTGTTTCAAGACTTGTAAATAGGATTTTAGAATCATAGAATGATTTATGTTAGAAAAGACCTTAAAGACTAGCAAATCCAACCATTAACCTAACACACCCAAATCCACCACTAAACCACATTCTTAATCACCACATCCACGTCTTTTACATGCCTCCAGGGCTGATGATTCCACCATTTCCCTGGGCAGCCTGTTCCAATGCTTGACAAGACTTACAGTGAAGAAATGTTTCCTAATGCTAAATCTAAATCTCCAATGGACCACCTTGAGGCTGTTTCCTCTTGTCCTATCACTTATTTATTGCTATCTGGGAGAAGAGACCAACACTCATCTCAATACAACCTCCTTTAAGGTAGTTGTAGAGAGCTACAAAATAAAAATAAATGAATGAGCAGAAGTCTGTTATTTAGCTCAGAGAACAAGCAGTACATCACAGTTCACATTCATGCAGCTAGATGGTCCTAAAGGCAAGATGACCAGTGTTTTGCAGTTTGGGGACTGTCTCCATTCCTAGATAACCCCTGAACTACACCACGGTATTTCTTATGACAGCAGCAGTTGCCTTAAAGCTGTCAAGGACTGCGCCTCTAAACATGCTGACTGTGTCCTACTCCTGTTTAGTTTATGAAGCTGGAAGAAACTTTGATTTTTATAGTTCAGTGACACTGTAAGAAGGAAAACTGCATACTGAGAACTGAGCTACATACAGTTTTCTTCCCACTACACTGAACCTCAGCAGTATCCTACTTCCACGGTGGTTGGTATTTGGAGATTATAAACCCAGAGAATGATAAACACGAGGAATTATAAATCCCATGGGATGATGAAGCCCTGGAATTAAGCATGGATTTCCAGAACTCAAAGTCTGTAGATGCAAACTCAACTGGGGACAAAGCCCAGAAGGAAGCTTCATTAACAGGGTAAAACAAGCATGGCTGATTCTGGGATAATACATGTTTTTGAAAAGTCATTATGAAAAAAAGTGGTCACAACTGAAGAATTAAAGCTAATATTCTTAGTATGCACTGCCTGATAATTCTGTTTGCATTGAGAGGTCCAATTAAAAGAGTCATTATTTAAAGGCAGAGCTTTTTTCCTCAAGTTATGTATGTGCATGCAACTTGTGTGCTTTACTTGGCAGAAGACTTCCATGAGTGAAAAGCAGTGAATATGAATCATATACCTATCTATCTTCTGTATTATTTCTTGTTTTGGAAGGGGGAAATATTCCATTTAAGACATTGAGATGCTTTCTTTAATCTAACTGTATTCTTTTATGGAGTGCTATTTCTTTTCAGAGCTATCCCTATTTTCTTACTTTTCCAATCTTATATTTAAAAGACACCAGCAACATATCTTGCTGAATATTCCTATGAACTATGGCTGCTCCTAAAATATTAATGTCTAGTAAAATCCTTATTAAAAAGTGGAGGGATTCTTTTTTTGTGCATAAGTGCACATGCATGTTGATATAGAAACACGCTATAATTCTTCCTACTTCCTTCCCTCCTTCCTGCCTTTCTTCCTTTGTTCCTTTACATGTAAGTGCTTGCAGATTGCTATTGTCTTTTACCATCCAGGAGGGAAATTCATCATTTTGAAGGTGAAGTTACTTTCAGGAAAATGCTCAGATCTTTTCATATTGAAAGATGATTGATTTAATCAGAGACATGAGAGCTTCTTTTACCTGTCCATGGAGTCTAAAAATTTGACTGCCCTTATGTTGTTATTGTAAAATAGAAGCAAAAATACATATGCTTCTGTGAAACACACTCCTTCAGTTTTGCTTTCTTATTGCTGAAGCAGCTTGAATGCCACAGCATAGGTTCAGATACTGAGGATACACAGCTGTGAGAAGTGTACTGTTAATTTTATCATCTCAGAGGGAACCAGGCCTGAAGTAGGTTATTCCAATTTGGTAATGTAGCAGAGAATTCATCTGGGGCTGGCCCCAGCGTCTGCTTGGAGCACTCAGACGTCATCTTTGAAGCTAGCTGAGGGACTATACTGTCATCCCAAAGGAAGCAGAGTGGATTTGTTCCATTTGTGTATTTGTGCTCACTTTTCTTCTGAATGTGATATAGTCAAATGAGGCAAGCTCAGGAGCTTTACAAGCTCTGTGACATGGTGTGGCTCTACAGTATTTACATAAGCATGCTTAGTTTGATCCAGTAAACATTTTACATCCACATTCTGATTGAAAACACAGAGGGTCTGACTGCTTCTGTAGAGGTGACATGATACTCTGGCTGTAATGTAAGTTACCTAACTCAATCCCAACACGTAGTTCCTAGAAATACCTCAGTATTGACATATACACACACCTTACTTCTTTTCTGGCCAAACTCTTCCTGAAGTGAGACACTTTTCCAAACTAGCATAAAGTTCCTCAGAAAAATAGTTATGGAACCTTCCAAATGACGTCAAAACAGGAGCCTGTGCAGCTAAGTAGTGTTTTCCCCCTCCCTGCAATTGGCAATTATTGCCTTCTTTGCTCTGTCCTTGTTGTGCTTCTGGACTAGAAACTCCTGAGATGAAAAAGAAAGACATTTTTGTTGTTGTTGTCTTAAAAAACAATCATAAAAAAAAAACCAAACCAAAAATAAAAATTAAACAAAAAAATAAATCAAACAAAAACAAACAAAAAAAGGTCCCCCCATGCCCCACCACACCCTTCCCCCCACACTATGATCCCAGATTTGAGCAGACTTGTACTATGCTAGATTGAAATCTTCCTAATCCTTTAATTTGAGGGACATCAAATGGGTTAATAAAAGTTTCCTTATTACATGGAAACCAATTCATAGTCCCAGTGACTGCTGTGTGAACAGGAACAGGTTTATTCATGCAGTAAGATACAAGTCATACAGTGCTGTTTTTTTGTGTTCTTTTATTTTTTTAATGACAATAAAGTTTGCCTCTCTGATAAAAAAAAAAAGAATTAATTCTCCTGGTTCTTTTCTGAGACAGTAGTGGGGATAAGTCATAACTGCTGCTGAACATCCATCTAAAAGCCGATAACTGTCAATGGTTTAGTAGCTCAGTCATCACAGTATTTCTAGGTTCATAAAGAAGCAAAGGCTACATGCTGATCTCCTTGAGTCAATGAGAACATTGCATTGATTTTGAAGGAAGAAAGATGAAGACCCAAGTGCAAGATCTTGGATTTTACATTCTGGTTATCAATGATAAACACTGACATCTTTCATGACAAGTACTAAAGATTATTTTCCCTATTTTATAAGAGACAAAAATCAAAGCTGAGAGGTTAAATGCTTTGTGTTCAGCTACAGGTAAAGAACATGGAAGAACTAAGTGGCTCAGTGAGATCTTGACAATCAACTCTAATCTGAATCTTGCAGAAATTTGGCAGTTATAGGAGGCCGCAGAGGAGATAGGAAGCAAATACTGACTGAAGGGCCAGGGAAATGTGCAGAGATGTTTAGGACATTAAGTTAAGCATGGGCTAAAAACAAAACAAAACAAAACAAAACAAAACAAAACAAAACAAAACAAAACAAAACAAAACAAAACAAAACAAAACAAAACAAAACAAAACAAAACAAAACAAAACAAAACAAAACAAAACAAAACAAAACAAAACAAAACAAAACAAAACAAAACAAAACAAAACAAAACAAAACAAAACAAAACAAAACAAAACAAAACAAAACAAAACAAAACAAAACAAAACAAAACAAAACAAAACAAAACAAAACAAAACAAAACAAAACAAAACAAAACAAAACAAAACAAAACAAAACAAAACAAAACAAAACAAAACAAAACAAAACAAAACAAAACAAAACAAAACAAAACAAAACAAAACAAAACAAAACAAAACAAAACAAAACAAAACAAAACAAAACAAAACAAAACAAAACAAAACAAAACAAAACAAAACAAAACAAAACAAAACAAAACAAAACAAAACAAAACAAAACAAAACAAAACAAAACAAAACAAAACAAAACAAAACAAAACAAAACAAAACAAAACAAAACAAAACAAAACAAAACAAAACAAAACAAAACAAAACCCAAACCAAAACAAAACAAAACAAAACAACAAACAAAACCAAAACACTAAGAAAAATTTCTAGACAAAGATATGCAGTATATGCTGTTCCTAATGGAGGCATGGGGGAGTCACTTCCCTTTGAAGTCAGGACTTTAGGAGTGTGGAACCCCAGGTTCGGGGTCCTGATTTTCATGCTCACTGCCTGATGAGGTTTGACAAAGTCTCACACTGCTTCACTGGCACTGTGGGAAGTAAAACTGCAATGTGCAGATACAGAAATGCCGAGTCTGGTATACTTTATTTGGGGAGGCTGAGATTGATTTAGCCTGGTTTCTCTAGATGACAAAGTAAGAGAAGGAGCTGAATGTGCAGGCTAGAGGCCCTTTTAACCTTAGAACATGAAACCTTTTGCACTGATCAGCTTTACTAAAAGGCCTTTCAATGGAAAAAAAGTTCTTTAGTGTTAAATGATTTAACTGTCATGATGCACAGCACAAGGAATAGGATTTTGTTAGCCTTTTACTAAGAAGAGTTTTGCTGTCTGGAGTTTCTGCAGAGGGGAAAAGAGGAAGAAAATAAGAGCTATAGGGAGTGCACACTGCACTGAATTGCTATATTATGATTCAGTTTTCTCCTTTTTTTCATAAGAATTCTAATTTCCAGTAAAAATTATCTATCACATTAAAACAGGGAGTAAGGATTATTACTAAAGAGATAGAAAGAACATGGAGCATTTTCCTGGTATTCCCCATTATATATGTAGCAGCATCCCTGTTACCTAGGAGAGGAATGAATGTATGTTAGGTATAGAAAATTAGAAGGAGATGGGATATGCCTGTAATTGGTCCCTAACTGTCTGTGGAAAGAGCTGTTCCAAACAAGAAAAAAAAAATCTTGTTAGGCAATGGTTTTGCATCTTAATAAACAGAGAAAAGGAAAAAAATCCAAATAAATTGCAATTATTTTGAAAAATAAATCTGAATGTACAGTCATCAGCCATAAAGAAGCGTAACATGCATTTCATTTATATATGTATCCATGCATAACTATTTATAAATTCTCAGTATCACTGACTATTACTTGGCTGCTGAGGACTTATGTTAAATAGATAGACTTGCATTTAAATGCTGATCTCAACTTTCCACAAGGGACCACTAAAAAGTCTTTCAGTAGAAAAGGCTGGGATCAGCAAAACATGAAATCATTATAGCTGCAGACTTTCTAGACCTGCTTTGTATTAAGGTTTTGAAAGGGACATTTGTTTAAGGATAAGATAGCTTTATCTGGCCTTGAATGTTTAATCTTATTCCATGGCAGAACCCCTGCATTCTCACAGCAAGGACACAGAACAAGGACTGAGGCACACAACTGTCCACCCCCTCCAAACTCATGAGAAGTCCTGATGCAATCTGACTCTTAAACGATGACTACATTCGGCAACCTGGAACACTTTGTCTAAATTCCATCATTCTTTACATCATCATTAATTAGAACACACTTGGGAGAATTTACCTGTATGAGTGCCCTAGGGGATATACCAACTTTTTCCTCCTTCACTTCCTTTACTACAAGCAAAGTTAAGGTGATAACTCCGCTGCCATGGAGTAAGTATGACTTTTTCAGACTGTCAGGTTCTTGTTGAATTCTACAATATATTTGGTCATAAGTGATGTTGTCATTTCCCTATGGAAGCAGAGTGAGGGGATAGAATGAAGTGACCTATANTTTTTTTTTTTTTTACCCAAACATGGTAGATTTTTTTTTTTCCCATAATCTGGAGTTTCACTGATGTATTACAAAGGAACATAGGAGGATCCCGTACCAGTGTAATGCTGTGGAAATTTGAGTGAAAATTTGTAGATTATCTGACCTTTACCTGCAAATTGATTTATCCTTCAACTGCACTCAAATCATTAAGATTACTTTAGACCTGGGTAATCCCTTAACTCTGCAATCTGTAGAAGACAGAAACAATGTTACAAAGAGATGGTTGGTAAAGTGATTTGCATTAGGATTTGTAGAGGTAAAACACATTCAGAAAAGCTGTAGTATGATAGCAAATATTGTTTAGAATAACCTATTTTTTCCCCCAGCATATATTTTTTGAGTTAAAGAAATGCTTTGTCCTGACTTCTTGCTTTACAAGCTTTTTCTTGCTTTCACCTGACAAAAGAAAACTCCTCATTCTTTTCCCACTTCTTCATGATTCTTGAAGAGATAGCACCTTCCAAGGCACTTCTTTTATACATCCCTTATTCATCTTTTCATGCCCGAGTTTTGCTGTAGATATTAATTTGTTTTAAAGGGGAATTTTCTCTAGGTAGCTTACTGAATTCACCCATTTATTACTTAAAAAAAAATATGTGAAAACCACAGTAATCACCATGACTTCATAAGCAAGGTGATTCTTGCTCTATTCTTGTGAAATATGAATGAATGGATGTTTCCTGAAGTAAAAACTATGAATAATAACAACAGCTACACTGAAAGGATGCTATAAAAAGCGGTTGCATGTGTGTGGTAAGCATAGATCTCAAAGAAAGAGTAAGTTATAACAGCCATATACAAGGCCTTTGATTTGTTGATATACAAAACAAGACTAATAATTCAACATGTTGAGAGGATCAGAACTGAAGTGCAGTTGCCTTTTTAATAGCTGCATGTATTAAAAATAGCAACAGAAGTTGATTGTTTAAGCTCCTCAGAGATGCATGACCTGTATCTGAGACTATGATTTGGCATCTGGGTTATAGAAACTGTTGTCACCCAAAGATTTACTTATAATCCAATGATAAATGGCATAAGAAGAGTCTGTTCCTAGAAATGAAGGGTGGTCAAGGAAACAAGCTTTGAAATACTATTTTCCCTTTTTGTACACTAATTATGTTTCTGCTGAAGTATTCATACACCTGATGGATGGCAAACAGGAAGATTGTGACAGAAAGTGCTCTGCTTGGTAATCCAAATGTTTAGAGGTAGATCACATTTCCTGAGCTGCTGAACTTTAGCTCTTTGTAGGTGGAATGTAGCCAAACAATGTCCGCATAGTTTGTGCACTAGTGTATAATTAGACAAGTAGTTCAGCTTTCCTTTTTGTTTTTGATCTTTTACATGGGATAGCTAATGTTCTGTACATAAAAATGAGACAAAGTGCTCTCTCCAATTCTTTCACAGTATTTCCATTTATAGAGATGTCAGAGAGCTTTTTTTGTTATAATTCTAGGGAACATGAATGTTTGAGCTTCTGAACTGATTAACATCTTGTGCATGCAAATCTAACCCAAAAGAATCTATTTACAGCTTGACTTCACAGCAGAATGCTACCATATTAGCAAACACCTTTAAATTGTTTGAAAAAGTGATTTGTTATTTCTTTTAGGCTGTGTATCTCTCACTTCTATGTGGCTGCTTTTTTCTCTCTTTTAATGATATCCCCATCATCAGCACCATCACCAAAAAGATAAAAGCCTTTAATAGTAGGTCCCTGGGTTGATGGATAATATTAATAAAATAATTTAAGGTGTGGCAAGGAATCTTCCTCTTTAAATCTTTCTGTGGTTATCTTCAAGGTTTTACAGATGGCTGCAAGACGACCCATAGAATCTTAATGCAAATTAGAATTTCAATATGACTATGACTGGATATGAAGAGAGTGTGCAAGTAATACATCAGAATAAATTAGTAAAGAAATCTGTTTTTAAATGGTTTAAAAAACAAATTTCTGTCTAGCTGTCTCTGCCATACACATATATTATCAACTTAATATTTAATCAATGCAATTTCTGCTATAGAGGTAAAAATTGATGTGCATTCATTAGCTACAGACACCAATAAAAGGAAATCTGAATGATCATTCAGACTGTTTTACAATCTCATGCCTAGGAGTGGTTATTTTGGGTCAAGGATATTGTGAAGGAGAGGGCAAGCAAGGACAAACAAGAAAGCTTGCTCATTTGCTCCTATGTTGTGCTTGTTCTAAATTCGGCTGTTTTCAGGGAATTCAATCCTAGCATGTTTAAAAGCAGTGCTGAATGAACAAAAGCTTGTCTGGAAAAAGGAGACCAGATTCTTGGTTGATGTGAGTTATCATGGCTGCACTTATATGAATTAAGCTATGGGTTGCTATATACAGTATTCTAGGAAACATACACACATATATGTATATCTTTATCTTAAGATATTAACAAAGAGAAAGGTAGAATCAGATAAATGTTTACATTTTAATGGGCATGGAGAGTAAACCTACTCAAAGGCAACACAAATATATTTTAGTAGTTAAATATAGCCTAAGAAATGTGAAAATAAAAACTGGTAAATGTTAAATAATGAAGTTGTAACTTAGTTGAAATTTGAGTAGAAAGATTACTCAAAAGTAGATTACTTACACAAAAGAAAGATTAATTTTAAGATTCCACTCATAATTTTTAGGAGCCTTAGTCTTGGAGATGGATTCTGTTGCATTAGATATTATCCGAGTACTGTTAAGGCCACACCTGAAGTGCTGTATCAAGTTCTGGGCTCCCTGGTATAAGAGAGGACTCACACAGAGACCTGTGGAAGGCCACTAAGATGCTTAGGGGATTTGAGCATCTCTCCAGCAATACAAAGGCAGAGATATCTGGAACTGCTCACAAAAAAAGAGAAGAGAAGGCTCGTGGGGACCATACCAATGTGTATTAATACCTAAAGGGAGGGAGCAAAGAGCAATACACTCTTTTTTGTGGTGCCCAATGACAGAGCAAGAGGCAATGGGCACAAACTGAAACACAGGGGGTTCCTTCTGAACATGAAGAAACATTTTTTTCACTGTGAGGGTGACCAAGCACAGGGACAGGTTGACCAGGGAGATTGAAAGTCTCCATCCTTGCAGATATTAAAAATATATCAGCATTTTATCCAAAGTAACTAGCTCTACGTGTCCCTGCTTGAGCATGGGGAGTTGGTTTAAATGGGCTCTAGCAGTCTCTTCCATTCTCCACCATTCTGTGGTTCTGTGAAACAAGGGTGCTAATTGGTGAATTTTTGAAAGTTTGAAGCTTGTTTATGGTGCTGGACTTTTGCTATAGCAAAATGAGGACTATTTTAGATATACATTTCAATTTATCGATTAGAAGACTTAAAATTCAAGGAAACTAAATTACTGTTTTATGCTAATGTGAGAATTAGTCTTATACTTTATATATAGTGGAAATTACACTTGTGTAAATAGAGTGTAAAGAATGTGGCTGAGCTAACTAACATGCCAATTCCTCTTAATGGCAGAAGAAACAAAAACTGATGAGAATGAAATTTCACTGAATGAAAAACATTCCAAAACTCAGGGGGGGGCAGTGTTTCTAAGAAGAATGTGAAATGATCAAACCTAAAATTGAATGTAGTGCTTGGATGTGAAACTTTACCATTCCTCTTTCTTGAATGGTCTATTTTCAGTAGATTATAATATTGAGACCATTCTATGCTAATAAGAAGATATAATATTGTGTACAGACACATACACACACACTACTGCTACTCATGAAGTTCCTTAAAGTACAACAAAGCATGAAGAGTAGGATGGAAAGAGCAATCAAAGGGAGAAAATCTTCTGTGAGAGGCTGACATCACAGCTTTTTCAGGTAGCTCTTGAACAGACTGAATATGGAAGGGAAGAGCAGGTGTTCATCTGAAATAAGGTCACCAACGAATAGAATACCAGACAGTTTGCTAAAATTGGGTCTGACTCATTTTGGAACAGTATGAAACATTTTTTCTAAAAAGCACCAGTTCTCAAAAGGATTTTTTTTCTCTGAAGAGCTGGTTGGTCAGTCTGCTTTTAGAACATCATATGAAGAGCCAAGTTGTTGAGAAGTGCTGTTACTAAGCCATTCAAGCTTTCATTGTAAAACCTCTGCTCTTCCTGTCTTCATGAGAGTAGTGAAGGTTAGGTAGTACAATAAAATGATGCTCAAGTATTTTGTCTTTTCAGTCTTCATATATTCTATTCTGCCACTCTTCAATCTATTGTATGCCTACAGAGCATTATAAATGTATCAAAATACAGTTTTCGGTTTATCATTGTCAAAATATAATGGAACTGTGATTAGTACAATAAGTGCTGGAAGCACTGAAATCCAGTAAATAATACCAAATCTTCAAGAAAATTCCGAATTAAGACTTCCTAGTTGTTAACAAAATGTGACCCTGTGTTTATTGTCATACACAAACACAGCACTAAACAATTTTTAACAAAAACAAACCGTAGTGATAGAAATATAACAAAGAAAGATATATTAGGCTGCTTTATAAAAGACAATTTCTTCTCTGTTCCTGTCTGAAAAATATGGCTATTAATCAGTCAGACATTGTGTGTTACCTAAACACTGAATTAAGTCAATCAACAGAGAAATGACAGTAGAGTACCAGAGATAAAAGAGCTTGGACATCTTGTGATGCAGAGAAAATTGATTAGGAGGGGTTTGGGGTTCCAGCTAAGCAAACAGTTTCCTTTGTGGTCCTCCTTCTGAATTTTTATCACTCATGTCTGCTGATGTCCTTTGCCAGCCTCTCATTTTTAATGTTTACTCTCAATAAGGTCCCCCAAGATGCTTGGTTTATTCAAGCCTGGTTAAGCTCAAATAGCTGTTCCTCTTTTTGACTTGGCTGTTTTTATTTTTAAGTTCTTGAACTCACAGTTTTAATTTTTGAGATTTCTCTATCACAAGAACTGACTAATGCTTTTTTTAGCAGAGCAAAATCTAATGGAGCATTACAAAACAAGGGAGATAGCCTTTTTCTTCTGCTCCTATTTGATTTGGAAATATTAGTTGATGTGTTAAACAGGTCTTTAAAAATCTTGCAGACAAGACTGATATCACCTTTATTGACATTACTTCTAGATATTCATATTTTATTACTTGTTTCAAAATGGGAAAAGAGCTCCTTTGTAGGATCAAAACTGACACAGTAAAGATGAAGAAAACCCATGTGTCTGCAGTATTCTGTAAATCCAAGTTAAAATTAAAAAAAAAAAAAAGGCAAATTACTAACTTTTCTAGTATGTTGTAATATTTTTTATTGAGACCATTTTTACATTTCAATTTTACATTAACTTACATTTCACTCTCAATTTTGATGGTTTTTAAAGCATGTAAATTAGCTGCTAATACAGTTATGTTATATCCAGGAATATTCTCATTTCTGTTGCTGCATGTTCAGTTACTGATAAATTATAGAAGGGATCATCCGAAGTATGATGTCTTTTACGTCTGATGAGAAAATGCAGCTGCATGGTTCACACTCAGATAAGATTAATATATCTGTACAGTGCTGGGCCATTTTCTTGCTAGCATGTTGAAGAAATCTGTTGAGTTTATGTTAAAGTCATTCATAAAGTTGGTGATGTGATTACTGATGATGGCCATATTCAGGATTAATTTGTCATACAAAATACTAGAGATTCTTCTTATTAAGGATGACACTACATTTCCAGCTTTTTAAATAAATTCAAATTCTTAAACTATTACTACCTGAACTGATAATTAGTAAAATTCTTTATAAATTCCATTATCTATGTGAACCAATAAGTGGCAAACCAACAATTCATTACTTTTCTTTTAAAATACAAATGTGGGAAAAGTGGGATGATATAATATTTGATTATTTGAATTTGCCTTTAAGAAGGTTTACTCAGGAGATGAACTTGGATTTGTCAAAAATCTTTTGTCTCTCATGGAATTCACTCAGAGCCTAAAAATATATTAATTTTAACCAAGGGTAAAATCCTAACCCATCACAACAAATTATAAGGCTGCTTTGGCTTCAGAGGCTACCACTAATTTCTACAGAATAAAATCCTGAGAAGCATGAATGCAAGTCTCCTAATTAGTTCACATTGTGATGACACCTTAATCTGAAATAATCTTGCTGTTCATATTGTTTTCTTCACAGACATGTTTTGTAGTTTGACATTTCCATTAAGTGTCTTTGTTTTTAAGAGTGGACCTTGATGGCTAAAGATATTTTCTGAAAAATCCCAAGGAGTTTTATTACCAACATGCTATAAAATTTCAAGCATGATTTACCATTTTCAATTATTCTATTTATCTTTGCCTCTATATTTCAGTCAGTTATGTCCTCAGACTTCATTCTCTGATAAGTCTATGGACTTTGGTTTCTATCTGGAGATATGGTTTGTTTAGTTAGCAAAAGCACTCAGCTGTATGCCAGAAGCTGTGGTTATTATTTAGAACTAACAATGTTGAAAATGCAGTGCTTGTTTTTTCAGTACTTATTTTGGTTCTGTTTGAAGGCACTGGGCCAAAGTCATGAACAATGTGAAAAGCTATAATTCTATTGATGTTAGTATATTCAGTCCTCTAACTCTGAGGGTATTGGCCCATTGCCTATGCATTTCAACTTTCAGAGAGTCTGATACCAGAGCAATGGACACAAAATGCATTTGCCTGTCAGTCTTTTTCAATTGCTCGCCAGTCGGTATGGTATATTCTCTATAGCTGTAATTATAGTTCTCAAGGGATAGTCAAGACACAGAGCTTTCATTTCAGACAATGCTTGTTGCCTCAGAGGGGAACAATAAACATGCAGATATTCTTAGACAGCCACTGGCACTCACAATAGCTGTTCCTAGACGTATAGGATCATAATGCTGACGAATTGTATGGCTCGCTGTACTATTTATATATAGTTGCCAGCAGTCTCAAACTGCAAACTAATCCAAAGGCTGAATTAATTTACAAACTTCATCTAAGCTAGTATCCATAGCCCAATGAAATGGTAAAGAGAGTTGCATAATAAGTTTACAAATATGCATAGACTGCACAATTGATTTAAAAGTTATCCTTATCTGCCTGGTAAATAAACACTTTTAGATTGGTAGGTCTAAACTGAAGGTGAGAGATGGAGTCTGCTGAGGTTTCCTTTCTCCTGCATCAGAACTTGACTGCACATCGGGAAAAGTATAGGCACCAAAATGGTCCTCTGGTGCTGTCCTACATACTCCTTGAGGATCAGCCAACTTTGCACACAACTGACTTGGAGCAAGTGCTGGAACACCTTACCACAAAGACTTACCGGTTCTGTTCTCATCAAGTACAGCTGAGTGCAGAAACAAAAGACTGCTGTTAAGGGAATCACAGTGCTATAGGAGGCTCCCCTGCAGGCAAGGTGGGTCTGGATGCTCGTCTTGGGTGCCAGTCCATCAGCTCACTGGCTACTGCAGATAGGACCGGGGTAGCAGAATGAGCTGCCCTCTCCCTCCCCCTCTGCATGTGACAGTATGACCTGGCTACAGGAATCAGAGATGGAAATGGAAATGGTCTGTCATTCCTTGTCATAAACAACAGCTGCTCGGAAGAAATTGAAAAAGGTTCTAAAGTGGAGGCAAAAGTGCATTCCTATTATAAATGTCATTTATTTAAATATCAGGATCACTGAAAGGGTATTTTATTCATTTTCTTGCTTTTGAAAAATTGAAGAAATATGTCAGAGAGTTTCACCTCAATGATCACAGTACAGAAAGCAAGGAAACAAGAGGTCAACTGGCAGTTGTCGGTTTTCCCATTACATTACACATCAGAAAATTAAACTCTCTGTGATTTACCATTTGTGTTGTTCATCCAGTTTTTAAAAATTCACTTAAAAATAGTATTGAAACTCACAAATCCTTAATTCTGTCAGAAGGTAAGTAAATTAGCATAATTAATAACTAAATTGTTATGTCTTCTTGTTCTGAAGGTACTTTGAGTACTCTTGCTAAGCCATTTTTTTGGGCACTATAATGGTTATCAGTATGATAGATTATTTATCCATTACCTTTTGTTTTTGTTCTTTTAATAAAGATAAGAAAGTGAGGGGCTGATTATTTTTGTTGTCTTGGCTGGGGATTACTAAATGGATGACTTCTTTCAGAGTTGTGTTTGAATAGGTTTGGACACATTTCACAGGAGTCTGTACCTTTCCCATTCACAGAATTCCCACAGAAGTAGTGATTCTAGGAACTTCAACACCTTAAAAATACTTGAGTGACTTTGTTTTCAGATGTTACTGTGATCCACCAAGCTTCTGTGTGATCAGAATGAAGTACGAAAGGTCTCTTGCATCTTTTCTTTGAAGCCATACGTTTTCTCTTCATGTGACTTCATGTGTGTATCTTTGTGTTCAAGGCAGAAATAGTTTTAGGATGAATGCAGGCTGGCAAAGAAAAGAGGGATTGTCTGGAGGCCCCACATGGACTACATTTATAAAAATGATGATGAAAATGAGGGCAGATGTGAAAAAAGGTTCAGGTATTTTTAGGGACATGTATTTGCTTCACTCACTCCTCCTGTAGATAAATATGAATGAAAAGGTAGAGGAGTAGGTTCTGAATATTCAGCAATGCAATTCTTCCACTGTAAACTTTCATGTGTGAGTAGTCCACTGTTCTTCCACTCAAGCAAGAGAGAAAGGGAAGGAAAACAAGTTAGAGGTTTGCTGTGAAAAACTACTGCTGCATTAAACATCCTTTGAAAGACAAGTTTTGCAACAGGAGATGTGTACCACAGCTGAAAAACAATGGAGATCAAATTAGGGGCTACAAAAGGAAGTATAAACATTTGTCATCAAAATTCATTTGCCTTGTCTAAACTCAGAAGTTAAAAGTAACCCAATCCTGCTTATCAGAAACTTAGTGGATTTCAGGTGAATTATCCTAAAGTTGTGACATATTTTTAACCATTGAGAACAGGTTTTTATTTAATAAGAGCATGATAACTTTTCTTCTCAAGATTTCATCTGCACATCAGGGTAAGTCACAGGAGAATACATGTACTGTGGGACAGAAACTAGGATTATTACACTAATTGTTTATGAGTTGGTCAGAGTAACCAGAAGAACCTCTTACATTCTTTAAATGAAGAAGACTGCCAATTAGGTTTTTTGAATTATTTAAGAGTCATATAATTAAATAATGAGATAATTGAATAAATTTTGTGTTTCTCCCAGTTTTACCACTGGCCAGCAATCAGATAATTGCCTCTTATCAAAAAAAGAAGTGGAGTGATTTTAAGGATTTAACTTCTGTTATGGGACTTAAACTACCTATGATTGATAATGCGCCTGCAATGTTTGGGAACCTTATTGATCATACAGAGTTTAAAGTTTCTCAAAATTACTTTGCAAAATACTTATGAACTCCCATTGGACTAAAATACATAGAACTTGAACGAAAATCATCCTTTATTTTTGAATACCAATTTAAAATAATTGGTAAGAAAACTGGAAAAAAATAATTTAACAGAATTTTAAATTTTTGGTAAATTCAGTTTTGATTATGAATGTATAAAATGTTTTAATTAATTTTGAAAATGAAATTAAAATTTGAAATTATATTGTGAATACATAATTTAAATAGTGCCAGAACTCAGAGTAGTTGGCTACTCCTTTGGCTTTAGAGGGAAGTTTGGATTTGTTGCATTCATTTTCAGCTCTCCTTCACGGATTACTGAATGTTTCTGTGCTCTAAAGCTGTCCCCCACCTCCCCAAACTGTTCTCTTGGGCCAGTTTCAGGGAGCGTGCATAACTAACTTCCATCACTTCAGTACAAATAAAATAAACTGCTTGAGTCTTTCTTCCCCCAAGTCAAAAGCTGTGCAACTGCATGCCTCCTCCTTTTCATTCATCTGATTGTACATATTGCTTTCCCCAGAAAAAACTGCTTTATATGCTTATCTTCTCGATATATTTTTGCTTTGTCTTCCTGAGTCTTAAGCCATATATATTTTTCTTCCTCAGAAACCATCTTCCAGAGTGGACTAGAACTAAACCTCTTTAAGGGCTGCACCTTTCAAAATGACCCATTGCAGACAGACTCAGAGACTTTAATTTGCTTTTACCTTCACAGTTCAGTAATCTGCTGGCAAAAAAAACATAGTGACAACATCAAGCGCTCCAGACTTCTCAGGGAGCATTCAGAGTATAAAAATAACCAAGTTCATATTTGTTTATTAGCCTTTCGTTTTAGAACAGTTTAAGTCCACCTGAGTGATATTTTCAAATTCTCTCCTGCAACTAGGGATCTGCATGTTATTTTATTTACAAGCCCCATGGCCTTCTTCCTCAAAATGCTCATGCCAAAAAGCACAGAAGAGGCTACAAAATATCTGATAAACCCTGACGGCAAATACGAAATGTGCAACTTCTTTTGGACTGACAATTCCTTCCCATTATTGGGAATGGAGGAAAAAAAGAAAAAGAGGAGGGAATAATTGCAGTTCTTTACAAAGTCATTTTATTCTCACTTCTGCTCCAGCAAAGGTAAGACTAAGGACAGTTTATCACAACAAATAATCTGTTGCTAACAGGAAGCTTTAGTTAGCTCAGTCAGTCTCATATACAAAACTGAAGTTCCCCTTTGATGATATTGATTACTCTTATTGTATGAGGTTTTTTTACACTTAAGTGACTTCAGAATTGAGCCTGCAATAAAGTCAGTGTGAGTGAGGATACTGTTTTAGAGGCTTACAATATGCTTCTTTTAAACGGAAGAAAATTCTAGAAGAAACTCTACTTTCTTACTGCAAGTGTAACTGAAGCTGAGTGGGAGCAGCAATTCTACCTCTGCCACTGCAGATTTGGAGCTGGGGGGCATGGGGGGCAACACTAGAGGAAAGCAAAATTTTTAATCTGTTTAAACAGCAGAGACTATGAAAGCCAGCTTGCATAACAGGGTAGAACTGTACAGACATTTCAAGGTGTGCAGCCCTCTAGTGTTTTAAGATCAAATACTGTGAACAGTGGGATCCAACAGCTTTTCTCCTGCTAAGGGAGCTTTCTGCTGTGCCAAACAACTTTTGCATTTTCATTCTTAGTCAAAGTGTAGCAACAAAGAGACCTGATTCAAGTAAATTACTCACGCATCAGCTGCTTGCCTATATGTCACTTATATGGAACAAGTTACAAGTTCCAGCAGCTTTTATAATCAGCTCACCGAAGAAGACATACTCTGCACAGACTTTGTCATTTATTCTGTCAGTTCCATACTTGCCAGATATGGTATATCACATAAGGTCTCTTTATATTATGGTGCTTTGCAATAATTCTGAATTTCACTGAATCTTGTTAAAATAAATAGAATCATACATTTTTACTTTCAAAAATGAATTTGACCCATTGATCTAATTTGGTTCATTCTATTTCACCAGTCATTTATATACCAAAAATATGAGGAAAAATGTTTCCATAGAGGTACCTACTCACCTGTTCTGGAAACTTAACTCAAAAATAACCATTCCTCTCCTCAAAACAACCCTGAAAATAAGCCCCAAATGTGGCATGAGCACATCACACACAGACCTCGGCCCTGCTGGCCAATGTGTGTCTGCTGACGACAGCCTCTCATGCCCCTACTTTCTTGTCTTACAGCAGCACACCATGGCTCTGCCAGTGTGCTGGTTTTGGCTGGGGAAGAGTAGTTTGTTTTCTTCAGAGTAGATGGTATGGGGCTGTGTTTTTGATTTGTGCTGAAAGCACTGTTGGTAATAAGGAAATTTTTTAGCTATTGAACATTCTTACGCAGAGCTGAGGCCTTTTCTGCCTCCCACCCCACCTCATCAGCAAGGAAGCTGGGAGTGCACAAGTTGGGAGGGGAGACAACTGGGACAGCTGACCCCAACAGACCAAAGGAATAATGCATACCTTATGGCATCCTGCTCAGCATATAGAGCTGGGGAAAGAATAAGGAAGGAGGGGATGTTCAAAAGTGATGGTCTTTGTCTTCTTAAGTCACCACTCCATATTATGTTCTGCTCTCCTGGAGATGCCTGAAGAGCTGCCTGCCCATGGGAAGTAGTAAACAAATTTCTTCTTTTTCTTCAGTTTTGCTTCACCTATCAAACTGTCTTTATCTCAAGCCATGGATTTTCTCAGTTTTACCCTTAATGATGCTCTCCCCATCCCACTGTGAGGGTGTGACCCAGCAGCTGTGTGTGGCTGAGCTTCCTGACGGGGGTTAAAGCACAACAGGTGGGTGCACCACAACCCAGGGCTGCACCTGGTGGGGGCAGTGAGAAGGGTGGGACCCCTTGGCTAACAGATAAGGGTCTGCAGCCCAAGAGGGGCCCCAGCAAAGGAACCCAGCCTGGACTGGGGCTGTGTACAGCCATGAGCCCTGGCTGAGCAGTTGCCTGTGGGGGCCCCACTCACAACAGACTACAGCAGGTCTGGGAGGTGAAGCCTTGCCCTGGGAACTGGGACACTGCTCATGGAAACTTGCCCTCACACTACCCCCAGCTGAGTGATTTTTCTTTCTGCTGGATATCTCTGAATGATCCTTTGGGTGGGGCAATCCAATCTGCTGGTTTCCCTGGGGCTCTGTGTCAGTGTGTGAGTGTGCACTTTGGGTCATTGTCCCTGTCCACACAGCAACTTTTTACATGCCAGGAGACACATCATGGTCACCCTTGGTGTGTGTCAGTTTTGGCCACTGGTTTTGGTTTTCAAAGTTCATCTGATTTTGGTACTTGAGTGGAGCAGTTTTTGCATACATCTGTGACACCCACACGATTCAGCACTTTAGCAAGACAAGGTGAAAACAGTAACAGTTAAGGAGACTGACATGGTACTTTTTCTTTATTGCCTTAGAGTGGGAAGGACGTTCTCAGGGCAGAGCCTGTTGTTCTGAATGCAGCACTTACACCATTGTATACAGTTATGGTGTTATGTGCTTTAAAAAATCCTAAAATGAAAAAAAAGAAAAGCAGACAACCCCCCCCAAGCAACAAAAGAATGCATATAGGTAGCAAAGTAAAGAAATATTATTTAATGCAGATTTACAAGTAATGAAAAATAAGTGTAATTACTTAAATACACACTCAAAGATAATAGTTTCCTGTGTTAAAAATTTGTCTTTTGAAGCTTTGGCTTTGTAGAATATCTTTAAGTGCTTAACTTTTAAGGGTTTTTTTTTTTTTTTTAACTTAAAGTAGCAAAGTGGTACATCCACAACAAGTGTAGTAGTCTCATGCCACAGTAACGTGATATTTAAGAAATACATTTATAGAAAAGAGTTGATAAATCAATACATTAAGATTTGTTTTCCAAGACTTGTTTATAATTATGTGGTTGAAAACTCATTTATGCATGATAATACAGTGAGTAAGAAAGAGGTGCTAAAGATGCCAGAAAGAGCAAACTAAGATAGCTTCAGTTTTCCCCAAGTTAAGCAAGGAAATCAGAACCTTCTCAAGTTCCCAAATAAATCTGTATGTTGACTCTGTGTGTGGGGTATTTTGTCTGTGATGTTGGTATTCTAATGGCAAACATCATAAAAGCTATACGAAAGAAATAAAACTAAAATCGTTGGCAGAGCATATGCAGTCACCCAGAGCAACAGAGGGGATTGTTGTAGGACAAGTGACAAAGTTTTTTCTCGTATATACCGATTTGTCACTTCCCTTGGGAAATAAATACATCAACACATTCACTGCCTTATGTGTAATAAAATACCCTTCCAGCCAAAGAAACAAATAAGCGCTTCCCTCCTCCTTCCCTCTCCACATAGTACGAAAAACTGAAGTCATACTTTTTGTCTCTGAACAATCCCTCAAATAAGAAGCAGTGTCCTGTAATTTGATTCAGTTAAGCAGTAACCTCCATTCCATTATTCAGGAATGTCAAATCTAAGCTTAATGGGGGAAGGATTTTGAGCGAGAGTGTTTTTAATGGGCATAGTTTGTCTTGATTTCATATGCAAAGGCAGAAGAAACAGGCACAGTGAATCTGAAGTCAGTGCATAACCTGCATGTCTGGGTCTGCACCTCTCAAGGTGAGCAGGGTCCATATAAGAAGGTGCAGTCACCTACTAGCGGAGAGTGCATTCAAAGACTTCTAACTGCAGTGAGTATTCCTTGAGTGTCAAGCAAACCTACAAATTCAGCTTTATATTCCAACATGATCCTCTGTAACGGAGGCTACAGAATTGCTGGACTGACTTGCCCTCTTCTTGGTCCAGGCCATCTATCTCTTGCACCTTAGTATTCCTAGAATGGAAGAACTTAAGCAAAGATGGTTTGTGACATTGTCAGTACTGCAACATTGAGTTTCCATCTGTTTCTCTCCTATAAAAAAATGCATGTTACTGCTACCCAATGAATATAGCTAACTGTGAGTTCAGTCTGGTTCTTCAGGTGTGCTTTATAAGAAGAGCCCAGCTGCGCTGGAGTACAGTAGATTGTTTCCATATTCCTCTGTTTAAGGAAACTTTGTCAGAACTCAGTGTATGTGGGTTGAGTAAAACATAGTATTTTTTTGTTTTAATTTTGAGGGGGTTTTGCAGTCATTTGACAGTGTTTTAAAAAAAGGTATATAATAAAAATTGGTCTCAAAAATTGTGTTCTCTAGAAAATCCTTGTTATGAAGGATCAAGCTGAGTTTCAAAAGGTTTCTATTTTACAAGACAATACTGTATTGATCAGAAAAGTGTAACTAGCAGCCATTTTCTTGTATACTTAAATTAAAAAATAAACTGGAAGAGAGCTATTCTATGTAGTGCCAATCATTAATCCCTGTGTTTCCTTTTCTTGTAGTTTTTTGAGGGCTGATTTTTGTTTGTTTTGGTTTTGTGAATTAGTTCTGTACCTTTTTAGAAATTTTGTTCAGTTATTTTGTGAAAGTAAAGAGAGGGAAAAATAATTGCGGAGTATCTGTTATATTCAAAAGATAAATTTTTCCTTTGCAGTTATTACTTGTTACTTGACAGCATCTTAGTTCACAGTGTCGCATCTTGAAAGCTCTAAAGTCACTTTAGACCTTTGAAATCTCTTCATGAATACTTAATCCTGCATTTGTAGGAGAAGAGTCTGTGCTGGAGAGATCGGTAGTATTGTTCAATCTGTGGCCTCTAGCTCTCAGTACAGATTGTGCAAGGCAGCAGAATAAATTAGTATTACTTTGAAACAACGTTTGTCCACTGGAATGTCACCCCTTTAGATCCTTGCACAGAGCATACAAAACAGTACCAGTTGCAGACAATGATCTATGTTCCACTGTGGTTCTCCCAATTATTGTCATGAAGCTTTCTTGCCTGCATTGATGTTTTCTGAGAAGAACAGAGAACAGCAGTGGTTCCAGAATGTAAGTGTGTGATGAGTGTCATTTATTTTCATTTCTTTGTTCCTCTGTAAAGGAAGTGACTGGGTAAAAGTGAGGTTGATTTTTTTTGCTTGTGTAGGGAAGATGCCAGTGCAGAGGATAGAGAACACGTGGCAACTAAGCCTGAGGAGCCCGACATATTGAAAAGTGCAGGGACCAGATGTGATGCAGAAATAAAAACTTCTGAGGAGTGTAGAGTGTACTGTGCAGAGTGTTCTGGAACCCAAAAAGAGTAATTTGGTCTGAAACCAAGCCTAGAGAGAAGGAATTGCTTTCAAATATATGATTTGGAACATTCTTTACAATCTTGTTCTAGTTCTGTTTTAGTGAACTGGTTCTGAAATTTCCCTGTTTAAAATATTTACTCTAGTGTTACTTCAAAAAGTACAGAAGACTTGCTTTAATGATCAAGAACCTGTTGAAGAGTCTTCGTTACACTTTATCCTAAAAGGAAGTACCATTTCAGTACAAGTAAATGTAGTACTTCAGAGGCCTGGATGCCTTTGGCTCTTGTCACAACAGATCAAATTTTTTGGATCAGAAATGCCTTTTTTTTAAAGCAACCTCCATGAATTACTTGCTCTGAAAATGAGTTATATCATAATTTTGCTATTAGCATTAGTCTGGCATATACATATCAAGAATGGCATAGCATCTACCCTAGATTTTTTCCCTTTTCTTTCCTTCCCTTTTTGTTTTTAATTGTTTAGACTTTTTTACCAGAAAGGAAGAAAAAAAAACCCAAACCAGAATGAAACCACAAACAACAGGAGGGAAAACAAAAACACAAAAAAACCCCAAAAACCCCAAACCACATAGTTAGCATGCAAGGTGCTGCTTTTAATGCGTTTTAAATGCAGTGTCTCAAAGACCATAATATGCTTCTGGAAAATGTGAATATAAGCAGTAAGGAAAAAAAGATGTATTTTTTTCTGCTTTTTAATAACTTCTAACAGAATTAACTTCTTTGGGCTACTCATGCAAAGCATTCTTAATGTACTGAATGCCATGCTGTTCAGACATACCAGAACCCATAATAAAAACAATTCAATTAGACAAGATGCTTAACTGCTTTACCCTTAAGTGTAAATTGATATGTGAACTGAACTCAGTGGAATTTTCCCACTGAGCTCAGTTATGCTGGAATAGATGAAATGTCACTGGTTTGTGTGCATCTTCTTAAAAGTGAGGGGTTTGGCACATGCCAGAGCAATTCTGGCAAACATTCCCTCTCACCCTCTTTTTTGCTTTTGAATTTCCTGAGGGTCCTAATTAATACAGTTGGTAAGAAAAGCAGTCACAGTCTATTGGCACCCCAATGGACTTTCATCCAAAAGGAGGCCAACTTCTTGCCTCTTTTTGATCTTCAGTTTATTGGCCACAATATCTTATTTGGATCTGAAACCTTTATTTTTTTCAAGATTTCTGTAGTTATAAATTCCTTGCCAGACAACTCAATTTTTTTAAGTTTCATACTGAATTAGTGTTTCTACAATGATGTCTGCTTTTTGGGGAAAAGTGAGGGGCTTTTGTGCTTAAAAACACTCTCTTGGGCCACCACCAAACATCTGCCTTCTTAGCTTCAAAGCACCTGGGACACACAAAAACTGGTATATTTACACAAGATATTGGCTATACCTACTTATGAAATAGAAGTTTCAGAGCTTGAGTATAACCTTGGCTCTATAAGAATGTCTTGTTTAAAAACCTCTCAGTTTTGTTTTTTTTTTAGAAAAAAAAACCTAGTTCTTATTTTTACATTTGTTTGCATAGGTTTAAAAGCTTTTTAGGGGAGGTTTTCTTGACTAATCTTGTTTTACATATTGGAAGAGAAGTATGTAGCTCTCCTAGCCCCACTGAACAAAGCAGTGGTAAAGGTACGATTAGAAATTCAAGCCTCCAGGCTTCCTGTCAGGGCCGTCTGCGTTAGGTCCCTTTTACAGGCAGTAATATAAAATAAAAGTTGTCTCAAGGAAAATTGCCTATTCTGGATGGACTATTATTATCGTTGTGTATTTACGGAGGCTTGCATCCTTTGACATTTATGCACAGGCATCTCAGTTCTTAATAGGTGCATGATGTAACACTAGCAACACCAAATGCAAAGTAGCCCAAAATTAATGCGGTTTATTGTAAAGACACTTGTGCAGCAGACTTTGGCTCTTGTTCTTTTTTCTTTACTATGAAAAAAACTGACAGAACTGGGCTTGTCTAGTCTAGAAAAGAGACAACTGAGATGGGACCTTATCAGTGCCTATCGGCATCTAACGGGAGTCTGTCAAGAGGGTGGAGGCAGGCTCTTCTCAGTGGTACCAACCAATAGGACAAGGAGCAAAGGGGAGAAACTGATGCACGGAAAAAACCACCTGAATATGAGGAAGAATTTCTTCACTGTGTGTGTGTCACCATGCACTGGAACGGATTGTGCAGAGAGGTTTTGGAGTCTGTCACTGGAGACTTCAAGAACTGTCTGGATGCAATCCTGCGCCATGTGCTCTAGGATGACCCTGCTTGAGCAGAGAGGTTGGACCAGATGACTTCCAGTGATTCCTTCTGACTGCACCCATTCTGTAATTCTGTGAAAGAGGGGGAAAATCCCAGCATGGAAGAAGGTGGGAGATTGGCAGTAATTGATAAGGATCAAGACTTATTACCAAAAATTCTGGAGGAGTATGTGACCATGTCCGGGAGCATGAGGAGTCCAAAGCTTAAGTGGACACAGGGAGAGGGGAAGTTCGTTTGGACTGCAGGACTATTATTTGAGTAAAAGAGGGAGCAGGTCAGAATGTAGCAAGGACATGGACAGTAGATCAAATGAAACTGAGAAACAAGAAGCTGAATGGAACAACTAAGATTTTCCTAATCAGGCTGTGTGGCATTCCTGAATAATTTTAATGTGAATCAGAGTATATCCCTTGGTCAAGGTTTTCCATGTAAATTGTCACTAAATCAATGACAAACCTAAGTTCAGTTACAGTATTTTTTTTCTGTACGGCGCAAGAAGAGCGTACATCAGAGCATTCCCACTCCAAAAGCAGGTGGTGAGGAAGTGGCTGCTAGCAAATGGACAAGAAAGTGGATTTTAATAGTGTAGTTAGTCTGGGGTTGGAATGTGAATTGAACAAGTCAAATTTAAGAGTATAGGGTGTAACACAGCATGCAGCCAATTGCTGGCAGCCCCCTGGGCTGCATCTCTCTAGAGCAAGATCAAGCAGTGAAAGGGAAAGATGATGTAGTGAAAGGGAGGCTTAAAAGTGTATCAATCTAGTTTCTGTTTAACTTCCAGGACCTTTGTGAAGACAAGAAGCAGAAAAAGTAAAGAGTCAATAAAGAGAATGAAAAAGGAAGGAAAAGTGAGTCAAAAGTGGATAAACGAGAAAATGACAAGGACATGAGGGAGGATGCACAAGGGAGAGAAGGAACCATATTGTGCTTTGGAAGAAGTGTAGAAGTTTCCTTTTAGAATTTTTCACTAGGCAGTATCTAAAGCTCACAATAAACACTTTATTTTAGTATTTCTTGTACTACATACTAAAGGGTTCACGTTTGAATATCTGGGCTTGAGCCTGCTCTGCTGCAGCATCATGTGTAGGGGATGAAGTGGTTCCCTCCAACATCTCACCTTTGCCTGGAGCAGGATGAGACGGCCATGGGTGAGGCAGGGCTGGGAACCACACAGGTTCGGAGGCTCAGGGTGGGTTCTGCTGGAGTGACTGTAGTGATTCAGGGCTCTTATGGCAGATGGGTACCCGGGCACTTCTCAGAGGTACCACTCAAAAGTGGAAAGGTAGAAGAAATGGCTGCTAGGTGAGTGGTTCAGAGAGGCCATTTGTACCACTACTCTGTCCTTTCTCCCAGCTCAGGACCTGTCACATATTTAATAATCTTCATTATTTTTCTGCTTTTCTCTGGATGGAATTTTCTTAATTCTTTTTGAGACAAGGCAAGAACATAGACTATTAAAGGTCACTGTATTTAAAAGCCTTATTTTCATTATTGTTCTGTTTTTAATAGTCTGAATTCTTCAGGCCTTAATAACATTGCTGGGCTTTTTGACTACTGTTGTACATGGAACAAATGGTTTTATTGAACTGTCCAAAATACTTTCTATATCTTTCTCTCTGAATAGGTGAACTTAATTTAGAACCCATTTGTACACAGGGGGAAATTCACGTTATTTCATCCAGTGTATATTGCCTCTTGACTACGCTGAATTTTATCTGTTGAGTTTCTTAAATGCATAACTTTATTCAGCTTTTCTGAAGTTCTCCCCTGTCTTCTCTAATCTTGAGTAACCCATGTCATTTTGAATGTGAGTTTTAAAGGTTCCATTAAAATTCTAAATGGTTTTTAATTTTTTGTTTTGTTTTGGGATTGGCAAGGCAGTATCAGAGGTACATTGAGAATACCTTTGTTCAGCAGAGCTGCAGTAATTGCTTCTGTCTCTTGTAGTTTGAAGAAAGTGAAATAAAGTGAAAATACCCATTCATAACAAGAAAATGTAAAGTCAAGTAGGCACAAAGTTTTTAATATTTAATTTTCCACATTATAAAGCAGACTCTTCTTCTCCACCTTCCCATAAATGCAGAAATGGATAGGATTAATTAAACATTAAGCCATTATTCTTCCAAAAAGAAAAGTCTTTGCTGGTCATGCTTGATATAATATATTCCCAAGGTGATCTTTCCCTCATCTGAAATTTCTCCATCATTGGTTTAAAAGTATCAATAGTAAAAGAAGAAATATTTTGTTATAATATTGCTCTTGTTTTTTTTTACTGGGGAAAGGGATGTGATTTTGTAAATCTTCCATAATTAAATAATTGACTGGAGGACTTACTCCATAATGGAAATGTTGTTTGACATTCAGTGCAGGCAGTGATTTAGAAATCAGACAGAGTCTGCGGAAGGAAAAAGATTTGTAGGTCCTTAGGCTCTAAGGAAGAAGCATATTTACTTTCTAGACTGTTTGCCTTCTGGAAAAGGAGAAAGAGCAGGGAATGAAACCAACAGAATAGGGCCACTAGCATTTTTAGCTAATGATATGCAGTGTCAAGAAGGTGCTATTTGTATCTGTGAGATATTGCTGTGGGCTGACAGAATAAGAAAACAAGAAACATATGAAGTAAACCAAAGAAAGCAAAAAGATTCCATCCAGGAAGAAAATAAACCAGAGAATTTTTTCTTTCCATAAAAGCCATACTTGCTGATGTTGCTTAAGGATTGCATTTTGTTGTCTTGAGCATATGAACAGAACTATTGCATTGGCTATATCCTATCTTCTTTAGTTCATCTTTATTCCTGGCTTTGTTACTTTGTAGAGTGTGCTAAGTGGATAATTCTGGTCTACATTTTAACCATGATAATAATGAATTGAAATTATAGCTATTGACATATTTAAGCTAAATAATGTGAAAAAGTAAGGTGTCTTTATAAACCTACAAAATTAGGTGGTGGGTGGGATGGGGTGAGGTGGTAAGAGAAGATGGATCTGTACAATATATTTCCTGATATGATATTGGTAAATAATGGATTCTTGAGAAACTCTCCAGATGTAGGGAGGTAAGAATTTTTAGAAACAGTCTGAGCATTTACCTACTCCCTTTATTGCTCCATGGAGGCTTAGACAAATTCTGCTGACACTTTAACTCAGACTTTACTGCTCAAAAGGGAGCAGATAACTCTGCAATTTGTAGCACTGTATTTTAAACTCCCAATGGTATATTTACTATCTTAGATCATATGTTAACAGCAGATTGAGTCCCAGAGGAGAAAGGGCAAACCGATCATTACTCAGATATATAAAACTTTCTCTCAGGCAACATCCACCAGTGTCTGTCTAAAATGAAACTAAAAGCAGAGTTAACAAATGATACAAACTTGGTGTGCAAATGTCAGTAGGAGAGGAAGTGAAAATAAGACAGTGGCCCCATCACTGCTTTGACTACAAGAATTCAATCTAGGGTAGAGCCTTTCTAGCTCCCAACTGCCATAACTTTGATTAACCTTGCAGTGTTTCAGCACAGGGTCATGCTATCCTGTTGACACTTTTCTTTTGAGATGTCAGTCACATTTCAATAACTTTCCAGTGCGGGCTTGTAAGTCCTGTCCCTTCATTGACTTAGAATGAGGCAGGTTGCTTATGAATACAGCTTGAAGTGTCAGTCAGATATTCTTGCATTGTGTTATCTTTGATTGACTTGTCTGGCATGGTGAAAAATTCATGGCATCTAAAAGCCCCTGTTTTGACAGTCAGGGATCTCCTTTTTTATTTTTTATGCCTGAAATTCTCCTGCCTTTCTCAGCAAATGAGGTGTTTGCTTTTTTCTTTACACTATTAACAAGCACAGGAGAGTCTTGTCCTGCAGAGGTAGTATCTTAGGATTATGATCTGGAGTTTAGGTTCTCACAGCATGAAAAGCATAACCTCCACTAATGGAAAATAATATGTTAATGATAGCAGAGAAAGCACCATTTTACGAAATATCATAAAGAAAATTCTGATTGGTTTAGCTTTTAGTTTGTTTGGCTCGTGTAATTCCTAAGGGTTAGGCCCAAAGCCATTTAAAAAGGGCCAGCAAGAAGAAAGAAAAAGCAATTCTGGTTTTTAATGTTTATTATTACCAACACAGACTGTAGCTGGCTTTGTGGAAGTAGAAAGCTATGTCCCAGGACAGTGATTATTCCAAGGCTGTGTTATTCAATAAACTGATTTATAACATATGATTCCAGTTATAATCCAAGAGTTTCACCATTTATTTTAAACAAAATAAATATTTCTCTGCTACAGCCACTTGAGATTTATAATCTTGTTTTCAGGAGTGCCTTGGCTCACATAAACAGACTTACTCCCCTTTCAGTGCTAACAGAAAATGCAGGGCCAGTGGTGAAGGAGGGGAAAATTCTTTATATATAAAACAGTTCATATCAGTTTCATAGTGTTTCATAAATTTGATTCCCAGGCAGTAGAGGAAAATGAATAAGAAACATTTTTTTCAAGCTGCTACTGCTACTATAGCTGTTCTTGCTTGGCTGAATGGAAAGAAGTGTATAAAAACGGTTAGTGCTGGAAACTAGATATAAAACAATAGCAAGCAAAAAACTCTTTAACAAGCAAAAACTGTTGTCGGTGAAAGGCAAAGACATCATTAAAGTAGCAATAGTGCTTATTTTTCTAATGTAAGTTGTGGAAGAGGCAGTCGGGCTGGGATGTGGAAAGGGAAGCAGTGGCTATATCCGGAGCATGAACAGGATACGTATCCAAGACTGAACCTTGGCTAGATCTGTAGTGCACAGGGAGAATTCTGTGTCTGGGGTGGAACTCATAATTTACTGCCACGTGGAGACAGTTATTTAATCAAGATAATAGAAGGGATGAGGTAGAGTCACGGATTGTCATATATGGTTTCAACAGCACAAATTAAAAATACCCTGTGATAGCTCAGTCTGGTGGCTGTGGCACTTTGCTTGACAATAGGAGTTGGAATACATTTGAAAAAAAATTGAACTGTGTTTTTTTTTACATTACATGAGTCCTTGAACTACTGGGTAAGTGTGACTAATTGTTCTTTCTGCAGCCAGATTTTATTTTTTAAGAGGTACTTGAATAGACCTCCATCTTCTACAAGTGTTTGAGAGTTTCTGTAAGATCATGCCCTCAGAAAAAGGAGACAGAAGATCATCTAGTTTGTTAATCTTCATGGGACTAAATCTGCTCTCGGAGCTCAACTGTTGAGCTCTGTTGAAACTGAGACTCCTCCCCATGTCATCATATGAAGTGTGGTGGGTTGATCTTGGCCAGATGCCCACCCAGCAGCTCATTCATTCTTTCTTAGCAGGGCAGACAGAAAATAAGATGGAAAAATTCTTGGTTTACGGTAGAGACAGGGAGATCAGTTATCAGTTAGCACCACTGGAAAAACAGGCTTTACTGGGAAGAATTATGATTTATATATGAAAAAAAAATTATTTTTATTAGCATAGAGTTGGATGTAGAAAAATAAAAGCAATCATGTTTTCCTCACCAATTTCCCCTTCACCAGGACATGGAGGAGGTCAGTACACAACAGCTCTTTTCTGCTGCTCCTTCCTCTTCAGATTTTCCCTTGCTGTAGTGCAGGGACATCTATGGGTTTAGAGTCCTTCAGGATAAACTTCTTCTGTCATGGGGTCCTCCACAAGCTGCAGGGATATCTATGATTCAGCACCTGGAGCTCATTCTCCTCACCTTAATGTCTGCAGGGCTGTTTCTCACACTCTTTTCCCCAGTCACTTCTTAGTGCCTGTGCCCTTTGTGGAACCTGTTTCTCCTGAGATGCCACTCCATGCCCTGCAGGTTGGCTGGAGCTGTCTGCCAGGGCTGCCCCCATCAGACACCACTCTGCAGCCCTCCAGGGATGCCTCCAAAGCCTTGCCAGGTACACCTAGGACATCAAGATATGGCACCTGAGAATGGTAGATGGTGTGTGACTCACCACCAGGGGGGAGCTGGAATGAAGGCAGAGAACAGATTTATTTCCATTTCTCTTCTCTCTCTATTCTCTAATACTTATCACATAAAGTTTGTGAATCTTAATTCATGTTTGCAGGAGCCTTGAGAACTTTGGCAAAACTAGTAAGTTCAAATTTCTCCAAAAATTAATGCTTTGACATGAAGTTCCACCTTCCAATACACATTGCAAGCAGAGGTTATATTTTATTATGTGTCTTAATGGTACCAAGAGATTTAACCACACTGGAAAAGGAGAACTGAGCTATGAAAATGTTGCAGGCACATATGGATGTTAGATCATCAGATAGCTTGGAATCATGACTTTTTTTAAGAAAAACAGATATCAAGTGTTCATAAATATTCAGATGACCTTGCTCTTCAGTATTTTTTGTGATGATTTATTTTCCATGAGTAGTTAAGTGTTTCTTAATACTCTGATGCCTCTTCAAAATTTTGGAAAATAACATTACCACGTTTTCCTTGCAAGTAATTTATTTTGGTTTTTATTTGTTTATTTTTATATAACACATTGCATCAGTGCAAAGACTGTCTACATATGTGTACATATGTATTTTGTGTACAGCATGGTATGTGTAATATAATGAAAGAATTCTTTCAGCACAGCATTTACCTCTGCAGTGCGAAGGAGCTCAAGAGGTGCTCTTTCTAAAACACACTGAATCTCCATGTGCTGGAAACTTAATTATTCATTCACCTGTCTTGAAATGTAGCAGGGAAATAAGGAAAAAAAAAATGTTTTCCAGTGGAAAATGGGACAGCCATGAGGAAAAAGACAGAAAGCTGACACAGCTGGAGATATCATACTGTGGGCCTTTTTCTAACTGCTGAGATCTGTGTATTATCACAACAAATGGCTGTGGAAAGTCTTTTTAGGTATCTTTCTGAAAGTGTTCAGGACTAATATTCTAAAGTTGCAGTCTAATTTTTGCTTTAATATCTATTGCTTATTGAAATATATCTCCTGACCTGGGTGCCTGTGTTTTTATACAGTTACTGAAGAGATTTAAAGTACATAAGCAGGTAGGATCACTCTGGAATCCTGTGAAGGTGTGTCATTTTATTGCTAAGCAAAGTTTCTTGTAGAAGCAAAGTACCATACTTCAAGAAGCTGAATTTGCCAGATACTCATGATGTAGGTATAAATAAGTCAAGTTAGGCTGGAATGGAAAGGACCACATTTAGCTAGCATGGTCAAATATATAGTGAATACTATAGAAGCAGAGAAAAAATGGAGGGACTTGATTTTTATAATAATGTCTGGGTGGGAACATAAATTTGCATTTTCATTTATTAGTCAGAATTTTTTACCTAACTCTTCAGAATTGTGCAATTTCACTGGGAGCTTTAGCTTATTTCAGGATGAATAAAGATGTTAGAAAGCATCTGTCTGTACCCAGTACTTTTTCCTCTTTACAGCTCTGTGCGCTGCTTGTGTTTAAGCCCTTCTTGTTGGGGATTATTCCAGACCTGGTAATTAGGCTGTCTTTCCAGGTACTTTGCCAGCACAGCTCTACTGAGGCTTGCAGGGTAGGGCAGTAGCTAACAGGACTGCTCAGGCAATGGCAATGTGGTATGCATTTCTGGGATAATGACATCAAATTCATCCTAATCACATTGGAAATGAGTTAATAAAATTATTATGTTTTGGGGTTTTTTAAATGATTGGTGTACTGAATTTACCTGACATTATGTGAGTATTCTTTGACAGATGGCTATCATCTTCGAGGCGATGAGTTTGGATCATTAGTCTGCTTTTCCAAACACTTTTCGTTGCCTCTCATTTGAATGCAACAGTGATAGAGTAGTGAAATGCTACTATTAGGTTAAGCTTTTATTAGTTTTTATCCCCTTGACTTCACCGCAAGTCATATAATTTATGCATGAATATCTCACTGTGTGAGTGGGAAACATCATTCTCATTCCCATCAAGAAAGAGGAGTTCAACCCAGTTCAGAATCTGCACCCTAGCCTGCTAGATGAAGCAGCAGCAACTGCTTCAGCTTGGTGTGTGAAGCCAGATTTGTTAGATGTGATCCGAGAGTGCTTACTATGGAAACTGATCTAGCAAGCTTTTTTCATGGATTTGGATGGACTAGAAGTACTCAGTCCTGAGAAGGCAAGGAAATTGATTTTGTGCCTGCATCAGGTGTTTCACTGAGTTAGAAAAACTTCATGGTCACTGCACAACCTCTGAGCTTCAACAGCAGTCTTTGTGAGTACTCTTAGGTGGTGTTAATTGAAATGTAATTAGACACGATCTGTTGATGCAGCTCAGCTGTGCTATGTCTAAGGTCATTTGAGAGTGTGATGAAGCCAACTTAAATAAGCAAAAAATACTGTGTTTTAAATAGAAAAAAATGGGAGTTTTTTAGGCTAGGTGTTAAGAAAACTTTTTGAGTGGCAAAGCTGATTAAGCAGAACTGTTTTGTGATATTGCTATCACTGGGGATCTGGAGGACATGAACTTGTAAACATAGTAATTCTTTTCCTATGGGTAGAGGTGACTTGCAGTAGGAGGACTGAAAGGCCCACAAAAGAATTTACTTGCCTTTAGCCACTTACGAGAAGTTACATGGTAAGCCTGTGACCCCTAAAGGAGTTAACCTGAGTTGTTGTTAATAGATCCCCTAGGGGCGGGGTAGAATGAAACAGTGCTGAATGATTGGTGCTCATAAATATATGTATATAGGGTTTATTTTAGAACAACTTGGTTGTGATGGTTTTGGTTATTATTACCTGTAGTAACATAGCAATGTAAAAGCATGAAAGTAACACTTGGAAAATGTGTTAGGAAAAGGAAGAGAGGATAAGGTTAGATATCACCAGCTGCGGATCTCATGTCTAGATTTGATTGTTGCAAGTTTGATGTCTTGTGGTCAAAGTGGTGGTTGCAGACTGGATCCATCGGAGGTGGGGTGGGGTGGGGTGTGGGAGGAAAGTCCCCAAAACAGGAAGTGAAGGCCCTTGGGTTTATATTATGCATAGTCTAGGGGGAAATGCCCTGGAACCACTTCTGGGGCTGGAAGTACTACATTGGATGATGTAATACTGGATCATGGGACATTTCAGGAATTTTTGACACCTTCTAAAATGTTGCAGCTGCAAAGTCAGCAGAGTTGAGTCAGTTATGGCCCATCTTGACCCATCAGCAGAGTTGGATAACTTCAGGCTGCTTCCCAGAGGGGAAGCTGAGTCACTTGAGTAAGGACAAGGAATGGGTTTGCCTCTTTTCTTACCTGGTTCAACACCAGCTGTAGCTTGAGGTGTTCGCTGTGCTTGCTCCTCTGCACCTCGGAGGTTACTTTGCACTTCAGCAGCTTGTCCCTGAGCCACTGATATTCCAGTCTCTCCCATTTGTGCGTATATTATTCTCCCAAGCAATATTAACTTTTCCTTAGACCTGGAATAACTGGACAATAGCACCACCTTTATTGATCTTGAGATTCTTATTGCAGTCTGAATTCCAGTTAGTAGGCATATTTGGGGAGGGGTGAGCTTTCGTGGTTGCGGGTGAGCAGCAGCGTCTTTGCAGCTTGCAGTGGGCAGAAGTCCTCCCATGACCTTAACAATGTTTAAACCATTAATGATTTGAGTCTCTTGCTGCCTGCTGTGGAAGAGGGAACCTCATTTGATTTCACTAACCCTGCCCTTTGTTTGTATGGAATATTGAGTCCACAGCTTTTGTGTACAATCATCCAGGATTTCTTTTTTCCTAATCTGTGTGACAGCGCATATATTTCCATCCCATATATACATCCTTTTTTCTGGCTTCTATTTGTTATTTAGATGTTTTCCATTCAATTCTGAGCTAGTATGGCTTTGCTAAAATTGTTGTTGCTGGAAAAAAATTGCAAGAACAAGATACGTATTTTGTCAGAGTTCCTTCATTTAATCTTGAGGGGAAATAAAATTATTTGCATTTGATGTTTAAAAATGTTTAGTATTTTAAGCAGCAGCTATCATTTCTGCCTCTGTATGCTTATGTGCCTCTGGAGATAAACTGCAAAGTCCCAGGGATGAGTCTAACTGCAGTTTCAGTGCCATAGTCACTCCTGGTTTGATTATTACTATGCATTCACCCTGGAGCAAATACAGTTTTAATTTCAATAATATTTGGGTTTTATTAATTTTCCTTCATTGTATATTTTCACTTCCATTTCATTCGGGCTTTCTGTTCCTACAGAAAACTTTTCTTGAAACTAGAAAATAAATTAAAAGAATCACTAACATACTCAGAGACACACAGCTCAATAACTCATTAAGGTTTAGAGATGCTTATTACATATATTCTCAGTTTTCATTCACAACATGCAACATGCTAATTCCATCTCTTTTGACTGTGCATGGTCAGTAAAATGAATTACATTTTTTCCTTGCACAGGATGTATTATCTATTGAGATCCATGAAAGTAAACAGAATAAAAATTCTGATAAAATGTTATTGTATAGAATAAGTGGTTGCTTTAAAAGTCTGACTATTTCAACTGCATTAATTGTACAAGCTACAGAATTTAATTTTTTTCAGAAAAAAAAAGGAACTTGATTGAATTATTCATATTTTTAAAATGGCCTTTATGACAGTTATTTTCATAACTCATTTTTACTGCAGGTTTAGCACATACCAAAAGTCCTACGGAATTGACAAATTAAGGTAGTTACTATTTTACTCATGCTTTCTTTTAAAGACAGAGCTTCCTTGCTGTTAATATGCTGCACATTGTAAGGAACATGATACTTTTCTTCAATTCACCAGTCTGTAATATTTTATCCTTCTTAGAACTAACAGGATAGTTTTCTAATTAAAAGAATTTTAATTATCCTTTCTCTCCAATGTGGGCAAAACCTAGGAACCTATATAAACGGTGCAGTCATAGTATATCATAAGGAAACTGGTAACAAAATGAACAGTATTAAGCCTGAGGTACTTCTTTTGGTTTTGGTCTGTAGAGGGGGAGGGTCAGAACTCAAAACTGTCTCATTATCTTGTCTTTGTTCTGCCTTTTTGAGCCACATGGAAATATTTGGTAAAGGCTGTTACATATCTTGGGTGAAAGAGAAAGAACTGAGGGACAGGATTTTTCTCTTTGTAGACTTAGACTCCCTGATGCATGCAGATTAACCAGGATCTTGGTCCATGCTTCTCACAGTCTGAATCCAACACTTATATTTAGCAGCTAGAATCCTACTGCCCTACTTGGAAGAATGACTTTAGATGCATATTTATTCATTATTTTAAGAATCTCATTTATATGATCAAAAAAGGTACTTTACGGGCAGCATGACACTCCTATATTATGGTTGCAATGTTTTTGTCCCGGAATACGGACAAATTAACAATTTCTTGATATATGTCAGGTAATATTGCTCTTTCCTGACCAAATAAACTGATATATACATGTTGCTTGTACCAAACTTGGATGCTAACTCTCATAAATTGTGGTGACATCCAGAAAATTACTCATTAGGAAGAGGTATTTAGAATAAATGAGCTGTAGATTGAAGAAGCAAATGTGCTATAAATCTCATTTTTAAATGTGTTTGATTTAATTTATAGTTCTGATTCTGGTTCATCTTTATCTGAATATTGCTTTCTTCCTCAGGATTTGGAACAAAATATAAAGCAGCCTTACAGGATATTGTGAATATATGGTTACCTTTGACAGGTTCTTGGGCTTTAAAGGAGAGTAAGAAAAGATGTTTGCCCTAATAAAGGCATTTTTTTAAACAGAAGAAACCCACTAATTTCTAGTGAAAAACTGCGAAACATAAAAATAATATGCCATATGGCCATTATGCCAAAAGATAGAATTTATTACCAAATAAAACTGTTGGCTTGTGCATTTCACAGTTTCCTCCATTCCCAACCAGTGTGTTTTTAGAGGCTTTCTGTAGGGTTAGTTGCCCAGACTTCTGCAAAAACAACAGTTTGTTATTGCAGGAGGTGTTAGGAAATCAAATCCAACTGGAGCACCGAATGAAATTACAGACTTGTTTTGTCCCAGCTGCGTGACACATGCCAAGAGCTGATTTTTCAGTACAGACATTTAAAGAAATGAATACAGAATTCTATTTGTTCTCTTACTGAATGAATTATCCTTATTGTGTTTTTGATACTTCCACATGCTATTTAAGGTTTCAACTAAGTCCCTTTTTCCCCTCACCTCAGCGTCCTGCTTTGTTTTAGTAAGTGGTCTTAAAATGATAAAGTGACAACCTATAGAAGACTTGAGTTTGATAAGTAAATAATGCTTGTCAGACAAGCTAAACTTTTTAAATTGATTTTTCTGTGATAGCTTATAATGGCTTATAAAAGCCTTCATATATAATGTGTCATTGTTGATGTTTTATCAAGTCACATACTTTCTAAAAAAAATAGAATTTCAGAATGATTCTGTAACTGGCATTACAGAAGATTCTTGTGAAATTTCTTTCTAAGTTCTTTCATCTCACAGAGCCTGCTAATGAATACATCCCGACGTGGTTTTGAATCTTTAAAAAATGTGTGTAATATCTGTACATCTGTGACATCCATTTCCTTTACTATGTGCAGTTTTAAGGTTTTTAGGTCACATTATGGTAAGTATTTCCCTCCTTTCTCCCACCTACTGCAGCTGTTCATCTGTGAAAGTGGATGTTTGCATTATCACCTCAGATGTGGTTGATGCTGTCAGGCTGAGTTGCCTGTGAGGCTGAGTTGCAGTTAGCATGCATTTTTAGATGGCATGCATGTAGCTTGCATACAAATTGTAACATGATGTGTTTGGGTTTTTGTTGTGTAAGCACCTGCTGAATGAACCTTCTCAGTGTGTTCAGCAGTGCTTACTGCATTCCAATTGTATTGCCATAAAGAGGGTGAGGGGATGAATTTGAAGACGTGAGATCCCCTTACTGCCACTCGGGCATGCAGTGTGACTCTCACAACTAAGTTGGCTGAGGTCCTTGGGACATGAAAGGGAATTCTTCAGCAGGAACAATGGTGTTTTTATTTGGCAGTAGGAAAAGATACGGGGGAACACAATTAAGCTCCATACGCTTGTGCTGAATGGTTTGATTCAGCTACATTTGTTCACTGATATTTCACTCCTGTTCCTGTGATTGGCATGGGGAGGAATACAGGAGAATGAATCCATAGATGCTCTCTTCACGAGGACAACTTTCTTATCCACAACCTGTCAAATTTGCTAAAAGCTGATGTCAGTGTATTAAACACTTTCTGAGTGTGCTTGTGCAATTTGTTCATCAGTTTGGTTCTGTGAACAGGACACATCCTTGAATGTCTTCTGTCTCCCAGGCCTCTCCTAATTTGTTGTCTTCGGCATTTAATGTCAAGGAAATAGTATAATGCGGATTTGTGAAAAATATTTTCAGCAAGTTCATGCTGATACGGAATTTCCCTGAGAGGCAACATTAATAATGGGTTGGCACAACACATTTGCTGGAGTGGGTTTGATGCCTTGATTGAGTTTCCGTGGTGCGTTTGTTGTTGCTTTGGGGAACGTGTGGATATTGGGTTCAACAGACCATAGAATTTTGAATTAACCTCTCTTTTCCTCTTCATGAATATAATAGCTTCACAATCTGTTCTTGCTTTGGCCTCTTATTTAAGGAAAGAAGAGAAGGTTTGATTTAAAACAAAAATCTCTGCTCTTTTTGAGAGCATTGTGAGGAAAAATAAATATGCATAAGGAAACATTGATTTCCAGGAACCTCTTAGACTACTTTCCCCAAAGAGTTTCCTACACTGGTTCTCCATAAAATATTAATTTTAGCCCTACAGTAGAAAAGATGAAAGCCATTAGCACCAAGTTCAGAATATGGCAGCTCCAGTTTGACCCTTTGTTTAGGAGAAGCCTGTGATTTTCAAAAGTCTTCGTAAATGCTGACAGATGTCTCATTTTAGGGAACTTCTCTTTTTCTGAGAGTTGTAATTGAATCATGTAGTTTTATGAGATGAAGACCGAAAAATAAGTTTTTTTTTTCTTTTTAATTCTCTGCTGCAGTGCTCAGAGTATGTTCTGCTTGCCTTTTCAGTCAAGGAATTTGCTGTGAGGGTCTCAAAACAGCAGAGTAGCAGTCTGATCCTTTCATTATTTCCAAAGCTTTAGAAGTTTCTTTAGTGTGTGAGTGTGTTGGACAGAGCTACACATTTGCATGGGAGAGAGCAAAGCTGCTAATAGAAGATAATAGTGAGAGGCTGTATCTGTATTGCAGGGTAAAATATGTGCTCAAGTTAACTCAAGGGAAAGTTGATTGAATAGCTACTAATGTGGTGATCTGTAAACTGAGATACGGGGTGAGTATGAAATGGGTGTTATTTAATTATGGCATAATTGCTGAAGTACATAATGCTAGCATTATTTTTACTCCTTAAATTAATACATTACAGAAAAAAGTAAAGGATTAAGTTTATCTTTCAGTATTTTGCTGTGTTTAATCCCTTTTTGCTTACTGAGGCACATATTCAAGTTATTTTAAATTACTATCTGCCTTGTTTAGCTCAATCTCACAGTATTTTTGTTGTTGGTCTCACAATGTTATATCTAAAGTGTTTATATCTAAGCTTTGAATTTGAAATTAGAAAAAAGAAAACTGTGGTATTTTTGTTTTTGTTTTAAATAGAAGCTAGTATGAACAGTTTTCCAAGTTGATTCGTTTAACTCTCTTTTAATAGTAAGCCATTGGCATATTCCCGAATGTTCTTTCTACCTAAGTGCAGGGCATGATTACAAAGCTGTTTGATGCTTTAGTAATTTGTTTCCAGAAATCCTTGTTGAAATTTGTGTCGGTTTTAGAAAGTGAGTTAAATTGGGGAAAATTAAATTAACCTTTGGGATGGCCTGTCTGTATTCCAGACTGGCAGTAAATGATTTGGGTGAAATTTATTTGCTTTAGGAATTAGACTAAATGATGGTGACCAGAGTTTTAACTGTTCAGAAAATGGTGTTGTAAGACTTGTAGCATGTTGTGTTTTCTGTTTTTTTCTTTTCAACTGACAGGTCCAAAAGTGTCAGTTTCCCTTCCTTCATTATAAAACACTACAGCAAGCATAAAATGGCTTTGTGTTGGTTATTGTATACACCAGGATTTTCCCTAAATTTTCTTGTTCTCACTATTTTAGCTCCATTTTTTGTAACATCAAGTAAAGCAAGAAACAGATAAACTGGTCTTTGCAAGACAAGCTTAAAGTAGCATAAGCATGAGGTGACCCTGAAGGAGTAGAGGCACTGTTTTGTTATCAAATGGCTTAATATTCCTGCTGTTTTTGGTCTTGCCCTTTGCACCTACCAGCTCCACAGACAAGAGACTGAATTAGTCTTGCATGGACCTAGTTTTCTGAATGATCAGCACTTGTTACTCTAAGCAGGGCACAGAGAAGTGAGAATCCCAAGAATCCTGTAAAAAGCTGAAAAGCATTTTTTAATACTATCTGTTCCACAATTTTAATCTGTAATAGTGACAAAGGAACATTTTATCAAAAGTTGTCATGATGTTGCCAAGTCCACCCAACTGTGCTTTAGTAATCCAGCCTCTTGCATGATGCAAAATGTGGGCAGTTTTGGTATCAGGAAAAAATGTTGGTCTTTTTGCACACGAATAGAAGACACTTAACTTGTGACCATATGGAGCAAAACTAATTGCTGAGGATGACAGACAAATCAAGACAATTAACATGCTGGGGTTTTGTCAAAGAGACAACCTATGGCTCAGAATACTGCAGTTCAGGTTCCATGGTGAGGGTTTTTGGGAATACACCAGAGTAGTGATTTGAAAGATTTATTCATTTATTGCAGTGACAAATGCAATGAAATGTGTTCAGAGGCTTGCTTTATAGTCAATTGCTTCTTGTAACTGGTCCATTTATCAGGTATTTGACTAGGAGGAACTCGGTATAACATTGCATTGATGTAGATCGGAGCAGAACAAAATATGCTGAATTTCATAGGCTTGGCTATACAGCAGAGCTGAGGATCACTGTCTTAAATATCAGGTATTTTCTTTGATAGGATTTGCCACCTGTTGAACATGATCTTCCTGTCACAGTTTTAGAGCACAGTAATTTATGATGATAAATATAAGGAAATAGTAGATATATAGAAATAATGTAAAGAGATTGCTCCTAATTTTCTTGTGTAATTTTGGTCAAGGACATAATAAGAACTATTCACTGTTTTGTGGTAGAATATTAAAAACTGAGTGTTTTAGAGCACATCTTCACATTTTCTCTGCTCTAGATGGTAATAGACCAGTTCATCTGCATAAGATAGTACAACTTAGTCACATTATTTCATCAGTTGTTTTGTTCTCAGGAATAAAAGCTTTCCAGGGAAGTTTCAGCTCTTACAGTCATTAAGAAAATGCTCTTAACAAAAAATCCAGCAAAAGAGTTTGCAACTGGCCACACAGAATTTATTTGCCATGTGCAGTCCTCATGGTCTATAGTGGGTGCTTTTATGCAACTCTGAGAATCAGGGATGTCATTAAATCCTTTGCTACTGCAGATTCTTCAATCCTGACTGAAAGAAATCCTAAATGTGGCATTAAACTTGCTTTTACCTGGGTTAAAAATGAAACATTTTGCCCCATTCAGAAAATACCTCAGCTTTTTCTCCAGTCTTGGCAGCATATTTCTTCCTCTTCATGGCTGAGTGTATTGGATAGGGAATCTGGGGACAGTGACAAATCTTGAATCCAGTGTGTGCTCCTACTTATGGTGGAAGTTCCCAAGTCACAGTCATCAGACTTGTGTTCTTTTCTGACTAGTACTTTCTAATTTTGGAATAATGAATAGTCAAGCCATATTTTAGATATGGTTATGTTATTGTACAGTATCTCTTTTCTTGCAACAGTTTTTCTTTAAGGTTTGCATGGTACTCCCCTCTGAATGTTTCACATGTGTGAAAATAAGAAGATAGAATATCAGGGAGGACATTGCAATAAAACTTTTGGAGTACAATAAATACTGTTGTCTAATTGTAAAATGATTGAAATAGTCTTAAAATAGATACTATGCAGTTAAATTAAAAAATAAGCATACGTTGGTAACCTATAATAAAAAATACCGAACTCGATTGGAAGAGTAAAAAGGAACATAGATTTTGCTGTTTGCAGTTAGTGTTCTGAAATGGTATGCTGTACCACACGTTTATATGCCTGCACAAATATGTATCCATTACTTATGCAGTTATTCTAATACTGGCCTAATAATGAGCATGTGAAGCCAGAAAGGATAGGTGTTATGGGTTTATTTATTAAATTTTGATTCCTGGTTAGGGAACTAAGAATATCATGGTTTGACACTGGCCAAGGGTCAGTGTACTTATGAAAATATTTTTTAATTTTTGCTGTGAGATAGGACTAAAAAAGGAGCATAATTGTTTAAACTTAAAATATAGAGACAAAATTTTATTAATTAACACTAAAAAGGAAGGAAAAACAGAAACTAGAAGAAAACTTTGAAAACATCCATCCTCCCCCACTGACTACATGAAAAGACCAAATCTAGGAATTTAGTCAATCTACTCTTTGAACAATCATTTCCCCAACTCATTAAGAAGAGCAGGAGTCTCTCCTGCCTTGCCATAGATATCTCACAAGAATATTAGTCTTCTTGTCACCACACACTCCACCAATGGCTTGCCTGCAGATTTGCCACTGTGAAGCATCGCCCCCTATAGGAAAGTCCTCTCACAACTGCCCATGGGCTGTATTAGCTTTCAGGGTGCAGCTTAAGAATGTCTTTTTCTTCTTTTTCAAAACAAATTTTTTTTTCATCAGCTCTCTTTTCATCCCAAGGAATAGTTATCTCTCATCCCTGGGGCCAGGGATATCATTAAATTAGTGCTTCAGCACTCCCCATCTCTGGTTGTCCCTGGGGCCAGGGACATTAATAATTAGTGCTTTGGCACTCTCTACTTATGCTTGTCCCTGGGACCAGGGATGACAAAATTCAGTGCTTTATTAGCACTGCCCACAGGACTAGGACATTCCCCTAAAAAGCATGGTATATGTTATAGAAGTATCCAGTCTATTCTCTATGGCTTTGTAAGAGAAGTCCATGCCAACCTGACCCCCTCCTTTATTCTTCCATCTCATTTTGGATTCTTTCCTGTCTTTTCCTTGACATCAGGTCTCAGGTTCTGTCTTTATTTCCTTTGAGCTGCTTCCTCTTTAGTTGAGTAGGATGCATGCTTTAAAAAGGTCCATCTGGGCAAGAAGCAGTTAAAATCTCATTTTCTGGGACTTCTGCCAGTAACTTGAGTAACTCAGCTCTTCTGATAAGATGTCCTTGATCCGCAGCTTGCAGAAACGGGAGGTTCTCCACGCTGGGAGGCTGGGGTCAGCCTGTCCCTCCATTCCCCCCGCTCCCCCGCTCCCTGCCAGGACAGCTCCCTCAGAAGGGCTCCCAGCCCTGCCTCCTTGTCCTGTAGGCCTCTGTGGCTGTGGGTGGGGAGGGGGGGTGGGGTTGGAAGCCGGGCTGAGGCTGCCGGCACACGTGTACCTCCTCAAGGCTGGAAGGAAAAGAGAGTGTCCCAGCCAGTCCTGTGCTAAATGTATATCCTACTGAGATGCATTTCACTTTTGATTGGCTCATTTCCCTGTCTGTCTTTAAATCTGGCCCACAATTGGTGTTGCACTGGGCTCATGGGAAATCTACAGGCACACCTCACTTCCAGGGGTGGCTATTTCCTGCCCAACTAAATGTTAATCCATCTCAAACCAGCACAATAGGTTACACACACAAGGTTATTTTTTATTTGACCTCACTGACATAATTGTTGACCTAGAGTTGCCAGCAAAGCTATGACATTTTGTGATTGACTTGTCTGAGAATAGCAGCAACTTGTCCAAGGGTTGTTTTTGTTTTCTTTTTGTATGTTAGAGAAAGCAGCCTTAATTAAGATTTGTGTGATGACTATAGCTGAATTTTTCTTCATTTAGTCAAAGCCTTTAAATTTCTTAATAGTGCTGTTTATAGTATGCTAATTTGAGTTAATTGTATTGCACTAGATGAGACACTGATTTAGAAATGTCTGTAATAGTCCAATTTTAAGTGGAAAGAGACCCTTTCTTGTTTTATTCTTGTAGGCAAGTGTTGTCTGGTCTGACCTGTAATTCATGTAATAAATCATTTTTTACACTGGTGCAGGTGTCCTTTTGAGTTTAAATATGTTTTCCATTCGTGTTGTCTGCTATAATTTTTTCTGATGTATGGCTCATTATCACATCATTCTGTGTGCACGTATTTTTATAACTCAGGTTTTGCAGACATTTCTACTTTCATAGCTGAATTTCCTATACTCATTTTTGAGTTTTGTATTCAAGCTGTATGCATGAGCTTTAAAATACCATATTCAAATCACTCTTGCAATTTTTCAGTGAAATTTGAATCTGTCTGAATCTGATTTATTCTCCAGTCTGAAAACAAATGGTCTGATCGGGTAATGGTTGAGAAAGTAGCAAAGAATTCTAGAGTTATCTAATTTCAGGTATGGATAGCTACTTATGGCATTACAGAGGTGAGAGCTTGACTCTGCAGAAATGATTTATAATAGTTCTTAAATGTACAGCTCGTATTTCTGGTAGACTGTGTAAAAGAATGCAGGAACTTTTCTTTTCAAGTTCTCTTCTGTGTGAACTGGAAAAAAAGAAAATGGGGAAAATAGTATGGTTGATGATCCAGTCCCTTCCAAAGCAGGATTAGGATACCTAGGCCATTCCTGCCAGGTGCTTGTTTCTTAAAGACACCCAAATGTGGGAACTCAAAGGCTTGCTTAACAATCTGTTTTAGTGTTGCAGTAATCTTTCTAACTGTTAAAAGTCTTTTCAGCATCTTTGCACAACTTAATTTCACTAGTTCTTTATCACAGGTAGAACATTCCTCTTCAGATCTACTTTTTATACATTAAAAGATTGTTATCATCTTTATCTTCAGCCTACTCTTCTTTAAGCTTTAACAATTATGTGTTATTAAATCTCAAATCTTTCCTTCTTGGTCAGAGTCATGATAGTATTCCTTTTGATTTTTTCCTATTCATTTATATCTCTCCAAGTTGCCCCAAGCAGAATAGAAACATTCCATTTTGAGTTTTCACAGAAACTGGAATGAAACAGAAAATTGATATCTTTTATCATGCAGGTCCTTTTCAGTTTTACATATCCAGTGTATGTTTGTTGCAACAGAATGATGCTTTGGATTTAGTTCCAGGTTGGATTGGGATTGGACTCTTCTCTGAGAAACCTCTTCCTATACAATTGTGGTATCTAGATTTGCTCCTGCCTTTCAGAAATTTGCATTCTGGCTGGCCTTTCAACACACTGGCAGGTCCAATACTAATGTGTATTCTTTAAGTGCAATAAGCACCCTCTTCATGGCTTTTTTGTTAGAACTTCAAACAAGCCTGCTGGAGGGGACAAAAAGTATAAAAGATAATTTTAAGCAGCAGCATAATAATGATTAATCTCTGTGTATAGTTACCTAATCAGTTTAGGACCCACACAATATTATTAGCATTTAGAGAAATTTTTCTTTTTTTTTATGTGTGATGATTTTCTGTGATACAAAGGGTATGAACATAGATGACCTTGCTGACAACTCACCTCTCCACCAGGTCTGTTACCATTTTGTGGAGACACTGAATTCTGTTGACTAGATTTGTTCTTAAATTATTGACTCATTTTAACGAATTGATTTTTTTTTTTACTATTTTTATGTCCTTTTCATATTTACAGCTACTTAATCATGGAGTTTAATTGTTCTGAGCTTTTCTAGAACTTAATAGGTGACAAAAAAGTTGTTTCTAAGATTCCACTTTTTTGAAAGATGAATAATGTTTTCACTTTTTCCATTTTATTGATACCTCATTGATGCCAATCCTTCCCAGATTGCTTTCCTGATGGCAACATGATTCTGAGATGGCTTTACTAATTCTCTAAATACCCTAGGAGGAGGTTCATCAGGCACATCTGCTCTGAAAACTAATTTACTTAAGTACTCCTTTTTGGTCTGTGTTTTTTAATTGAAATAATTATTTTGTTTTTTGAATTAATTATGCTAGTCACCTCCTCATTGTTGACCTTTTTAATTAAAACTAATGCAAAGAAGGCATTACGTGCTTTGGCCTTCATATCTGTTAGTAACTTTTTTTCCTCTGTTGGATAGCAGAACAACACTTTTTTTTTTCCTCCTCTTAGTCACTTTGAACAGATTCTGTTTGATTAGTGCAGGATGCAGAAATTTTAATTACATTTTGTCCTCCCAGTAGGCCAGTTTAAATTTCCACAGAAGGATTTTTTTTTTTTTTATTGACCTTCCTGTATTCATGTTCGTGCCAAAAGTTGAATTGCTGGTATTCCTGGAAAGTTTATGCTAATAAATACACATTATTTGAACTGAAGATGGAAAAAAAAGAAAAAAAGGCATTCAAGCCTAAACCAGGGAAGCCTAAACTGAAGAGACTTGACAGTTTTGTTTGCTGAGTGACACATTCAGCCCCTCATTATTCACACACAATGGAAGTGGACACTTCAGCAATTGGAAATCACTTTGGCATCATCAGTCAGTCAGAGGATTTGATGGTGTGAATGTTCCTGATTCTCTAGTCTACTAAAAGGGGACCTTTCATATTCTGGACTAGCTTTATTACATTTAGAAATTTTCTGTCTTGCTTGTTCTGCCATGAGACATGAAAGCATCATGAAGCATGAGATTAACATGGACATGTTAAAATTAATCTAACATGAAGAACATTAGCATCAGTCTTGCCTCTTTCAGAATTAACTTGGTTTTATCCCCTTTGACTTGCTTAATTCCTATTTTTTTTTTAAATTTTTATTAATATAATCCCTTTAGGTCTACTCCTGGTGCAATTTTAAAAAAATAAATGCTTAGCAGATATTCTCCCTGAGACAGGACACATGGGAATGGTCGAAAAAGGAACTTTCACTGAGTCTTTAAATTTTTCTCAAGCATCTGAAGTGCAATAAGGTTTTACCATTTTATTTGTAGTTTGCAAACTACCTGTGAGCCGAAAAATGGCAATGTTGACAACCAAGAGAATATAGTTCTGGATATACTTTTTTCTGCAGGTGGGACAAGAGTGTTGAATGTGATAACAAATACTATCATCTACTACTCATTTACTGTAAGTCACAGGGAGGAGAAGTTATCTGGCTGCAGGAGACTGAGTTTTACAGTGATGAAAATGTACTAAAAATGCATTAAGGAACTTCAAGTAAGACTCCAGAGCTGGAAGAGAGATTTGGCTTGCTGTGCATGCATAGCAAGGAAACAATGTGAAAGAATGTATCTAGGAGTTAACTTGAGTCTTTCAACTTACAATATGTATTCTTCAGGATGAATTTATCCATGCTTTTATTGGATATATAAATAAAAGGACAGAGAGCATCAGACACTCTTGTAAAATACTCTGCTATATGTTTTGTAATCAGACAAGTTAGAAGAAAAATTTACTTGTTGTAATACAGATTGTCAGTGATGCCAAAGCAGTTAGTGTACCATAAGCACTGGCAGACGTTTTGCTAAACCTGTGATAACTAAATGTTATGGCAGAGATATCTGAATTATTTGTGAGATTTCAATAGATTAAAATGTAGCTACAGTGTTTTCTAAGGAATAGAAGATCTAATATTTTAGAGTGATTGTAGATGCAGTCCAAGATGTGAAAAATACCTTTAAGTCAGCAATATTTAAATAGCATAAGGTTATTGCCAGCAGACTGAGCTTTTTTATTTATTTTTAAAATGTTGTTGTTTGGATCCCATGGACTGCTTGCTCTTGCTTTGCTGGGTATGTCAGGTGCTGACTCGCTGTAGGCAGCGCAGCAAGTGAAACCAGTGAAGTGTTACCGCCTTGGGCACCAAAAATCCATGCTGTTTGTTAGCATCATCAGACAGGTAATTCTGAGCGTATATAATAGTAACTTATCACAGCCCCACATAATGCAAGGATGAAATCAGTCTCCCCAAACTAAACCTGAAAGAGCTGACAGCATATGCTAGAGTATGAAAGCTGTAGCTTTTATCATTGTATTAATTAAATACGGTTTTGACTAGCGTACAATTACAGGCAAATTAAGCGAAAAAACCAAATAAACAAAACCAAAAAAAAACCAAACCAAAACCCCAAGCAACTAATAACTATTTTATTTTATGACTTCATGTTTTGGAAAATAGACTCTAGTAAGCCTTCCATTGGTGTCATATTTACAAAATTCTTTTAGCATCTTCCAGACAACATATCGTCTTTCCACTAAATCCTAGAAGTGAGTGGAAGCAAGAGTCCTATCAGCCTTGTGATAACTGAAAATAACCTGCTTAAATAAGGTCACAGATTTCATTTTTTGTGGGCAGTGTAGCAGGAGAAGACTTTTTGCATGTCCTTCATTCGTCTTAAGCCTTGTCTTTATTAGGCTGTGTGTCATTGCCAATTAAACTCTTTTGCATTTATCTGTTGATTGAATTGCAGGTTTGTGCAAATAGGTAAAATTTAGCTAATGCTGAAACCTGGTGCAGAGAGTATGCTTTGAAGTCAGCCTAATTCTTGCAGTAGAACTTGGTGTGGAAATTACTTGACAATCAGAATGAAACCTAAGGTTTTCAAGGGATAAGTAACTATCCAGTATGCACCACAGTATGTGTGTAAACATTGTCCTCTGACTCAAACACATTAATTTCAATAACCAATTTTCCTCCATAATAAAATTACATTTTCCTGTCTTACTCTACCCGTTTATCAACCTTAAGCTCTAGATAGTATTAGTAATAATCATGTTGTATGCATGGATGTTTCAAGTGACCTCCAATTTTGATTTTTTTTCCCTTTAAGAAAGGAAATTGTTGAAGATAAGACTAAAAAAACCTATGAAAACTACAACACAAACCTCTCCTTTTGTTTTGTGCAGTAATTTGTTCTTGATAATGCAATGTTGAGGACAGTTTTTATGGCCAGATTTTTACAAAGAAAATGAAATTAACCCAAGTAGTTCTTTGGTTCTTTTTGGCTATGTTTAGGAGGAGCCCATCTAGGCCATAGTTTTGGGACCACAACACTTGCTCAGTATTTTTGAGAAGGACTGAAATTATTGCAATCCTTCTCCACCCACACTCATAGAGTGTTCATCTAACACCCATTCCCACAGCAGTTACTTTCCAATAGAATTTTTCTTAGTGTAACAGTTTGTTTTCATTGCTTTTAGAGTCTTTTGCTGTTTTTTTGTCTCAGTTTGAGATTGTAATTTTCCAACATAATTCTGAGAAATAAAATAAACCAAACTGTTTGTACAATTACTATTACAGTAGATACTGAACATGCTATGTCTGGAATTATCAGTGCATAAATTGTCGTCTTAAGATTTTCTTGTCATGAGCTAGATTTCAGTGAAGTAAACCTCAACCCTTTGAATTATTAAGATCTGCTGATCACATTAAAAATCCCGCCTCTTATTGATTTTATTTTTCTTGGAGAAAATAGTGACAAAAATGGGTCCTAGACTAAATTCAATTTGCAAGTTTTCTATCTACTGCATAAAAGTATCATTTTTTAAAATATTAAAAAGTTGGTGGCCTTATTAATTTTACTGAAGGAGAACAGTGTTCTGTAAAATTTCAGTTAAGTCTCTGGCATAACTGTATTTTTAGAGCGGTAAAAAGACAGCTAAATTAATCCTAAATTGAGAGAATGTTTCTTTCTTTGTGTTGATACACAGGACTCATTAAATCTCATACTGGGCTTGCAGGCATTGCAGAAGGACAGACGTTTCAGAGATCTCCAACCTCTTAGGAACTTTGGTGGTTAATGAGCCATCCTATAGTTATTATTTTGTGTTTTATCAGGGCTTTGCTCTGGGCTTTTATTTGATTTTCAGATTGTAGTGTAATCTCCTATGTGTGTGTGCTGGATGACATCAATTTTAGAAATGCTGCATTTTCCAGTACTGATGGAGTATACCAAAATCTTTTAATGCTCTTTGAGACTTTCATGATTTTTCAAGTATCCTAACTTGATTAAACATTTCAGATGAGAATCAGCAGGGCTTTATGGAGTTCTTCAGAGAACCAAGAACACTTTGGCCAGGGTGAAGTCTGTAGCACCGGGATCTGCCAGGTGTATTGGGACCTCCAAATATTCTGATTTCTAGTCATAGAATAAACTTAAGCCTACCTCCTTCAGAGCCTCCAGGCTGGCTTAGGTCCCATATTTGTCTCAGAAATGTCCTGTTTGAGATGTCTTGATGTGTAAGGATAAAGGGCAACCAGTTAGTATGGGAGAAGGGTCTAAGTGCCTCCACTTCCTTCCCCATGTCCTTGGGAGCCTGGAGAGGCAAGTGGGGGAGCACTGCCTCTAAACTAGAGAAGCAAATAGAAAACAAGGAGAAAGCTGAAGAAAAGGGCTCAAAAAACTGTATTATGATATTGCTGAAGGGTCAGAATTGAATAATTTTTATATTGTTGGGGATCTTTCACTGTAGCTACTCTCATATTTGTTTCTATGAGACAAAGTTGTTAAAATAAATAAAAAAAACCAACAAAACAAAACTAAGATGCTCCTTTTTCTACCAAATCTTCCAAGGCCACCATGATATTGTTCTAACTCAAACTTGTATTGTTCTAACATAAGTTTCCATTAAGGAAGTATATAAGAAGATATTTAAAAATCTGGCAAATGTGAAACCACCTCCTCTAAAGCAAACTAAGAGCTCCAGTACAGTCATTGCTGTTACGCGTTTGTTTTATCCAGCATTTTCATGTAGACCTGTAAAGCGCAGCAGTAACATCACCATTAGAAATGATGATTTATCTTTGTGCATGTTTTATGTTTGAAGTAGCAGGTCCATGTCTGGAAAAAAGGAATCCCGTTCTTTAGACCTAGCACTTAGAAGTCAGTAGCAAATTTTCCATCTCTTTTGAGTTTTTGATCAGCAACTTGGGGTTGATTTTCTTCAAGAAGAAGTACCTTTTAGGGAATTTCAAACAAAACTCAAAACTAGTCATCTTCACATGTTCTCTCATACTCTGCAGAAGTCTGTCCTTTATTTAGAGACTTGTAATCAAGATTGTCATCTCAGTATTTTTGATTACTTCAAAAAAATGAGAAAAACAAAACAACCATGGAGTTTTTTTCTGAAAATGGATCTGTCTTTTGAGGTAAAATGTATACTGTAGCTCATTATCTTTGGAACCTAAGTATGAAGCGGAAGAACAAGAGTCAGTTGAGTGAACATTTTTCTTGTGTGGGGGAGAGGATTAAGGCAGCAAGTAACTAAAAAGACATTTGTTTTATAGCAATCAGGCCTTTGTGTGCTGACATGTAGTGTTTTTCCACTCCAGTTGACATGGTTAGACATCCTGTGACACCCTGGGGGTTATAAATCAGAGGCTGAGAATTTTAGACTTTTTGCTCTCTGGAGAAATGTACCTAGTATTTTAATGATTATTTTATCTTTCCCAACTGTACGTTTGCTTAGATGCATGCAGGTTTAACTATATGTAAGTATATATCCTCACTCAAGTCTTACAGAAGACAAAAAACTTTGGCATGTGTGTTTTGTTAACATTTTGCTATATGTTTTCCAGAGATGTACTAGGAACAGCATGCTGTACAGCTGTTCTCCTCCAGCTGAACAGGTTCATAGGGAATGAAGAGCTTAGAGCAATTTGTAGGCAATGAAGCAAAAAGAAAAATCCACAAAGAAGCAGCTGATGTTAGCGGCTTTTAAAGAGAATAAAAGGAAAGGGGAAGAATAGGGAGACAAATGTAGAACAGAGGGGGAGAACACAATTTTGGATGAAATCTAAATTACTGTTTTTCAAAGCAAGAAGAAGCTACTCTGCTTACTCTTATAAGCCACACTTTATCCTTTCATGCTTTTTACTGTGTCCTGAACAATATCTGTGCTTACCATACACAGACACTAAGCCAGTGCTTTACCTTCATTGCACAAATGGCTGGGAGCTCAAGGCTGGCAGCCAAAATTTTTTGTTGGAGCTTTGTCACTGACACACACTTAGGACTCAGTTGGGAAGGTGTTTAGGGCATGTTAAATTTTAAGCGCATGTTTAAATCCCACTACTTTCCATAACACCTTTCTGGAATTAAACCTGCATATTAAACTCTGTGAACCAATCTTGCAGTGCCTGTTCCCTTATTTGTATGCCAGGAATAATGATGCTTAATTCCTATGTGTGTTTTGTAGCTTAATTCAGGGCATTTATACACCACTCTAAGCAAAAGTCTTAGCATGAAAGAATTGTAGTTCATTACTGTATTTCATTAGCATTCATAGGAATTGTTGTGTAGGTAGTTTAAAGATACATCTAAATTCTCATGGCATTACAAAATTGTATGTTTTAAAGGAAAGACTGTCTGTATTAGTTGTCATTAAATCAATATCAAAGAGTCAAGTTCATCTCCTTAGCTCAGAAATCGTATGGGTTTTACTTTCAAGAGGTCCTTTATTTGCTCTCATACAAAATGACTGCGAGATATTCACAGTCAGAACTATTAAGCAATATATGGTTTATTTACTTTCCAGAGGGACCTATGAACTAAGGAAAGCAGTGATGAAGTGAAAAAAACCTTAGAACATGGTATAAGAGCAGCTGTGAGGATGCTAGATATTTTTATTTAAACTAAATACAGGCATTATTTAGAAAGAAAATACTTTATGATATACAGATAATCAGATAAATCTTTAAAGAAAAAAAGTCTGTGAGAATAACTAAAACCGCTTTAAAATGTTGTGTTTGCTGTATTTTTTAAAATGTGTTAGTGATTTTCAATTCCCCATAAGAGTATATCTGATATTCCTCAGATATGTTATTGACAGGATGCAGTATTATGGCTCACAGGGACCCATTATTATATTTCATTGGCTCATTTATTGCCTGAGGGTGAGAACAGGCAATAGAACAAGGTGTCAAACTTACTTTTAACCTTTGGTCTTAGAAGAAGCTAAATTAAAGGTTTAAGTGTATTTTAAGTTACCATCCTTAGACTCCTTCTCAGTTTGCAACTGGCAAACATGAATGTTATCCAGTTTTCAGTGTCAGCCTCTTTATATTGTGTTCCACATAGACCTGTTGTTTTCACCACAGGTCCCTTCCGGCTTTTTCCTCCCTTTGTGTGACAAGCTATAGGTTGTGTCAGCTAACTTCAGTGATTCCTGTTTAGGGGAAAAAAAATGTAACAAAAAAAGGAGAAATATTTCACTTTTGAGTGACACAAAAAAAAGGATGAAACTGGCATCTTTTTTTGAAGTTTACAGAGGTCATAGATCAGACAAAGGACTGTGGCACACATGCTTAGAGAGAGGGATAAAGTGTTTTGAAATACTGGGGGAGAAAATGGCAGAATATGTTTTTACTGCAGAAATATTATGGGTGTATGTCAGTCATTGCAATGCTGCTAAGGCTTGTTCCTTACTGAGCTTCAGCCATCAACTGTTTGTGTAGGTCAGACAGAGGGCAAACCAGGTCAAATCCCACCTCTGCTCTAGAGAACACGTGTGGATGTGGGCCAGGAAAACAGACTAATTTATTTTACTATAAATTTGGAATAAAATTATAACTGTATTTACTCCCACTTTCCTGCCTGCATCCCCTGTCCTCAAAATCTTCAATCATCAAGTAATGCAGAAAGTAATGATAGATACTAATGGACTAGGGACCATGGTGATGATAGCATTTATTTCTTCCCAGAGAAATTTGTGTTTCACAGTATTTATGTAAGGATGTTAGTGTCTCTTAAAAATAAAGAAAAATAAATACAACAATGTGGAATAAAGTAATGTGGAAAGCACTTTTTAAAGCAGCTTTAAGATTTAAGGAAGCAGCTCCAAAAATCCATTATTGTAAGCCAAGGAGACCTCTGCTCTGTTGGGAAAAAAAAATATGTAAGATCCTCTTATGATTTTGACATTAGAAATCACTGAAGGTGCTCATAGCACTAAACCTGCGATAAACGCACATTATACTACTGTTAACTGCTTAATTCAAGTTTGTAATAATTGTTTTATTTGATTTAGTCTAACAGTTGTTTTGAGGTGATGAAGGATCAAAGGTGCTGAACTCTCTCCTCACAGGTGCTGATGTTATTAAGTGTCCTAGCCTTTGGCCCATACATGTAATTCTGCCTGTAGTTTGGTTTGAATAAAACCAGCTCAGCAGCAAAGACAATTATTTTGAGAGAAGTTTTATGTTATAGCTCTTTATTACACTACTGAGTGTTTTCTGTGTTTAGTGACTCTGTCTTGGGAATCCACCTAATTTCTTGGCTGCAATGACCTTTGTGTTTATAATGTTTCATCAGTTTCCAAACAGTCTGTTGGATGTGAATGCTGTAGTATTGATATATTTATCATCCATTCATGTGATAGAAACATAATTTCTTTAACCCCCTGGTCCCTTTCCCTTTTAAGTTTTTCTGTAACGCCTTCTGTTGAAATCTAGAAAAAAGTACTAATTTCATTGGTTTTTATACAGGTAAGAGGTTTTATGATCTTAGGCTTCTATTTTAAATATATCCGTTTGCGCTTTTTATCATTGTACATGATTTTTCCAGTGCTAGAAGTTCGAACACGTATCTGCTGGTTATATCACTGTGTCAATGTTTCATCCTTATTACTAAAATAATAATACAGTATTCTTTCTTAAAACCATAAATCTGAGAATACTTTGTAAAGGAATTCAGTAGTTAGCCACAGTTTGCATGTTGGGAAAGTGAAGTGCACGAATTTCCTCGGATTAAGCTTAGAAAGCTACGATAGAACTGGACATTGAAGCCACATTTATTGCCCTCTTCTGCTTCCAAACTAGTGAGATTTATCATGTTCCCTTGCAGACAAAGAAAAAATTCTTAAATGCATGAGGAACCTTTCAATCTCATTCCTTTACTTTTTTTTCCCCTCAGTAGGATACAGTATCCATGCTAATTTCTAAGAAAATTAAATATGGATTTTTAAAAAAAAGTGTATTGATGGATTTCTCCAAATCTTAGCACACTGTTTAAAGTAAATTCATTTAAATTAAAGCTTCATGTTCAAAATGCCTCTACTTGAGAATAGCCAGATTTAACTTTGTTTTTCTTTTGGGTCTGGCTTTTTGCTACCTTAACAAAGTAAGGATGAACTGGAATAAGGCCTTTATTATGCAGGACTGTCCAATAATATTCCTCATTTATTGTCTAGGTAGCATTTTACAGCACAAAAAGAGAACATAGTGTTAGCTGCAAAGCTTATGCACTTTTTTGTTGTGATAGTTCTTCTAAAACATTATTTTAAATAACTAATCCTTTAAAAACAATACCACTTCATTAAAAAAGAAAAAAAGAAAGCCAGTCAGTTTACTAGTGACATTTAGATGGATTAGTGCCATGTTTTCTGCGTGCTTTTTCCAAATAGTCAAAGTTTAACAAGAAAATGCATACCAGAATACAGTCCCTGTTTGAAAGTGAATCAGCTTTTGGTAAAGATTTACTGAACCTACATTTAGTTCACTGGAAGCTTATTTACATGGGCATGTTTAGGAGAATTAATCTGTAAAAATGAATTTTAAGTGGGTTATTTAAGCCTAATTGCATCCTTATATAGATGTTCATTCAGAATAAAAATTGCATTGATTTGGTTTAACTTAACCCTCTTCCAAATGAATTATGGCTACCAAGGATTTAATATAGTTTAAATAATCAACTTTAATAACTAAATACAGAATAATTTTGCTGCATGCTTCGGTGTTTCTGGGAGAAATCTGTCTGTCTGACCTTTTCTCAGATGTCAGCATAGGTGTAGACAGTAACTGAATTTAAGAGGTAGTGTGAAGTCTTGCAAAAAGCATTACGTAACTTTGAATTTGGAAGTGATCTTTTAGCACAGGGCAGGATACAGACATCTAAGCTGTTTAACAGGGAGGATATTTGGTACCTGCTTCCATTAATTGTGGGAAAAGTTTAGTCTTTAACTTTGAGGCTAATTTTTGTAGAGGTTAGGAGATTGGAACTTGGCTAGTAATTATAATTTTGTCATTCATTCAGAACATGATAGTTTCCTTATTCTGAAATTTCTATTTGGTTACATTCCAGTAATAATCCTGAATGACCAATAAGTTATTCGTAAGGTTCTTTGACTGTGTGTTTAAGAGGATGGCATTCTTTCAAAAAATTTAGACTACCACCACATTGGTTTGTGAGTGACAGATTACTTTAAGCAGGAATAGGACCAGACATATTCCTAAAGGAAAATAAGTCCCTTTTCTGCCATAGTTGTGCTATGCTTGATTGCAAGTGGAATATTGGAGGAACATAGAGGCATGGTTGAAAGGAAGAGATTTCTCCCATGAGTGAGCTTCTTAGTATTTAAAAAGTCTCTTATGGGCAGGAGAGACTTGTGTTGCAAATGATGACAGTCATTAGAGTATTCAAGGTAACTTCCTCCTGTCTCAGTTTTTCATTGCCAGTTTTGCAAAATGTTGCATGATTCCAGTACAACCCCTCCAGTTCCAGTGGGCTGCATATTTTCACAAGACACTTAGGAACCAGTATTATTCGAGGATAAAGTATTTTGAGTGGTAGATGATATCCCCTTACTTAAAGCAACATAATAAGTGATGCCTGTATATGAGCTTACCTTGATAAATTTCCCAACATATCAAGGATGTTAACAGAACCACTATAACGTAAAATGATGCAAGGGCTGGAGAGGGGGAAGCTATTGAAAGTTAAGAGAAAGACTGATGGTTCTGTGTATACAGTAAGTACACAATAATTCCAGATATAGGTGATTTCATTTTCAAAGCATCAGAAGCATTATTGTCTTCTTGATTGATTTTTACATGGTGCAGTTTAAAAACAGGGTTTGTTTCTCTCTGCTTGCTTAGTAGAAAACATCAGTGGAGAGAAAACTATCGCTGTAACAAGAAGCATCACAGAAAGTATCATTTCAGCAATACTAACTTTACACACTGATTGTGCTATTGGATTTTGAAAGAAGAGAAAAAGAGAAACTGTGAAATAGTAATAGAAGGAAAGCAGCAGAACAGTTTTGAGAACTGAGAACCACCTGGTAATATCCTTCACATTTCACCTTTATTTGAAACACAGCTGAGAACCATAATGAAATCCATTAGTGGTGCGCAAATGGACTTCGCACATACGGATCAACTCTGGAGTAACTGAAGAAGTATAATGGGGAAAAACAGAGTTAAACTGTGCAAGCACAGAACTGCAAACATACATTGACACTTACAGGAAAGAATTCTCTCTGCTGAGGGTTCTCTGCAGGATAAACCAGCAAAATCTGCCTTGCAGTACCTTCTGTCACCCCCAGGTTCAAGTCCCCATCCTCTGCTGTCTCACTTCTGTGAGTTGTTGCTGCTTGGCAGGTCCACAGATAACAAACCACACTAAAAAATAGTAAGTACTTTTCTTGTGGCTGAGCAAGCTAAATATGCTTTCTGTGGGGTCAGATGAACTCTGGTACAGCAGGTCAGGAGGAGTGTGAACTGAGCCCAGAGTGAATGAGGAAGGGGAAAAGGACAGATTAAACTGCTTGTGCATACACTTCAACTTTCAGTTTAAAAAGTTTCAACAAATATGAAAATGTTTTTTGTCTGTATAGGTACATTTTTGTATCATTTTTATGCACTCATGCAGTACATCTGAAGTGATGTATCTGTTTTACTTCCCATTCGTAACTTTGGAGTTGAAAATGCTTTTTTCCTTGTTTTCATGTGGTTTTGTGTTTTTTACTTTTTAATTCACCAGCTACAGTAAATATTTCTTGGGTAAATATCTTCTGAAACCTCTGAATTATTAAAGCATAAATTAGATTGTTTAAGAGCAGAACATTGTTTATAGAAGTGCACTTGTCAGTGCTGGTGTGGTAAAAGAAATAATCCTGCTATGTCAGTGGTCCCTTGGGAAGACCTTACCTTCCTGATACCATCCATGTTTCTTGTAGTTCAGAACACTTGTTAAGCTGAAAGGGGGGAAGAGAAGTGCATGACATTTATATTTGTTGTAACATAAACCATTTCTTATCTCTCTCCTCAGTCCCTCTCCTCTGCCTCCCTTCTGTCTCCATTTACAACTTCACTATCCCTCCTGCCTCCTGGGACCATAACCTTACTGTAATCTTTCTTCATTTTGCTGCCCTCTGCATATCTAAGGCACTCTTTTATTTTTTTTTTTCAGTAGTCTCAACTCCCCCCCCAAACATACCCACATTTCTTTTAGTATGTTTGATTCCTGTTACTGCTTTTTTTTTTTTAGACTAAGTTTTCTCCTATCTCATCTCTGCTTCACAATTCCCAAATCAGCCAGCTCATGGGTCTGAAACCACTGATGACATTGCCAATTATATCTGCTAGTTCTTGTCATTGGATTGTGGAACTGAACACCTTATTTCTTTTCTTTTTCCTGAAAGACAATCTGAGAGAGTTCCAATTATGCCAGAATGCACTGTTCTTCCAGTCTGGACTGGCTTTCAGTAAGCCTGGAAAGAATCTCTATAACATCATCAACTTCTCAACAATTAAGCAGTCATTTTACTCACACTTGTAAACATATTTCATAGTTTTCATCTTAATTAGACATTTGGTGGTATAGGTTTCTGTTTTTCAAATTTCCAAATGAGCCTAAGAAACTTTGTCAGGATTTTTTTTGAAGTGGTTCCTATCTTGGAAGGGCAATCCACCTTGCACTTTATCCTATTTAGATTGACAGAGTAAGCATCCTTGTGCTGAAATTCCATGGGTAGCTCATCTGGGTTGGTGCTCTGCAAAGGCACTGAATACAGAAGCAGCAGTGAGTTTAGCTGCAAGTAATTGTGACCACAGCCAGTTTCATTCCAAACATATTTAGAATACGAAGTGATGTGTCTTTCTTTTGGAGCATTTGCCCAGGAAGTGACAAACTTGGGAAGATCTGAATCATGTGAAGTTCCTTTATAGGTTTCACCCTGAATTTTTTTGCTTCTCTTAAAAGAATCAAAACAACAATAGTTTTGTAATTTGCAGAATGTTTTGAGATCATCTCTTGAAGAGAAATGTTTAAAAAAAGTTGTATAGGTTTTGAAAGAAGCTTTGAAGGGTCCCTAATTTTGCATTAATATTTCTGTGTTAATAGTTTTGAGGTTCAAATTAATGCTGTTATAAATGACAGCACTTAGACATGCTTTCTATGTTCCTAACTGTGCAGTCACCAAGCAAATGTTGTAGTTAGATATCTTATGGCAATTTTATGTGGGAGATCAACTAAAAGTATAAAGTTAATGCAGTAAAATTAAGGACCATTAAGTCCCTATATGGAGATTTATTGAAAAGTGCAGTGCTTAAGGTTGGATTAAACTACAAAAAAATAAGGGCATTTTAATTCAGAATGAGAGCATCTACATATAGCTTAATGTGTTTTAATTTCTCTCCATTAACTTCATACTCTTAGTTGGTTCTTTTTAACCATACCAAGTGATACTTGGCAGTCCCAAGTGATACTACTTTTTCTCAAAAGTATGTATTTGGAAGCTTTCTCTTTAAAATTTGAAATCCTATCCCATTCCATGCAAGTAACCCAAGAAAATTTCTTATTTAAAAAATGAACAGAAAGATGAATAGTAATATGCATTCTGTTGTCAACTGATTATGGCAGAAGACATGAACATCAGAATAAGAAATTTTATAATTTAAAAAGAAATATATAAACTGAAAGAAAATTCATATTTTATAAGTAGAAATTAAAGATTTGAGGGGAATTTAAGAGTTTATGAATGATGGACACAGTGGAAAATCATGGAGAACAGAAAATAAAGACCAACATAATAGTAAAAGACATTACATACCTCACCACTGAAACTGAATGTTCAAACTTGACAATTTGTGGTTGAAGTGGAAAGTACAGATGTTTGTGTGTTTGGCACAGCTGATTGGAAAGAAATTCATGAAGCTGTGCATGCCAAAGTGGGGATTTATCCGTTACTTCATGCTTGTTCCCAAAACATTCTTTCTTTTCTTTATTTCTGTGGTGTTTTTTCAGCATTTACTGGCTTTGGAGGGATTCAGCTTGGCTGCTTTGTTGTGATTTTATTGTCCCTTAATCAGAATCACCATCTCTATGTAAAGAAATGCACACGACTGTCAGATGAACACTCCACTCTATAATCAGTAGAAGTTTCTTGTTGGTCATTAATGCAGGAACTCTGGAGCCTTTTCACCATTGCTGAGGTTGTGTCATGGACATGAAGATTGTTGAGTCCACTGGAATCAACACTCATATTTGTGTTATGCTGTGTCATGAACTTAAGTAAATGTCCAAACACCCATAATGGAGACAGAATACAGTAAGAACAGAGATATCAGCATCTCACATAGAAATAAGAGTTAGTACTTTTGGGAAGGACAAAAGAGCTGCTGGTTATTGCTGGTTTGAGATTTTAAAGGACCTTGCTAATGTCACTTTAAAATATTAAAATGCTACTGATTTTTTTTTTTTTTTTAATAATAACCTATGCAATTAAGAAGATTAAAAAATTCCAATCTGTTACTGTTACTGGAGAGATTTCTTATGTGGTAATGATACAATTGATGCTAAGTAGATGCATTTATATAGTCTGGTCATTATTTCTTTTAAGTATTTAATTAAATAGTAACAGTAGACAATGGGGAATAGCAGTTGAAACCAGTACAGCACTTCAGTTTGTGTTTACATAACTAAACTTCAGTGCAGCTCCTTTACAGAGGTGTCCTGTTACAAAGGCAGAAGCACAACAGTGCTCATAGAAAAAACAAATGCAAGCTTCTGGCATCTATCATGAATTACATGGACTGCCAATGCTTGGGCTAGTGCTTTTTCTTGTTTACCTGTGCATTTTATTGTTAAAGTGTGTAGACTTGCATTTTCCGTTTAGAGAAATCAATGTTTTCGTCCACTCCCCCACCCCGCCACCTTTTTTTTCCCCTCTGCCAACCTTTTTTTCTTGTCAGTTTGCTTTCCCCATTGCTGGGTGAGCAGCTTATGAGAAATAAACCACTGAGGCACATCAAACCTTATAAAAAGGCCAGGGCAGTAATTCAGTGGCTGAGTTTTTCCAATCCATTCTCTTTCAAGTGGCTTGTTTAAAAACAAACAGCAGAAACAAAACCTCACTGTCTCTTGTTGGTATTTAACAAAACTACAGAAAGACCTTTTGCCTTAGTAATGCCAGCGACATGCGTTTTGTTTATCTTTCTAATAATTTATTTATAGTTGATATGAAAATGCTTCCCACTAGACATCACTAAAGGCACAAAACCAGTTGTGTATTGCTTTTGTGAGACTTCTGTTATTATAGCATGATTAAAATAGTACATTAATTATGCATCCTGCTATAAAACTGAATACAGCAGTGGAAATAAATGTATTATTAATACACTAGTTATTAATCTGTGTATTTGTCATTTCAATGAGATGTAAACTACTGCGTATTCAGTTCGTGAAGACCACCACTTACCTATGTTTTAAGTCCCCTTACATCTCAATACCAAAACATGGAAGGCCAAGTTTTTGTTAAAAGTCACCATGTGTTACAAATTAGTAGTCCCAAGCCAAAACTGTTATATTAAAAAGCTACAAATTTTACCTGACTCTGAGATACGGTAGTAGCATAATAAAGAAGATTTACCACTGGACTGGGCCATGTACAGTAAACTTTTAATCATTAAAAGTGGTAGACATCTTTCTGAAGCAACAAGATTGATTCTTTTTTTTTTTTCTGAGATTCCTTGTACTGTTAGAAAGGGAACTTTATACTAAAGAGATGTTGGCTATAGCTTATGGACCTGATGAAAAGTGATGCAGACATGGGTATTTAAAAAGCAGAAGGCCTTGTAAAGTACATAATTTGATTTGATTACCTTAATAGGTTATTGTAAGGTTGTTTGTGGATGTCAGATGTGAAGATGTTATACCTACTAGATAGTTTTCAAGGGGTTTCTAAATCTTTGTACACCAAACTCTCTTTTAGTTAAAGGATAAATCAGTAGATTAGGGAGTAAAACAGGAGCCATTTAGCTGCAGCAAACTTTTACTAAATAAAGCCATTTGCCTTCTTTTCGGCTCAAGCTAGAATAAAAATTAGATTATTTAATGTAAGAGCCTCTTGGCAAGATTTTCACAAGGAAATTAAATGTGCCTGGGATTACTGATGCCAAAGAAGCCAACTGTCATGGAGTGACCCCTGCCTATATTATTAAAATTTGCTACTTTACAAAGAAGGTGAGTGCAGAAAAAACACCTCTAGAGAATACTTTTAACTTCTGAAGTTTGTTTAAAATATAGTTTGGGATAGGCCTAATCCTAGTTGTCCAGGAATAAAACTAGTTCACAGAGTATTTGTGAAAGTTAACAGGGGTTTGACTTTCAGTCTCTTAGTACATTTGCTATCAGTGATAATTTTCTGGGTAGTGGTAGATTAAGTTGTCCAAAGACATGTTTTGAGAAGATTTTAGTTTCATCATTAAATAGCATGTATATGACTTATGTATTACTCAGAATTTTCCAATTTAGAGTGGAACAGTGCATATGAAGAGGAAACAACACTGCTATTGAGGTTAAGTTAAAAACCCACGTAAAATCCTTAAATTGAGAGCCATGTTATGGTTCTATTTTCACATCATCTTAGTATTGAACAATGACAAGTATAAAATTTAATCATGGAGGTCCATTTTTAAGAGATGTTGGATTATCTTGATTTGAAAGTTGTGTTAGCCAAGATGAGTAAAAATACTTATTGTTAATATTAGTGATAGCAATACAACAACAGAAACAATATAATATGTAGCTCTCTCTTGGGATCTGCACCAAGAGGTCTGGAAGTACATGAATAAGAATGTGAATATTATTTAATGTACTGTGAAAGTGAGTCAGAGTTAATTGGAATGTCATGACCAGAATCACTTTTTAGGTCACGGGCAGCATCAGGCATAGAAGGCAGATTTTTGAATCCCAAAGTATAACGCTGTTCACTCTAACAGCATCTATGGTTTTGCACATAGGTTTAAGTTTTTCCCACATAAATTCTGAAGAAAGTTCTGAATCATGTGTCATGGACAAGTCATTTTCAAGAGTCGTGTCTTAGAACAATATGGGAATGTTTTCTGAACTCAAATGGATTTCTCTTTTCCTGTCTCTCCATTCTTGTATTGCCATGTCTTCTTAATTTTGTCTGGCAGAAGACAGAAAAGATCACCCAGACAAAAAAGCTGTCTGCCAAAAAACCAGATTTACCTGTCTGTAAAGACTTCCTGGTAAATATTTTATACAGTTTGAAAAAAAACCAAACTTCCTGTGGCAGAAAATAGCAGTTTCTTTTTATGTAATCTTTCCAGTGCATCATTATCTTTATTCTTGGAAAGATGTTTTTTCCTTAGCGTCTGATCTGCATTGCCTTTTTTCTAAGTTCATAGTGTCCTCTCCACTTTGCCTTTTACAGCAACTGTTGATATATCGAAAAATTGTTCGTGATGTTATGTGTGGAAAATCTTGACAATGGAGTATCCCAAGGAATGAATTTATTCATTCTTTCGTTACTATAGGCCAACTTTCTCATCACTTTCATGAGAACACTTAGGAAACATTTTACTCTTTTTCCTTGAAAATGTGGCTATCTATCTTCTTTTCTACAACCACTCTGTTCCTGACCGTGTGAAACCCTCTAGTAAGGGAGATGAGAACACACGAATACTGGTGTATACTAGTTTGCAAACAAGAAGAAAACAAGCTGGAAAAGAAATCCCCTAATTGATATTGTAATTGTTCAACTATTGTACTGTTGAATTTCCTTAACTCTAAAGCAATGTTGCACCATTATATATTCACTGGTTTTTTTTATTTTGTAAAAACCCTGGAGTGGTTTATGTAAGAGGAAATTAAATGATCTGGCTAACTCCTGAATGCTTTGGCTGCTTTAGGGGAGTTTGGTAGATGGAGTTGTTTTGCATTACCTGTCTGGATTTTTTCCTCTTCTTTATAGTCTTCCTTTTTTTCTTTCTCTCTTTCTTGTATTTTTTTTGGGGGTGTATGAAAGTTTTAAATTAATGTGATAATGTAGCATTTCCGTAAGAACCATGTTCTCTGCTATTTGCTAACTTATATAGCGACAGTGCATTCATTCAGTTACTTTGCAGGGATGCTTTAGCAGTTCTGTGTTTTCCTAAATGCTTGCAAATCCTTCAGTTTAAAGCACTTGGCCTTCTAAAGTTCTGCAAGTACACTAATGGTGGTGTAGTCAATAGAGCACAAAGTAGCAATGTCAGAAGGGTTATCCCTTTATTCGCACACTGCTACGTAGATGCTTTCCATTTTAGAAAGCATCTATGTAGCATCCATACATGATACACTTTTGCTTTTTTGCTTACTATGAATTTTTTGTAGTTGTTATTAAACCACTCCCTTTTTTTCTATAAGTTTATGATTATGCTACACTTAGTCATCAAGGTTGGTGAGCTGTAGAGAAAAAGACCCTAGCAAAAAATCCCTAACACTCCTAGTGGGTTTCTTGGTTGAGGAGAGAAAGTTGGAGACATTTCCCTGGGACTTTATAACACTCCTTTACTTCCAGCTATTGTTTCTCTGGCTATCACCAAGAAATTTCCTCTATATGTAGAGGCATTTTAAGGTATGGGGAGATCAGCAATGGAAAACCATGTGTCTCAAGCAAACTTGAAACCTTTCTCTATTTCCAAATAGAAAGTGTTCCAGATCTCTCTCAAGACAGTACAACTTTGATAAATTCTTTGAAAAATTCTCTTTTGGGAAGTTCTGTAGCATCTCTCATTTGCTCAGATGACATCTGAAAGTAAGTCTACAAAATAAGCTGTAGGGTCTGGAGAGACTAAGTAAAAATTCTTTGTGAAGCTAGAGAAAGGTTAATGGGGATTTGACAGGCTTCCTAACATATGCATTGGCCTGAATTATATGATACTTTTTTGTAATATAGGGCAGCAACATTATCTTCAGAAGTTAAATGTTCAGTTATGGACATATATGGAATATGAACTTCAAGAATATAGTTTCATGAAGATTTGAAATGGTTCTTGCCTTCCCTCCCTATCGTTGCAGCCAAGAAAGCCTTTGCTTTCTTTATATGTAACATCTGTGGCTTCTAGATTTTAAGCAGCTGATAAACTATAGTTTTTTTTCTGGGCATCATCATTACATGTACACATACACACACATAGGTGCAGACACACACTTGCTTTCTCTGACAAGCAAACATAGAGGAGATGTCCAGTTGATGAAATTATAAAAATGCTGTACAAGTGAAACTACTACCTTGAGATTTCTTCATACTAAGGCTTTTAACAACATGGCAAGGCATTGCATCTCAGGCCTTGGATACAAACAGACTCACGGAGTCTGTGGAAGAGAAAGGGATAAAAAAAAAACAGACAATGTAATGCTGAAGCAAGCTCAATGTTATTGAGTGACACTAGCAGCTGAGAAAGGATACAAGACTGTAAAACTCCTCTTTGATTTTCTGTTCTTGCTCACTGCCTTTTGTGTCTGATGGAACCACTTTTATGAGTGAGACAGGCTCTGATAAAGGAAGTGGTGATACACGAAGTAGCACTATGACAATGAAAAAAATGCTCGTTGTCCTCACTTAGCCTCACTGCCCTTTCACACCTTTAACGGTGTAACTAATAAGACTTACACTTAGGATCTCATCTTTGTGCTTCCTGTGGTAGTGCCATAGTTAAAAAGTGACAGCCTCTGCCAAGGCACCACAAAATATATCAGATTGTTCTCATCACTCTAAACAGACACCTCTTATTATTTCCCATTGTGAGGAATGTTAAGTGACTTGTTTCAGCACAAACAAGAGCTCAGAAATTATGACTGGGAGTTCATATGCTTTTTCATACTCAGTTTATTTGAACTACCATTATAACATTAACAAACATGGAAAATAACTGCATATTTGGCACTGAGGCAAATTACCAGACTCTGATAACTAATTTTAGAATTCTTTACATAAGCAGTTCACCTACTTGTATGAAAGTTGTAATTCTCTTCCTGCTAATACTTGGACTTCTTTTTCTTGTTCCTTCTCTTCATTCCATTTGGCCTTTTTTTGTCCCCACTCAAAGTGTTTTTATCCCCCTACCCAGCACCTGCTCTGAAGTATTTTGCTTTCAACAACAGACTGTCATTTTGTAGCAGATGCCAATTCCAGTCGGTGGGACTGTAAACAGAAAGTACCCAGGATAACTGATTCACCTCCACAGACACCACACATAGTACCTAGGAACTGTCTGCACTTCCAAAGAGTGGATGCTGTCCCCAGCTCAGGCTTCAGTACAAAGTGCCAGAACAGGTACTGGGAGAATTCATTTTGGCTTGAACTTTATAAACAAACTAGGGTACCGTGAGGAATGCAGTCTCCGTTGACATTGCTGCCTGCGTTCTTGCTATTTAAAGCACACAGGAACAAGCTTCAGTGCACAAAATGTGATCATTTCCCCCAATACCTGAGTTAATAGGAGTAATTTCTACTTACAGTCTCTTTCTATTGAGAAGCTCACACTCTACAAACATGAATTAATTAAGCTTTATACTCCCTCTGTGCTGCATAGGTAGACTCAGGAATAGAGTGGTTTAACATTATATTAGTGTGCAATTTGGAAAATACCAGAAATCTAGTTTTCTTACTTTGTGCATGCCCTGGGGCAGCTTCAATGCCTGCCTTAAATGTGAGGACTGAAAAAGACCATAAGGCATGTGATTGATAATACCTCTAGGCTTACAGCTGGAGATCAAGACTCCTGCTTGGGAGAGCTGGAGTACATATGGCAGTGAAGCAAAAGGCTGATTCCATGTGAAAACATGTATGGCAGAGCCTGCTAAGGTACAAAGCTTTTTCAGTGGGCCTTGAAGAGACTGTTGCAGTGACCCGTATAGTTTTGACTTGTTGCTTTCTCTCAAGTCAAACCGAATAAATTGAAGCTTCGTCTTCCTTATAATGATATCCCTAAGATGATGGTGGTGGCTGTGTGCAGGTATTGATTTGCTGGTCAGGCTGAAAGGGTAAGAGCATTTCCATTTGGCATCTGTTGCTATGGCATATACTCCTGAGGTACCTGACAGCCATAAATACTCTGGCCAGTAAGACTGATTCTTCATATAAAGACATGGTATCAGACACAGATTAGTCAGTTGACTTTAGGAATTGTTTCCTGCTTTGTTAGTAATAGAAGTTGTCTAATTTTTTTTCTTTGAAACCCTATTTTTTAATGTACAGTGAAGTTTAGGTTTTTTTCCAGACTAGCAGCTTTGCACGGTATAAATCATTACCTCAGTGCCAGGACACTCTTACTAGGAAAGTGACAAGAGAGTAAATGGACGTTTAAAATGCAGAAAGTCTTTTTAGTTTAATGTCTAGAAGAAAATGTAGCCCTTGCTGTTAAATCATAGGGCTAGGCCAATTGTACAATGGGACTGCAAGTTGGAAATATTACATTATTTTTAAATGACTGAATACCTGCTGGAGCATCAATAACAGTTGTTGCTTCTCTAAACCTGCATAATTTATTGCAGTGAAAAAAAGGAATGAAATTTAATCTACCTAAAGAAAAAAATTTACCTGCTATTAAGTATACGTCCTAGTCCCATACTGTCTGTACACTTCTGTTTACAAACAAATGGCTCAATGTCTTTTAAAGACTTCTGAGAGGGAGAGTGGAGGACATGAACTGCTTGTGCAACAGTTGCTGAAAGCATTGCAATGACGTAAGCTTGGAATAGGCATAATATGTCAGTGAGGAGGGTCTTTATGCCCTGGCAGAGATTTCCCTTCTCTGGGAAGTGTTTAAATGCTTTTGCAGTATTTCAGGCTGCTCACTAATCTCCAGGGTTAGGCTGTGGTGATGCTGCCATCCCAGGAGATACAAGCCCCTTAGGTCACCCTAGGTTACATAGGGAAACATGAGACGTTCTCTCATTCTTCCTTTTGGGTTTAGCCAGTAACCCTGTACAAAGATGTCTTTCCTCTGGAGTGTAAGGGGGCAATGTAAGACCTTTTTTTTTCCTAATAATAAAACTGGATAGAATAGTTATTCTATGTGTTTAGCCATTAGAAGTAGTCAGGGATTTTTTCCCTGGTATTAGGGTGGATCCGCAACTAGCATTTCAGTGCTGGAAGCCACTGGATTTCTAAACCATAAAAATGAATTCCAATCCTTATCTCAGAGTCCCACTTCTCAGTATGTGTAAGATTATTACTAAATTCTGTTTACATTTCAGGGTCAATCTAGAACTTCATGGCAGAGTTATGGAGGGGAAAAAAATTGATGCATTCTATCATCAGTCAGATTGACCATCCAACACTACAATAAAAGGGATGGGACTTGCCAGTTTTTTTGTAAAAAGTTCTGCTACTCTACCAGGTGTCTATCATGTGCCACCTTGTCCTTAAATGGAGACCACTGACCAAATCAGGGGATGTCAGGTTATAATACTTATAACTTTTGGCTAAGAGTGAATCCTCAAAGGGAAGTAGAACACAAAAGAAAAAGAACTACCTTTGAAGTCCTCTGTCTCTACACATAACCACTGATGAACTCCTTAAACAGTGCAATAGGAACCTTTGCAGAACCTTTTGAAAATTCTAATTGGGTTTTTACTAAAACAGTTTCTTCACATTTCCAGATCTTCTTGAGTGTAGGTGCTGGTGTGTGCCCAAAGAAGGGGCAGCAAAGTTGGTGAAAGGATTGGAGAACAAGTCTTATGAGGAGTGGCTGAGGGGAGCTGGGGTTTTTTAGTCTGGATAAAGGAGGATCAGGGAGCGCCTTACTGTCCTGTACAGCTACCTGAAATGAGGTTGTAGCCATGTGGGTGTCAGCCTCCTCTCTCAGTTAATAAGTGATAATACAAGACTAAATGGTTTCAGGTTGCACAATGGGAGTTTTAGCTTAGCTATTAAGAAACATTTCTTCACTAAAGTAGTGGTCAGGCGTTGAAACAAGCCGCCCAAGCAAGCAGAGGAAACCCTGAAATCCCTGAAAGTGTTAAAACATGGGGATATGGTGCTTGGGGATAGGTTTAGTTGTAAACATGGCAGGGCTAGGTTAATAGTTGGACTCTCTATGGTCTTGGAGGTCTTTTCTAGCCTTGAAAATTGCTTTTTAGTTAGTGCAATTTTACTGGCATAGACTGGTGGTAACTGAAATAGGGAAGAGGAATGTCTTTGATTTTCTCAGGTTGCTTCTAAGTTAAAGTTGCTACAGTCTGGACATCTCTGCTCAGTTTAGTTTCCTGTTTTGGTAGGTGATATTAGTTAGGAGGACAAGCTTGCATGTGTAAGAAAGTAAAATTAGTGTTGTAACTGTCATGCTGAGATGGACTGAAGCAGTAAAAAATTAAAGGGAAAAACCAGACAAGTGAGGTTAAAATGTCAAATTCTCTGACTGATTTTGAATTAGTGGCAGAAATATGCTCTGCTCTATAATCATGATTCAGTTTCACCACCCAGGTCCCTATCCCAAATAAAACCACATTCATTCTCTTGAAATATGGAAAACTGAAAATCCATTATGATATTTTAAGAGGAAATAAAAAGGGCTGAAGAATTAATAATAGAATGCCAATGTATATATATAATCCAGGCTTGAACCTGAGGGCAGTCCTTTCAAGGAGTTGAATGACATCTGTGTGTAATTTAATAAATGACTTTTGTAACACAAATGGAGAAGCTCTCCAACACATTGTGTTTGCTCAGTTCAATTACTGTAAACAAATAAAGTAATGTTATAATAGTCACTGAAATAATTCTAGCCTCGAAGGGTTAGAAAAAGGTTGGAAATATCAAAGCTGTATTTATCCATAATTCAAGGATTTGTTGCTAGACTCACCTAAAAGTAGAAGGTCATGTTTTATGAGTATATCTCTAACAAGGTTACCAATTTCAAACGCTTAATGACAACTTTTAGCTGACTGTTGGAATGGAATTGTTTTTCCCAGCATAAATATTCACAAGTTACTATACACACAGAAGTACTTAGCAACAGGTAGAGGCTGAATACATTGATTGGTAGACTTTTATTTCTATTTAAAGCCATGCCTATCTGAATGGATTTTGAGTAAAGTGATCTAGTGGAAAGTTCCCTGCCCGTCACAGGGAGATTGGAACTAGATGGTCCCTTCCAACCCAAACCATTCTATGATTCCTATAAAGAGCTGGATTTACAAAGAAAATATAGATGAATTAAAGTGTATTTTAAATAACCAAGTGGTATCTTAGATAATAAGCCAAGTTTTTGTGGGAAGTCCTATTTTGAGACACAACACAGTGCTCAAAAATATTTTTCTTATTCTGCTTTTTCCACATGTTACAACTGGCTTCTTCTATTAAAACAATTTTGTCTGCGCAGTAGAGCCTCATGATCTATGAATTTTCATGCCCTTTCACCTCCTAAACTTCTTGTGTAATTTAGTTACTTCATATCCTCAGCTTTTTCAGCAGCAGCCTTTATTCCTTCCCATGAGCTAGTCCTACCCAGAGCAATGCCTTAAGGCTGAGAGGACAGGATGCAGCTGCCTCTAAAAGCCTGTCAATGGTGCTTCTTTTTAAGTCAGTAAGAACTGCTAGCACAGCTGCACAGTGATGTGGATTTATACTTCATATTTTTTTCCTATATGAGGATTTACTTAAAAGAATAATGAGTTAGCTACTGATGCATGAAAGCAGATGAAGACAACTACCTTATGCTTAATGGCATCCTAAGGACAGCCCTGAATTTTAGAGCCAGTTTTTCTGGGGAGACACTGCCCAGGTGAGATGCTGTGGTTATTCTTTACAGGGAATTTGAAGAGATTCTCATCTTCAGATGTGATGGAGTAGGAACAAATGAGTTAGCATTAAATCTACAGCTAGTATCTTACATTATTTGAGCACCTAGTTGTTTCAGTCTGGACAGTAAACGCATTACCAGCAGACTGCAGCAAAGCAGTTAGGCTTGAGCTGTAATTTATGAATTATGATGCATTCTAAAATCAGTGGAGTTTGTTTATTTTTGTACAGAGCAGTATCTGGTGGCCTTAGTGACCACTGTGCCCCTCCACTTTCCCAGCACTCCTCTTTTCTCTGCAGGCTCCATTAGTTACTAGTTTTATCCAGTCTGAGAAAAGCAAATGACAAGGGAGCAAGGCTGGCAAGGCCGTAAGCTGAGGCTTCTTTGCCTTCTTGTTTCCATTTTCTCTTTTTTTCTGTTTACTTAAGTTGTAGCTGTCATCCACATGGCAGCTGTGCCTGGCTGGAGGAGGGCAGTGAGGGCAGAGAAAATCCAAGCAGTAACACAGTAAAAGTGGATGCTTTCTGGATGTTTGTTGCTGTGGTTAAAAATGCCAAGTTCAAAACATACCTTAACAATGCAAATGAAAACAAGCCATTGTGGCCTTTCTGAAATTTCCAGCTAGGCTGGTTACAAAAGAGTCAAACATTTGATGCCGTAGAGATGTTCTGTCCAAATGACTGTCAGAGAGTGTGGGTGTATGGTTTGGTAGTGGCTGACCTGATGACTCAGACGCTCTCTAACACCAGATATATGGGAAGAGGCTTGAATTGCCCCTGCCCACATTCCTTCAAAACTGAAGACTGATCTTTAAAACTGAGTCCTCATCTTGAAAAAGAAAAATCATGTGCATGTGAGGGAGGTTTGCAAGGAGTTGAATGCAAATGATTGCATTAGATTTCCCTACTAACACAGCATTATTACTATAGGAATCTATTTGGACTTTTGTTTATAAGTTTATTTTTAATACATTTTACAGAATCACAAAGTGGGTAAGATTGAAGGGGACCACAGTGTGTCATCTGCTTCAGTCTCCCTGCTCAAGCAGGGTTTTCCTAGACCATTTATATTTTTCCATTTGCATCATGTTAAATTTTTTGTGATTTGTGTGCTTGTGCTATAGGTTTGTGGCAGATAAAGTTGCTACCTTTAAATGGGATAACAATTTCATTAAATTAATCAATTTCACTAAATCTCCAACTGCAGAGATCAAAACCTTTGTCTTGTAAATGGGCTGGAGAATACATTTTCAAGATGATTAAAAGTTCTTTAAAAATGTAATTCTAACAATTAAAAGCAAAATGACTTCTAGTTACCATGCTTATGTGCATTAAAATGTGAGTATAAGGTGTGAAACCAGCAGCTTCATATAGCGCAAGTTCATAAAAAAGGAGACTTGGAATAAACTCAAAACTATAAAATGGTAAGTGAATATTTAGAAAATTAACTTAAGATTGTATTGTAGGTGATTAGAATTAATTTTATAAATTTTTAAAATATCTATTCTGACTATATATTTACAAAAACACTTTCTTTGGTGCCTTTAATACATTTGGATTAATTGGTAAGAAAACATGAAATGTTCTTGGTATACACCATTATGTCAAAATTCTCATGTGCCAAAATATTTGCTGGTAAAACCTCCAACACTACTGCAACAATATATGTATACACTGAAGCTTCTGATTTACTAAAAGCCCTGCCTTTTGCATATTCAAAGGAAATATTCTTCCTTCTGGGATCCTTTCTTGACAGCTTTCTTGGGATAAGCCTCTCATCACCTGGGCAGAGAGCCAATCATTAAAAATCGTGCCCAGGACACAGTATACATGCTTGTATGAAGGAGAAGTAGCAAGGCCAGAAAACATTTCCTGTCCCTGAGTTTTACTTAGGAATTAAAGAAATTGTATGACTCCTACTCCTTTTGGAGCCCTTGACTGAAGGGAGGCAGTGTGCTGGAAGGCTTTATGGCCTGAGGTTAGTTAGGTGAGGCACAATCCAAGGGGTGGGATATGCATCCACTTATGTTCTGCCATGGATTACTTTCTGCAACTCTTTGTTCAGCTGCTGGCTTTTGCAAAGCTATTCTCCAGCACATCAAAGTGTGAGAAGAACCTGACAACGTAACAAGATCTACACAAGGCTGCAACTGGGTTCCAGATAGATATGTCACCCCTGAGCATTTTATCCTGAGATAATTAGCACTATGATTAGAAGAGTGCCTGCAGACAATGACGTGAAGCAGTGAAGTTAAACCAGTACAAGAGAAAGTATGTCTCAAGCCTCCTGTGAAAAAGGCAGCTTTTGATGGCATGTGGTAAAATAAGCAGTGTCCCTTTTTCATGGAACAGCATTGCGTGTCATTTTGGCAATGTTAGACCAGATAGGGAACCTGCTGAGAAAGCATTGAATGGGATTTGTTGGGGCAGCTCCCTTACACAACTACCCAAGTATAAGCAAATGGTTAAACCTTTCAAGTTTGGTACACTGGATTCCCAGAAGAAGAAAGCACTAGGAAAAAGGCTATAACATCTATAACAATATTAATTTTGGATTGATTTTTTTAATTAATAAATTAGGTGCTTAATAGGGTGAAAGTTTTTCTACTTTCAAGGAGTTGGTGTGTACTTTTGTTTGGAAGAGATTAGAAATGTGATTTCACAGAGGAAATGTAATCTCATCTTCAATATTTACAGAATGCTAATTTTATGCTTCTACATTGGCAGAAGAACAGAATAGCATTAATTAGTGGGACTTATTTCCTAACAGAAATGTGTTCTCTCCCTTTGGCTAGGACTACATTAGTAAAAAAGCCATTCAGGCCCGTTCTTTGGCCCACAGATAACGCAACACAGTTTGCATCCATATGGCTGTTTCCCCCTGTTCTTGCCTGCTTTGTACCACAAGGTGGAAATTGCAACTGGGTCCTCCTGTTTCACATGCAGTAGATAAGCACTACTTGAGAGATGCTATTTGGCACAACTAAAGAAGTGAGTATTGATAATTGTGTGCTGTTGCTTGACCCATGTGTTTTATATTCTAACTATAGAGGCAGCCTGTGGCAGATGTCATATGACCACCACCAGGGTTAATACTAAAGGAATAGCCAAATACTTGTTCTGGGCACAGACCTTAATTCATTGGTTGTCTACATAAATGTTAGACAAAATATAGTATTATACCACAGTTTTAACTAAAAGGACTCTCTGAGCATTGAGAGGTTCTGCAGAAGACTATGAAATGCCTTTTTCTGCAAGTCTTTAAGTTAGGCATACTAAATCCTGCATCACATTAGGATGATGAACAAGCTGTTGTCCTGATCCTCTACCAGTGGTTGCTTTCTATAATGCCACAATGTTAGGGTGCTTCCTTTCTGGCAGTTATGGCCTTTGTGGAAGGAAAAATTGAAGTCTCTTGTACTAACTAAACAGTTTCTGGGTTTAGGGGTTTTTGTGCTCACTGGGATAGAATTCCAAAATAGTGATTTTTATTTTTTTAATTACTATTAATCTCAGAAATTCTATGGCAAAAGATTCCTTCAGATATTTTGATACTGAGACTTTCTCTGTATCTAGAAACTGATCTATAGCTGTGGATGCAGATTAATTTTTAAATAGCAAAAAAGAAGTTTAGAAATATATGTATGCATTTTTCTTTCATTTAAGAATGCCCAAGGGAATATTGCCTATCCACATAAAGTACTTTAGTTAAGATAAAATGGTTGATAGACTCTTTGCAAGACACATAGACATTTGATTTCATAAGTATTCAATATAACTGTTTCTGATCCATAAAGTGAAATCTCTTAATGCTACTATCTTAGATACTCTTCCTTACCCCTTCACACACCTCAGGACTTCACATACGATTGCCTCAGGATACACAGTGCTAGGAATGAACGGTGTTGTTGTTCCCTGTAAAATTATCAGTATTTTGGGATATGACTAACGTGAAGTAAGTTACACTTTTTGTTTAACCATCATGGTTTATGTTTTCCTGTTTTATGGAAAGATTGCTTGAAAACTAAGTTGCAGATTCAATGAAAAAAATAGGTCCTTGGGATCCCAAGCCCCAAAATCATATCCCAACCCAGTATTAAAAATGAACTTTAATTTTTTTGTGTTAGTTAAGCATCTGAGACATTTTATTGCACTTTTTCTTTTGAGTATAAAAAGTTAGAAGCTTCTTATGGTGTTTAGTGTTTATAATGTAAAATTACTAAAACATTCCAAGTTATAAGTATACTTCGAATAAAGCTTGTTTTATCTGTGTGAAGGAGAGCAATTCCTTCTCCCCAGACTTTCTAGAACACAAACATTATTACTGCAATTTAATGCTGTGTGTGGATTGTGACTGCTAGTTCCCNTTGTGGAGTTATGAGATGGTGATTGAAGTTGGAAAAGACCTTTCCCTTGGGCTTGAAAAGTGACTGACCCCAGTCAGCAGGGCTTGTCAGTGCTGCTGGAATCTCTTCATCAGTGAGTGAAAAGTAGTTTCCTGTCAAGGATTGGGGTTCTCTCTCTCTCTCACTTTTATCTCCAACATAGACAATCTCTGCTTTTATGTACAGTGCGAGTCCTGTGCTGTTTTAAACATACAAAGAAGAAACCCTTTGTTTGAAATAGAGAGATCATTACAGTCTGGTCAGCTTTATCTTCCACCTCTGGAGGTTTAAACTAAGCTTGATTCTGTCTTTGCTCAGTATGTTGTGCAGGTAGAGTACAGGTGTATGATGATGCTGTGATTGGATGAAGGAATAAAGACTATGCCTTTGAAGGACATTTTCTTCTTTCTCCAGTAACTGAACTGAAGGGAAACAAAAATATCTATCCTTCAGTTTTTCACACTAGACAATTAATAAAGGCAAGGTTAGGGTTGTGGTATGCTTTTTGTTTGTTGAATAAACTTATAAGGAAAAATAGTTTAGTTGAAGGGATTGGATCCATATTTGAAAAGATATCATTATCCCTTTCTGAGAGTGACTTCTGTTTTCCTTCCAATGTTGCATCTTTTAAAAAATCCATTTTTCTTTGCAATATTTTTCTTGTATGATGGTCTGGCATTGACCCGTTACATTTGGCAGATCCAGATAAGAAGATACAGTTTTAAAATAGCCATTTTTTCTGGATGTTTCTGGTTATTGTTCCTCTTATTGTTGCTGTACTGAACAAGTCTCATTCCTGTCATTTTCCTCCTCTAACTTCTGCTTTAGAAGGAGAAAAAGAAGAAAAGAGAAAAGGAAATCACTAAAGGGAGAGTGACATTTTTCACACTTACTTTTGATGGTCAGAGAATTTATTGAAGTGCTGTTCTTGACAGGATTGTTTCAACTGCAATTCAAGCCTGGCCTCAGATCTGAGTCAGAGCCAGGATCTGACTGTGGCAGAGGGGGTTTGCCTAAAATCTTCTCTCAGTTCCAACTACATCAGCTACAATCACAGCTTCCTGTTTTTGTAGACTGTTGTCAGACTTTGTTATTAGACTAAAGTGCTCCAAGACAAACGGGGCTCTGTCATAGAAGTGCCAAGTGTTATTAATTATTAATAAAATATTTAATTAAATACCACCATGCTAGTAGGGATCATCTGCAAATTCAAGGGGTAAACTGAGATGGCTGGTATGTAAGTAAGGAATCTGTATTTTTTTTCAGAATTTTGGCCCATTGTCATGAGGAGTAGTGCTCATTTATAAGAAAGCTAAAATGCTTCAGTACATCAGAGGATGGCTTTTGTTTCCTACACATCTCAAAGCAACTGCTTCCCTCTGCCTTTGTTTGCTACCTTTTGACGTGCTTAAAGCAAGGAATGATTGAATATCTGATTAACTTCACATAAGAAGCATTTTTGCCCAGTTTTCTGACGAGATGCCGAACCAGTCCAAATCCTTTGAGTCTTATGTAGGAGGTAATCCCACGATCCAATGTCAGAATAATTCCCCCAAGACAGCTTAAATATTTGTAGTTCTTTCTTAAATCAAGAAATCCCTTGGGGTTTATACCAATCCCAATTTAAAAAATGACTTGACCTGAAAACCCTGGAGGAATGTTTGAATGAGGTTGTCTTGCCTCTGGCTTCCTGGCCAACTTACTCTAATAAGATGTGAATAAGATATACAAGGTCCTAATTTATAATGTGATATGAAAATTATACATTCAGTAAAAGGCTAGGAGGGAAAATAAGGGATGGCGATAGAGACAGCATTTATTGTGATTACTAGAAGGGGGCCTTAGTGGGCTGGGATTATTGTACTTTAAGTGAAATTGATTTTGTTCATGATTTGATTTTAATCTAGTTTAGATGAATCAAATTCTACAAGGAGCAGATATTTAATTTAGTACATTAGGATGAAAAGGACATCAGTTCAGAGAAGTTTAATGCATATGTGATAAAAACAGTATCTGATTATGAGTGTTTTTATAGTAATTTCTTGTTATTTCATTACTTCTTGGACTTTTTTTTTCTCTACACATAATACTTTTATTAAAACAATGAAGATTCTGGTCTCCTTAATGATATTGAGGCTGATTACCTAAACAGCAACAATAACAATGATAAAAAATGGGGGAGGACAGAGAGGAAGACAGAATTCCAGACTCAGCAAACAGATTTTTGCTAGAGATCTACTGTTGGAACAAACAGAAGATCCTCACTCAACTCCAGAACACTTGCTGCAGGTAAGCTCCTTTGCATAACAAGCCCTGCCTGTCTTGTTACAGACTGCAGTTGTAAACAGAGAGTCTGTAGAAACCAATCTCCTACAATTTTTCAGTCTACTGTTTCCTAATCTAGGGGAGCTGAAATGCTTTGCAATTTGGAAGAAGCTGGTTGCTATTGAAGAGAGGTTTCCTACGCTTTATCAGTCAGTACTGGATGGATCTTTTTCCTTCAGTTAACACCATAGCAAGGAAAGCCATTCTTACTGAGACTGTAAGGTTCTGCCAATATATATAGGTACATATGGATTTCTTTTTCCCACACAATAATTTATGTGGAAATATTCCTATTTGAATCTTTGTTCCCTGACATCCAATTACTAGTGGCATCTTGTTGGAAGAAAGAAGTACTGTTGATTCACTATCTTGCTTGCACATGATGGCCACTGGTCTTTGGGTTGTTATAGATGAATCAGAGTAGTAGTTTCTTCACTGAAGAATGTTTTCTGTTTGGTTGTTTAATGAACAAACCTTTTATGTGCTTAAGGAAAAGATTTGCTGTCTTGAAAGGGACTTTATACTACCATCTACATTCACAAAGATTGTCATGGGTCACAGTGATCTGCATGGGAAAATAATAAAAAGGAATAATGAAGGAGAATTCTTCCATCATAGACGCAGGGCAGGAGTTGGCAGAAAAGCATTTTAATACATCAGTCTGGTAAGGCTTGATTATATGTCACCTTGCTATGCTTGCTTGTGTTAAAAAAAATTATGAGTGCTCTTGCTCTTTTTGTACAAAATATAATTAAAGTTTTTCATCTGCTGAAATACTTTTCAGCAAAAGGAAGAAAAAAATGAGGAGATGGAAGAGGGAAACAAAAAGGCAACTCTATGGGCCTGACAGCCTGTGTCCAGAGGATGGGACCTTGCATTTTAATGCTTAAATCTAATCACGTGTCTCAGGCAAAACTACATCCCCCTTCAACTCCCCCTTCCATGTAACAAGTTGTTCCAATTTAAAACCAATTTAGCTAAACTGGGACACTGGTGGATAATTGTCAGATGCCTCCTATTTGGAGACAGAATTCACTTTAGAGAAATCTCCGGAGACAAGTTTGCACTGACGTAAATGAAATTAAGATTTTAAAAGAGTGCACACTATTTCTAGAGAATGCACTGGACTTCCCCCTTATTTTACTGTTTTAAAGCTAGGACCTATCACCTCTTTTCCTGGTCTAAGATGTGTGGTCGTTGTGGTTCTCCATCTGAGCCAGAGCATAGGTGCCATTTGAATGACACACAGAGAATGTGGTCTGTCACGACAGAGATGCTGTTTACATTTCTGGTTTGAAGTACTGGCTCATTTTTGGAGTATCTAGTAAATAAGTGCCAGATGAATCAGCAAAAGTAGATGTTTTATGTGATAGTATCTTTTACAGACAGCATGACAGCAAATAGTGTTTCTTGTAGCAGCAACTTCAATTTTAGCTGGCTGTTTTAAAATATAAGGAGTTTTTTATTACATCTTCATTGTTTTCTGTCATTACCTAATTGGTATTGGCATATAAGACTAGTTTTTTGGATCACATGAAGGTCAATTGAGGTTTGCATGAAGCTGTGTTCGACATGGCAAGGGATAGAGCACTGAATTTGATCCACGTCTTATCAATAATCTTGTATTTCTTCCACCTGCAACAACTATAGTCTCACTGTGTCTCTCGCTTTTTCCTTGAAATGCTGGCAGTAATGAGGATTTTGTTGTCATTGCTGACTATAAATCCTTACTGAGATTGCATCAGCTCATTTAGCAAGAGCTTTTCAGAGACCTACTGGCAGAATTGCTTTCATTATTTTGGTCCTTCCATTTTGTGGATTTAACCCAAAACCTAGTCTTCAGTAGAAGAGATTCTACTCTTTTATCTATTAAAAAAATTACCAGAACATGTTATGCTAGATAATCCATTTTTCTTTATATGTAAGTATTTTTAAATTTGATGAATGCTTTAAAACATTTTTTCACATTGCAAAGCTAATATTTTGTCTTTAGAAGGAGAAGGGAGCAATATAAACATGCAAATCTGGACATTGCATTGATGAGATAAAGTAATATGGTGTAATTAAAAGCTTTTTATATTAGTGTTTTCATAGTATTGTGTTTCCTTGCTCTTATTAGGTTTTAAACTGCCTGAAACTGTGAAAGCCTATATTCAATATCACAGATGTGTGCAGGAGAATGCAAGCGGGGTTGACATGTACTTGTCAGTGTCAGCTGAGAAAAGAGATGGCATGGATTGTTCGGTGGAACAATGAAGGAGGTGGTGTCACTGGGACAATAGCATTAGCTGGCAGAGCAGATGGACTGCTAGCTTGGGAGGTCTAACTAATCCTCTGTCAGAACAAAGAACAAGAGTTTATGCTTTACTTGGCTAAAATCCATGAAAGTAAAACAGAAATTGCGATGTAGCAGGAATCTTTAGTTAGGGCTACCAAATTCAATCCTTTTGCCTGTAAAGGCTGTTTGAAGTGTTCCAGTATGAGTGAATGTATCAGCACACAGATTCATTACTGTTAAGCAAATATAGAAGTTTTCAACATAGGAATAAACTCTCCTAGGTATAGTGATAACATATTTTCTTAAATACAGAACCTTTACTAGGAGACTGTCTTCAAATCTTTATAACTTTGCCAAAATTAACTTATCTGACCTTTTCTCTTGCCAAGATTTGCCTAGCCTCAAGTTTTTAAAAGATGTCTATAGGCAAAATAAATTATCAAATAAAATTTAAACTGTTGTATCTGTTTACTAAAGCAAATGTAGCCCCTCTGTGTTTTGAAAAAAGTGAACCTGGAACTGGTAAGGATGTATCTTTTGCTCTCTCTTTGGGAAAACCACCCATATTTAGTCCACTCATTCACATTTAAAATACCTCAGTTTGCCCTGGCTCAGTAGCAACATTTGCATTTGGCAGCTGAAGTCTGTGATTTGCGCCTGAATTGAGATTGCTTTATCTCTCAGAAATTACTGGTGTGACCTGACTGCACATAAACCATCCCTAAATAGAAATATTCATGGGTATGAGGGTGAGCCGTTCTTCCAGCATGGTACTTGCAGAGGGCTCTTGGTCTCCAGAGGCTGATTCTCTTCTGTGTTTCCAGTAGTTGTCCAGTTGATGTTCAAAAAGAACTGAGAATTGCAGTCTGGCTTGGTTGCAGTGAGGTGAGGAGTGTGTGGAGTAGAAAATGGGAAATTTGTGGGGAAGAGATACATCAGTCAGCAGGAGGAAGAGAGCAGGAGCCGCCTGAAAGTCAGTGTGGCTCATGGATGGTGTCAACTGTAGCTGCAGCTAAGCAGGAATGTTAAGAGAAAGGGTAACAAATTAAATTGGTATGGTAAACATGGCTTAAGAATCTGGAGGAGCAGTGGCAGAGACTGGATAGGAAGGGTCGCTGAGGAAAACATTAATGAGAAACTCAGCCTTGGACAACAACTCTGAACTAGAAATTCCTAATTAGAAAATATTCACAAAGGCTAATTGGAATGGTAGAAGCTTTCTTTTGTAGGATTGCTCTGATACTGAAAGTGAGAAAGCCAGGTCAGCTGCCTCTGCCAGATTTGCTGTCATCTTCCTCATTGCCTGTTAAGGGAATTAAGGAAAGAGTACTTTTTTTATGCCTGAAGTCATCCTAGAGACACATGACTTAAATGAAGCTCTCATTTCAGCAAACACTTGTGTTTCTCATTGTATTTCTCACTCCCTGTGACAGCCTGTGATGCAGTAGCTCTGACATGCAAAATGCCTTGGCACTTACCCCAGTAGCTGAGGCCAAGGGGTATCTCTTCAGACCCTATGGGAGGCTGTGAAGTGCCAACTGCTGGGAGAAGTGAGATCCTGGAGCTCTGAAATTTATTTTGCACCTCTCTTTCAGTTTCAACAGATGCACATCAGCCCTCTTTTGTGAAACATGCCAAGCAATGCCACCACATACTGCCCAGTGATGATGTGTAGATAAATCTGTTAATATTTAGAAAGAACTAAAAAGCTATAGTGGGAGAATCAGGGGCCCCGAGGAAGTTAATATGTTCTTATCAAGAACAGCATGCTGGAAAGGGTGTGTGGTGTATTCACTGAATAGTGAGAATAAAGTAAGCACAGACAAGCTGCTGTTTAACAAGCAGTGTGTGATCTGTGCACTCACTGAGAGGAAATTGCAGATGTCATTTGCAACGTTTATGTACAGAGTGATGTACAGAGAGGGAAAAACAAAACAGAACATTTGTTATTCTGACATTCCCTAATTTCTGGTTACCTGATTTTGTGGTGTTAGTTGCTGTAAAATTTTAGCAGTGAAGCTTTCACTAAAGTTCAGGCTAGGCCTGCTATTTATCTTCCTTACTCCAGAAGGTTTTCTTAAAAAAACAAACATTCAAAAAATATAACCCAAGAAAACCAGCCTACCCACCACAAAAATCCGTGCTTGCTGGGAAGGAGTTAAATAACAGGACCTTTTTCTGTCTACTTTGCTAATCTGGACACTGTGTTAGATTTACAATTGCCTATGAGGTTATCTACCCTGTTAAAGCTCAGAAGAATTTTCAGTGACGCTCATTTGTAGTTATACCTGCTGGGGAAAGAAAGAGCTTGTGCAATTACAACTTCTCTTATAGCCATTGCTTATCTGAGTCTGCCTCCAAGCCAGGAAGCCTTTTCTGGCTTGAGCAGTGCAGTGAAGAATGACTGCGCTGCCAACAGAATGGAAACTCAAAACAAGATTGAGTTTAAATCCACAGCTGGGACTTGAGCACTTGGCACCGGGGATCATAAGGTCATTGCAGTAAGACAGGGAATGTGCATGCATAGTGTGTAAGAAACACATCAGCTTCCCAGTCCTCACTGCAGATTTTCACTCTGTGTTTTATGTGTGCTGTACAATAGATACCCATTTTTTCAACCTGCAAGAAAGCCCCAAGTCTGTATGATTTTTTTCATTTTTATGATCAGACAAAAATTTACCCACAGTAAATATTTATTTATTAGAGTTGTCACTTTCAACACAGTGGAAAATGGATTTTCATCTTCCTTTTGACAATCAAAAGATACAAAATGTCCTATGAAATATGATTATTTTGTTCAGGATAACAAAACTCACATAACTGAAGGCAACTTAGTTTATAAACATTGTTTGGGATTTGTATATATCTTTCAATGCCTTGTGGGTTCCAGACTGCATGACCACTGCATCTAGTAACAATATTAAATTCAGGGGGAAAAATACAGATTGTTTGTAAAGATAAAGCTATATTAGTAGACAGTTACAGTCTTATGGATTTTCTTTTCACTGTTTATTCCAGGTTAGATGTATTACCTTGCATTATTCTTGATAAATGACCAAATGAGAAATTGGTTCTTTTTAAAAGAGCCAGTGTGACCTCTGAAACTAGAGGTGCATATTAATCTTACAGCCAATAATCCTGCCTGAAAAATACATAACATACATTTTAATAGAACCAGAAGTATTTTCTTGCAGTGAAGGAAAGGTGAAAGCTTCACTTGGACAGAAAGCAGAAACCAGTCTTGCTTCAAGGACTTAGGGTAAAACATGGTAGCATACAGGGAAACAGGCATGGGGAGCACATTTGGGAATCTGGACATTAAGTTCGCAGCAATAGACTTGATTGGTAAGAATGTACTAATAAGAAAAAAAACAACAACGTTTAGTTGACATTTATAATCTTTGTATCTTTGGTAATTGCTAATGCAGTGATCTCCCAGCCCCTGAGCATGTTTTGTCTGTTGTCTGATAGGTATGACAAACCTGTCAGAGATTAGATGTACGTACTTTATACAGTACATAAACCCTACTTCTAGACGTCTGAATCCTCGCAAGAGAGAGCTGATGAACCCTCTAAGCTTTGAAAAACAGAGCTTGCGTAGGATAATTGAAATGCCAGACGTAAAGCCATATTAAACTGAGCTTCATCAGTTAAGCCTCTCACTGAGCTGCATGTGCTGTACAAAAACCAGCAAAGCAACCAACTGGTGTTCTAACTTTCAGATGGCAAGATCGATTTATTTTTTTATGGAAAATGGGGAATAACTAGGATCTAAAAATGCAAATAATGCACACCAGGGATAGACTAAATGTGTGAAGGAAACCATAAGAGCTCCAAAAGGTAGAGCTGAAAGCTCTATAGTTTGATTTAAATAGACTGTAACACTGAAGACTATTAAAAGAAAAATGAATCCAGATTTGGGAATCTTATCATTTGAGAAAACATTCAGTTTTTTCAGATGATAAGATGGATGGAAAAAAACCCAACCATTTTGCAATTTGCTGAATCAAAAATTTATGAAAGAAAAAAAGGAAAAAGAGTTTCAAGAATGCTGGCACATGTTGCTCTGAATTTAAATGGGCTCCCTGCAGTTGTTCAGTGAAGCTGGCATTCTTGACAGGCCAGAAACTTCATTTTAGTGATCAGCTAACTTTGGGTTTTAGGATCTGTGGCTCTGATAGGAATTGGGATGCTTCAGGCAGTCCCCACTGCGGAATGAGAGGCAAGTACAGGGAGAATTGGGCCTCTCAGCACTTCCAGGCTCCTTGGCAGAACACCCTTGGCATGATTAACTGCTGTTATGGGAGTTCTTAAAACACTCTTTTGGAATCATCCACAGTTCATCTATGCAGCAAACATAAACCCAAATATTTGTTGGGGTCAATGAATACACAGCCAGAGGAACTCCTCAGGGAAGATGAATCAAACTTGCAGTAATGAGAAAAATGTCACTTTTCAGTGACTTCCCTGTCATTTTTTTCTGTTTTGTAGCGGTGTCTTCTTAACTTTGCTTGACAAAGCTTCACACCTATTCCAAAGCTATTCAAATTTTCTTTTATACTGAAACAATTTTGACTGCCAAATCCACTGTTTATTCAGTAAAATAAGCCTTTCTGGCTGTGATATTTTGTGGCATCTTCATATTTATATAAAATATTTTTCTCTCTTGGTTTTATTTAATTTTGTTTGTTTGTTTGCTTGCTTGGCTTTTGGTTTTGGTTTTTTGGCAGAACAGTTTTTCTGTCTGCAACTTTCTGTGCTTCTCAAAGTGGTGATTAAAGACTCCCAACTCAGATACTGATTGATTGCTGATAGCTCATACTCCCCCTTCTCTCCTGTTAAATTATTTGTCCATTTCCTATCACATGATGTGATCATATCTGTTTAGCAGTTTACTTCCCTACTTCCATTTGGATCTCTTTTTGCACCATTTGCTGGCAAGCAGGAAACCTATAAAATAAATAACTTAGTTTAACCTTCACTTTACACAATGTTCTTACAAAACAGGCTTTATTATTTTGAGGTTTGTTCTGCCAAATGACTAACACATAACATCTTCATAAGTATCAAGGTTAGAAATATGGACTTGTGTTTATTGGCACTAATTTATCTTGACAAAATGAAGATCAGACTCTTAAAATATAATAGGACAATAACCATTAAGCTCCTACCTCTTAACCTTTCACTCTGGTTTCTACCTTTATGTATTAACCACAGTGATTTCTTTCATTCTGATTTGTTTTTATTGTGCTCTCCCATCAGGCTTGCAGTAAGGCTGCTTTCTGTGGCTTCTATGTGCAAAGCACACGCTCTTGGAATAATCCACATTTTGTTTATTCCATTTCAGGGGCAAAGGGGTTTGAAGAGAAGTACCATGAAGCATTCTCTTCATGCTTTCTCTAGCAACAGGTTACAAATTATCTCAGGCTGCTATTGTAGGCAGAAGTGTACTATAATGACAAAAGAGTATTGATAGATGAAGGAATCCATTAACTGTTTGTGGCTGTCATCTTTCTCATCTGTGCTTCACATGTTTCAGTATATATTCTGCCAAACAAACCATAGCTTACAGACACTAAGAAACAGTTTCAGGAGGTTTCACTCATACAGAATACCTTTGTCTGCTAAAACTATTGTGGAATTATGCTGCTGACATTTCAGCTATTGAAAGTGGCCTTTCTTTGCTCTAATTAGACAGCTGAGACTGTCAGCTTTTTCTGTGGAGTGAAATTTTTATGAGATTTATAGTGGCCTCTTCTTCAAGAGGAATTAGCTGTGAAAGGACACATCTGTGTAGGAAAACTTGCCACTATGCAAACTGTTCAGGTTGTGTTTGAGAGAGTGAGGAGCGCAGTTAAAACCACATACTGTCACAGGACAGGTGGTTTCAGAGAATCTTTTTCAAAAATTAGTTGTATGCAGCCCATGTTGGTCTTGTGAGTACAGCAGTCAAGGGCTGCCTTTGGCTCTGTAGAAACTTTTGTGGCCATTGGCAGCTCATGCTTCATAGACCCTGTTTGGTCACTGATTGGAATAGGCCTCTTTTTAGTACTTTTCTCAAGTTTGTGGGAAAAGTCTCTTCACAGCCCTTTCCCTCGTTGGAGCAGTGCATCTGTACATCACTCAGCAGAATTTGCTAGCTCTCAGGCCCTGAGTATTGTGACCGTATGAAGGAAGGAAAATGTTACATTGCTGGATTTCCCTTAAATATCTCATCTACTATTTGCTTCACTTTGAATCCAGTGTTTACATCTCTTGAGGGAACAAAACCTTGAGAAGTTTTCAGTAAGAGTAGACAGAAGGGTGGTATACTAGCAGTTGTTTTGTTGGTGAGGAAACAAATGCAGATGTGATGTATATGAAAATCAGAGCTCAGGGTATATAGTGTATGTAGTATTCTAAGATCTACCACACAAGATCATCTCTGCTTGTCAGTGACACTGGATTTTTAGGATCAGATTATTTGATATTTGAAACAAGACAGCTTGACAAAGTCATCTCTTTAGTATCTTCCAGTAGAAATGCTCCTTGTTCAAATCAATAATACCCACCCTCAACTTTCATTAAGCATAAGCCAAATGTCACCACCTCCTAAAAGTGTGCTGCAAGATTTCAATATGTAGCTACCTTCTGCTTGTACTCCAGTTAGCCTATGATAAATTCACTTTAAACCAGATTTTCTTCCTCTTCCTTGCTTCCTTACCCTCCTTTCTTTGCTCATAAGGGTTTAATTTTCACTAGCTTGCCAAAAGCATAATTATGCTTGCTGCATGTAAATACCCAGTGGAGATCAGAAGAGAAGACAGAAAAAGTAATTTTTAGAATTCTAAAAAAAAAATGTCAAATGTAAACTGAAAGTACTAACAGTATTGGAAGTGTGTGGGCTGGATCACTAATTTCCACTAAGGCAGGTTTCATTCAAGGGGAAAATATGGTTAAATTAGACACACTTAGGTAATGAATTCTTGCATATCCCTAATGAGCACTTCGGATTACTGGCTATTAGAATGCTAGTATACGCAGCCTAAATTTGGATGGGATACTGCCTACACAAGGCTCAGGAAAAATAATTACATTCACTTTTTACATTCACTTTTTAGAATATGGGCAGTTCATTTGAGTCTAAAATGTTGTATGTTATAAATGTTGTCAGCTTAAATAGGATTTAACTATCTGTATACACAGAAAATACTGTCTGGATTAGGTGGAGAGTCTTTGTTCTTTGTGTTAATTTGTGATTCACTGAATTCCTGTGAGGCAACTTAAGCAGATTGAAATAGCAGCAACCCCAGTGACTTTCAGCAAGCTCTGTTTGCTGATCTGTGCTTGACAAAGAAAAGAATAATTCTGCATTTAGTATATACTAATTTTAAAGTTTTCAGGGAATTCATTTATCACTTTCTGTGACTTTTGATGGACAACATGAACTGTGGGCTGGAGAACGCAACCACAGTTTATTTAGATTCACAATTTAGATTATTTAGACTTATATTTTGACACAGGCTGTGTTTCTGTTAGCATTACTTAAAGAAAAAAGCCTTCACCAAGGTGAAAATCATATGATCTGATCAGAAATCCCTTGGAGTCAATGAAAAAAAAAAAGGCAAATAGACCTTATATTAGACTGAAAACCATCTCCTTCAAAGTTCTTGTGAGCTCTGCAGCTGCTTATTTTTTTAGATTGCATTTTCTCTAATTCTCTTAATAAGAGATCTAGAACTGACCTCTTCTCTATTTTGCCCTAATAGCTTTCTCCTTCTGAGCTTTTATTCTGGATCTCACTGTTAACTTCTGTACACTTCTACAGAGTTAAATCCCCATCTATTGTCTTCAAACAACTCATCAAAACTCATCCCTTTTATGGAGCCTTTTGGAAGAACCATTTTTTTTCAGAAATTAAAAAAAAAAAAAAGAATATACTAGCCAAATACATAATTACCTTCAGTGGAAAACTGTGGTTTTCAAGCACACTCAGGAATATTCTAAATTCCCATGAAAATTCTAAATTCCCTTATGCCACTTCTTTTTGCATTCTCCACTAGTTTTTTGTTCATTGGCATTAAAGGGCTTCTGCATTTAATTTATTATCACTAACATTTTTTCAGAAGATTTCTCACCTTATTTCCCTAAAATGTGTGATTCACACGTGGTGTTAATATATCCCTGAGTATAGAAAACCATTAGATCTTAAAAATACTCTGCTACTAATTTAATGCCATACTTTGCTTTCATCAGGTAGTGATATTTTAAAAACACATATAAAAATTTGAGTGTCTGACCAAAGCCAGAATGCTAACATTGCAAATAGGAATAAATTGTCCTGTAATATTTTCTGATTTTTTTAACTTTTGTTTTGCATTATGCTGCACAAATATAATGAATGTCTTCCACTACTTGCTATGGACAAAGGGCTCAATAGAACATTGACAGGTGGATAGGAGCTCATTTTGAACCTCTGCGTATACAAAAATACTAATAAACTATTTGACAGTAAAATATACTTCTGTATCCTTTCTGAATGTATTACAATTTATGTCAGCCTTTCCCTTTTGTGTCAGGTCATGAGTGACATTTGAACAGCGATTTTTGTTCACATGTGGCATATCTAGACTGTCTCTGGATTTTTCTTTAAAAATAAGAATAACCTCTTCTCCACCCCCTCCTCAAGCCCACAAACCCAGAACAATCCCATAATGATGCCATTTTGAAAGCCCTTTCTGTCACTGCTAGAAGGATACACACAAGTCTTTTGTTATATAGAATGGATCTGTATCTTATTGGCTAGAATTTTGCATACATATGAAGGTTATTTTGTTTTAAACAGAGACTGCCAGCAACTTTTAATGGTGAAGTGTTTCAAATATCATTTGTCTATTATCACCAGAATAATATAGTAAAATAAGGTTATTCAGTTTTTAAGAAATCCAGTTAGATACTAGAGCTTAGTTTATACCCCTGTACCATCACAAGAAGCAAAAAAAAACCTCTATGAATTTGCATTGATACTTTTGTGCATATAGTGCTTAATTTTTTTTTGTTACTCATACTTTGCAACCAAGGTTAAAAGTAAGAGATACAGAAAACAAATTAGATCTAGAAATATTTGAAATTACAGGCTCAGATTTTCCTTAGCCAAGACCTCAGAATTAAATACAAAGGCGTTATTATGGATTTGCTTACTAATAACTATGATTATCCCAAATGAAAAGAATAATTGTTATATATAAATTGCAAATGGGTTCTCACAAAACGGCATGTTTTCTCAGGACCCATGGGCAATGCAAATATCACAGGGTAGTTGTTCTAATAAGGCTTACTAACATCTATTCCAGCAACTTTCTTTTTTTGTCAAATTTGTGAAACCAACTGCTTATCTATGACAAAAGTATAATCATAAGAAAAAATAGTATTATCTTTTGCTACTTGGCAAAAGATAATATTAAATACAAGTCAGTTGCAAGAAGTTCACTTCTAGATCAGAAAATTGTTGTTTAGCATTGGGTATGTTTCAACAGGAGATCTGGTTTTTTGTTTTTGTCTTGAGAGGTGTTTCTCTTTACAGTTGACATCTAACTTTCACATCAAACCTTCACATGCATAAACAAGATCAAAAGTTTTGAAAAACTTTAAATTCCTCAGTCAGCATTTCTTTTATGACCTCAGTCATAATGTTACTTTACTTAGCATGGTGTGTCTTTTTACTCTGTTTTCCTTTTAGTTATTTTTCATAACCGTGGAAGAATTAATGGTGTTACAACCTCAGAAAGGGAGCAGCATCAGAAAATGTGGTAAAAGAATGACCTGGATTGAAAGGCCTGTATGTAAACACATACTGTATAGCTTTCATTGATCTTCATTGATCAAAAAGGAATACACAGAGGGACTGTCATACTCTGCTGCTTTTCAGTTCTCAAACTGCTTTATTATTTTTAAGATAACAGTAGTTTTTCATGCATAAACCTGCATTTTGGATAATCTATGTGAAATCAAACCTAAAGGCAGGAAGATAATCAGCAGGGGTGCTTCTGGGAAGCAGAAGAATTGGGTTTTAAGGGATCAATGGGAAATATTCTAAGGAAAAGGGAGTCTTTGTGTTCAGTTCTTGCACAATTACGCAGAACAGCTTCACAAAACCCCTTGTTTATTTTTAAATTATTTTTAATGATAAAGATAGTAGCAGAAAATTAAAGATTATTAAAATCTTAATTATATGATGCTTTTTGAACAAAGTAGTCTCTTCTGTCACTGAAGGTCAGATTTTTTGTTGCTTTGATACAGTATAATTCCATCAAGTTTGTGGCTGTATCAGCAACAGTGGCTTTGCAGGGATTTATGACAACTAAAACTGGTTTTCAAACTGAATTGCCTAATTTTATTTTCACTTAAGCTGTTTTAAGTAAAACTGCATATTTCTTCTCCTGAAGTTTGTCTGACCTTAAATAGTTAAAGCCGACACCCAAGTAGGCCTTTTTTAGTGCACAAGTCTTTGTGATACGCATTTAGGGGTTGTCTGTTTCCATTTTACTAACTTGTTGTGTAGTTCATCTAACTTCTCTGAGTTGAGCTGAAAGACTTGTATTTGGAGCTGTAGCTATCAGCTATCTAGTTACAACACTTTTTTTTTTGCCCCTTAAGCAGCAATAGTCAGGAAGCCTGGAACAGGATAAAAAAAAAAATCAAAATAATTGGATGTAAAAGTACAGCAGAGATGTCTTTTTTTTTTACAGGTAACTGTAGAATTTGAATAATTTAACCTTTAAAATGTTGTTTATTCTGTTGTGATCAAGAGGAAAAAATGTCACTCCTTTCTTTTGCTGATGCCATTTACAGAGTATGATTACAGATGCATGGTGTAGGTGCTTGTGTACAAGGAGACTTAATCTCGTTGAGGAGCTTTACTCTGGGAAACAAATCAACCAGAGCACTTAAAAAAAATAAAAAGAAAAGAAAAGAAAATCACACTTGGATTTACCTAGCATTACTCTGGGCATTTAGAAGCTGATGAGTTTGTCTTGCAAAACTAGATATGATAAATCTGTCATGAACTATAAGAAGAGCTTTTTGGTTTATTGCCCAAATCTTGACCATTTCCTTGCTTTTTTAAATAGATATTTGTAGTCACCCCATTTCTTGTACTCTGGAGTTGGTTGCTGCTGGGTGCTGTTTGGAACAGTGCTTTCCTGTGGGCTGGGGCTGGCAGCTGGAGTTGTCCTCTCAGTGGGGGCAGTGCAGGTCCCCTGTTGCCTCAGTCAGGAGCAGGGCAGCTGGAAGGTGGCAGGAGCAGCCTGAGCTTTGGGCATCAGGCCTTACCCTGGAGTTGGATGAGGCCAGGCTAGGCATCAGCCCAGGGTCTGGGCTAGTGGCAGGAGAGCTGGGCACAGGCAGGGCTGTTGATGCACATGATGCTTTGGGTGGGTACCATCTCCTCTTCACACCATGTAGTGTCCCACTTGTGTTCCTAATCCTGAGTGCACAGTGGCACGCACTACTGAAATTGAAGTTGTATAGGGACTAAATCAGGAGGCATTGGGATGATCAGATCCAGCTGCCATGAAGTGATCTGGTACCATTTTTCCACCTCCAGAAGTTGGAAAACTGCTGCTGTCTTGCTTTCCCTTGAGGAGATGCAGTTCAGGCTGTCACTGTTACACTGTGTATTAGTAGTGCTATGTGCTGCCTGGTACTAGTCTTTGTGGAGCCTTATTCATAGTGCCATGCCCATATGTGATTTGTCAGCACTGCTTCACCACTTGTGGGAAGATGGTGGTGTGCTGTCATTAATATTCCTATTCCAGGAAAGCCATCAGAAAGTGTTCATGGAAAAGTGCGAATAAATCAAGGAACAGATCTCTTACACAGAACTTTGTAGTAGAACATTGTGTGCTTTAAAATGCGACCAAATCACTCAAAAAAAACCCAAAAAACCCAAAAAAACCTAAAACAAGACGACTTCCCAATGTTACCCTTCTGCCTTCCAGAAAAAAAATGCTATGTTTTCTGGAACATGTTGCTTTGGCAGGTCTAGAATATATATTCTGTTCTGTGCTGCACCACTGCAGACAGTCCACTGGAAATACTTTGCTTGCCATGTGAGTCATGGCCCGTAGCATGCCTTAGGGCATGGCACTTGTGGGGCTCAAGTGATAGCTGAGTTACTGTATATGCACTGTATAGTGGCTTAAACTTAGTTCAACATAAAACAGCACATTTGCACATTAGACAAGCACAAAGTGGTCCATGTGGAACTACTTTCACTTGAGGCAAAGTGTCCTTGTAGAGTTTTGAAGTGTGAAGTGAATTTTATTTGAAATTGTACAAATAAGCAGAAAGGAAAGCTAATTTGTATTCTTTTTCCTTTTTCAGGACATTCAAGGGGAATTTTTTTTTGAAGGGTAGGAGGGCTAAGACAAATTACCCTTTTGTAAGGATGTAAGCCAATTTCCAAAGGAATATAAAATACAATAAAGAATGCAGGGAGTGAGCCTCTCAGACAAATTGAGATATGTACATTTATTTTGTGTTTTATTATGTGCAGCTTTTTGTTTAGATGGGTAGAAAGGAAATAATTGTGTTTGGTTTGTGGTCTATCAGAAAAAATGCTATGCATTTCTCTTTTTCTGGAAAAAAAACAGTTATTGGATATACTGGTTGCATATTTGAATATATTTCAAGATCAGTCTTCCAGGTTGTATTGCATCCTACTTGAAACACTGGCACATGCAGAGGGATAGTGCAGTGTGAAATTTATCACTTTACTGTACAGTAGGTGGGCTGTTCCCATGAGTTTAAAAATTTTTTTTCACACCTTATGAACTAGTTCTTTTAATTCAAAATTGGTTGTGTTTTGTTTTTTTCTTTTTTTTTTATCCCTGGGGAGGTTTCCAAAAAATGCTACCAAAACACAGTAAACAATTTGAGTTATTTGGATTTGATAATACAGGTGGAAGTATTCCCAGTGTGCAGTGACACTCATCTGAGAAGACTAATTCAGAGCACTAATTCAGAGACCAAAATGTGGTCCTTTGAGCTTTTAAGACACTATGACTTGCAGAGGATTAAAACTAAAGTCTCTCTGTGGAAGGCATTGGAATTGCGTCTGAGAATGAAGCCACCACATCCCAGTCACCATACTACAATAGTAAGCTGCAAGAAAAATGCCTGCTGGAGCAACTGAGGAGTACTTATTTTTTGCTGTGACTAGGAAAGCTTTGGCAGTTGCCTTTTCCAACCTAGAATGTCTGGGTTTCATGGAGAGCTTGGGATTGCCTAGCAAGGGGTGGTCTCTACAGCTGCCTGAACCTGAATAGACAGGATAATCTAAAATTCAGTCTCTAGCATGTAGTTCAGTGTGTGTTAAGCCCCCATTTTAATTTACAGTCCATAATATAGTTTTTTCTGGCAGTGATTCATAAATCTCCATTTGATCCACATGACTGCTGCATTATAATGGTGCTTTCCCTGGTGCTGCCTCTATCTCCTCAACACCTGCCTTTTAGAACATGCAGCATTCAGCAACAGCAGTGACACCTGATGCCGGTCCTCTTGGATGCCTAACATTATTGAAAATGTATTGATACCTCACATTGCCATGCAGGGCTATGGTTATTAAAATTTTATCATGTAAACCCTGCTGTCTTCACCAAAGAGGAACTGAGAGCCATAGCAGAGGATGATCATGCATTTTATCAGAATCTTCTGAAAGGAAAAAAAACAGCAGGCTCAGACAAGGAAGAAAAGAGGATTGCATTCCCTTTAATTTAAATATAATATAATACAATGTCAAAACCCATGAAATTGACATTTCTCTACTGTAGTTCATTTTAAGTTTTCCCCAGAGTGGCTCAGTGTCCCATGGTTGCTCAACAGTTCAAACCAGTTGCACATGATGTGATTTTCATATGTTTTTCCTGCAGGGCAGATATTCATCAAAGCATGCAACAGACAGCTAAAGCAAAAGGCAGCAAGCTATAGATTATCACATTGAATTTTTAGGGGTCAGACTGTCAGATTAGTAGGTTTAGAGGCTGGGTTGTTTTTGCTTCCACTTCCTAGCACCAATGTAGCTAGAAACTGGAAGGCATGTAACTAAGCAGAGAATTCTGCAGGTAAGACAATTAAGAAGTTTCCATTTAAAAAAGAAAAAAGAAAAAAAAAATGTGCCATTTATTGGCCAAAATCTTTTGATTTGTTCTTAGCAAAAGATCACAAGAAATCAGTTTCTCCTTGTTGTGGTTTTACCAGGATTCTTTGCTTTTTCTTAGTATTCTGCTTGGTTTCCTTTTCAGTTAGAAATAAAAAGAGATTAGAGAAAGAAGATAACAGAATGAATTACTTTTTAAAAATATGTAGATATTTATCAAATCCCTATTCTAGACAAACTAGGAAATACATGAAAATGGTGAATTTGAGCTGTTTTCTGAAGTGATAACTCCTTTTAGTTTTTCCTACTGTCTTAAGCTAACTGGTATACAGAAATCACACTTCTCTCCTACTGAAGACAGAGGCTTTCTGAGTTTCTCAGCACCTTTAGTATTAAGATCTAGCTCTCCCAGAAGAAATACTAACAATATTACAATTTGAATTCATAGCCTGTTGCAGACTTTACACTCACTAGTTTGCCCCTAAAGAGAGGTAAGATCTATAACCAGAAGTTTCTAGCCCATGCAGTAGTTCCTTAAATGCATAAGGATAAAGACAAAACCAGATCTCCTGCAGATAAAAAATTATTTCTGTTCCCATGTTTCATGCATAATGTGAACTATTTTGGTGGTAGGTAGACTTCTATGAGTAATGAATTCAGGAAAAGCAAACCAAATTTTACTAGAAGAGTAGTATCTAGCTGTTCTTGCTTTAAAAGTAAAAAGGGGGACATTTTTCCTGTAAAGCATTAGTACTAGTGCCAAATACTTCAAAGATACTTAAAAGAAGCAGGTGTTTCCATTATTTAATGAAATAAAGGAGAAAAAACAAAAGTGTTTTCTCATTGAGAAGTAATATTTATTCCTAGCATTGCCAGCAGTGGGTATTGTATGAATTTTACTTCTGATTTTTTTTCTTATTTTTTTTAAGAAACATTGTCTTTAGATCCAGTGGTTAACTAGCAAGTTGTTACCTTTGTAAATGTACGTATTATCAGCAAGATTTCATTTCACTTAGGAGCTAAAAATGTTTACTTCAGTGGTTGGCTATCTTCTCATTCTTTTATAAATGAGTGCACTTTTGTTTATCTGTATCAGGTTACCTTTCATTAACAGAATGTTGTCTTGCCCCAAGATTTTTACTAACTTTAGCAACAATTTAAATCAGGAAAGGTCTAGTACTACAATGACAAAATGTTGTGAGATGACATGCAAGCAAAGAAATGTTGATGTTAAAAAAATTAACTGTCCTTCTCTCTGGACAAGTTTATATTCTGAGCTACAGGGGGTTTATTTTTGGGTTTTTTTGGGTTTTTTTCCTAATCTTTTTATAAGTGTGATTCTATATGTGCTGGAGATACTCACACTTTTACAATTCTCTTGAAACTCTCCGAAGAGGATGTGAATGGTGAAAAGAACTGTGATGCAGCCATCTGTGAAAAGAGGAACTGATTTGTCCACTGTGAAAAATCTCCACAGCCTCATCTTTGTCCACCCTTGTCTTCTACAGGCCCCTGAGAAAGGAGGCTGGCAGGTTTGAGAAGCTCTGGAGTAACTGGTGTGCTTCTTTGACAGCCTGCTTCTGGCATTGTTTCAGACCACTGATCTTATTCCTATGTCTTCAAGTGAATTAGAAATAAATAAGCAAGGGATTTTGCATGAAAGATTTCTGTTTACTTTTTGTCTTTCACCATACTTTATGATCTAGCTTTTTATATGGATAGTAATCATCTCGGTGAGTATTATCAGTTACTTAGTGAAAAATAACAGGTTGCTCTTACCTATTAAAAATATCACCAGTCCTTTCTGAATATAAAGAAACTACAAGAACTTCCACCAAACGCCTCCTTTCTATAAAAATCAGCTATACTTTGGGAGCTCTTATTAGTAATTGTGGACAGGGTTGTGTTCAAGTGTTTTAAATCTAAAATTTGAAAATATTTTGGAACTGTCAAGATTGCTCCCCAAATATATAGAATATTATTTTTCTTGCTTTTGCTTGTAGGAATATTCAATATATTTGTAGCTGAAGTCTGCTTCCTTGCAAAAAAATAAAAAAGTGCCCTATTTTCTGAATGCATATAACCTTTTGAAACTTAACTTGATGAAATCTGTTTGGACTTGTTTTCATGGATCTAGCAAAAGAGAACTCTGATCTTAGTTCTCTTTCTTTGCTTAATACCAGGTTGTAGGTCAAAGCCTTCATGAAGCTCTTCAAACAAAATACCAGAAGAGTTTTCATCATGAGTAGTAGCTAAATGACTTGGGTTTACATTGTGTCCTTTTAAAAAAGCAATTGCACTGAAATATTGAAATTAATTCAACACAACATATTGATATAAAAAGCCAGTATGATTCAGATGAAACACATAATTTTGATTCCAGGCAGTACAAGTTGCACTGAAGTGTAAGCAAATGAGAACACAGCTCCCCCTGTGTCCAGGAAAAGTTGGCAGCCTTCACTGGGGGCATTTCTACCAACTGTAATCATTATGTTATTATTTCTTGCATTCCTTCAGCTGTGGGAAATATGATGAATAAGAGCAGTCTCATAATGTATATTGATCACCCAAATATTAATCTGCTCAAGCAACATTTACCACTACTTAGCACTTTTCATTTCTTTCAATATGAAAGCACATTTAAAAGCCTGATTTGGTCTGTATTTTTCCATTTTACTTATGGAGAAAACAAAGCAGGGCACGTCAAAGTGACTCTCCCCAGTCATGACCTCAGAAGGGCAAGTGAAGTGGCATGAATCCTCGTGTTCCTCAGGCTGAAAGGGGAGACAGAGTTGGCCAATTTCTTCAACTGTGTTTCTGACTGCTATTTCTGTAAAAGCATCTTTTTTTGTAAATGCTTCTCTCTGTAGTTATTCTCTAAAAATTACAACTTCTTCCATGCTTGTTCTATCTCAGTTTTCTCACATCTACTCATCTTCATGCCTTTTCTAGGCTTGAAAAACACATGCACACAGCTATCCATGTAGATTTTGAGGGTTGAACACAAGGTTCTCTTGTTCCTCCTCCTGATTGTGTTGTACGGTGAATCTTAGGAAAAGGTGCTTGTAGGGAAGTCTAGTTCAGCACTTCAGCTTTAACAGATGTGGTACTTAATTTTTATCTCTTTCTGACAGTACTCCAGCAGGAGTTTTCCAGGGGTCTGGGACAGTGTTTTGTGCAAGATAAGATAATACAGTAGTGCACACATGCTGATTCCTGAAAGTGTGCTCTCTAGCATACCACGTTGATAGCACAGCAAGTAAACAAAAATAACTACCTCTCTGGCACACACATCCCCAGCTATCGCTGGGGGACACTGCCATCCGAAACCTTCCATGCAGTGCTGCACAGTTGGGCATGGGCACTGTGATTTATGGTCCACTGACTGTAGCTTCAGCTAGCCTTCTCTGAAGCAGATTCTGCTTTTAAAACAGCCAGTCTCTGCTTTGTTCTTTGTTGGAAAAAAGAAATCAGCTGAGTTTTCCACTAGATTTGTGGAGTTCCAAAACCTTTTGTTTCAGTGACAAATGCTTCATCCATTGAAACCTTTTGCATCTCAGGATGGGACCATCCCCAGGCTGATTTAAAGGCAGAAGACAGAAATGGACCACTACAGGCTTCCTCTAAATAATTTAGATGAGAACAATGACCCAACAGTTCCATGCAGGTTTCAGAGGCAGCTGAATTTGCTGGATTGCTGAGTCACTGAAAAGCTGTTGCATGAACGAAATAATAATTTATTTCAGTTAGAAAACCACAGAGGCAGGAATGTACTGCGGCTATCATGGAGGTAAAGTGCAAGTTCGGCTCCATTTTGGTGATGTGTTCCTCCACTGCAGTAGGGCAAGTGTCAGACAATGGAACTGTGCATCTGCTTAGAGACACCAAACTTTTCCTTTCCTTTTTCTTTCTTCCTTTCAGTATTTCCAAACTACCTTTTATAAATTTGTTTTACTGTTGCCTGGCTGTCACTGGTCACCATAGCAACAACCTCTGGTAGCAGCAGGTCTGGGTTGCCCGATGTGAGCATCTTCACATTTGAGCCTTGCCAAGGCTAGTTTTTAATCCAGGGTTATATACTGGCTCAACACAGTAAGATTGTTTTCTCCCACTTTAGCTGTCTGCCTTACTCTTCCTGAGTTGGTTCCTTCTCTTTCCTAATTTATCTTTTGGGCAGTCTGGTGTTAATTTTCATTCTTTAATCTTTCTGTTGTTTTGGAGGAGTGGTTACCTTAAGTATCTTTTAACAAAATAATATACAACACAGTTGCATTAAAGAACCTCTTGATAATATATAATTCATAATTAAGAAGAAAAAATTGAGGTAATATTTTTCTCAGGACAAATTTTTACAGTTTATTAGAGAAAGAAAAAGATTACTTGCAAGATCTTTAGATGCTTTGCATGGGATAACAATGGTGGGTTTTTCCGAGGGTAACATGGAGAGAAATATGTTTAATGGTAGTGTGTTTGGAGACAAGCAACTAGTATGGAATAGGTGTGAATGACACAGCACTTAATGGCAGCATAACAGTCTTTAAAATTTTTAAACCTGTGTACTCTGACCATAAAACAGCATCTAATAGCAGTTGAAACCTTGCTATAAAGCAAATGTAGCAAAGTGGTTAAGAGTACTTGGTTGGGAAATGAGAGCTGAAAGAGAGAACTGCAGTGCAGTGATTGGTTTGATTTGCTGAATAAATTGCTGTGTTCAGATTCAATTTGTATCAATAAGGAAAGCACTGTACACCTGCAGAGCCTGTCACATTTGGTATCCAAAATTCTGACACAGCTAGTCTTAAACAATCTTTTTACTGTTATCAATAATGAAATCCAAAAAAACCTCAAAGCACCCCACCAAAAATACCCAACCTCTAAAGTTGGATATTTGCATTTTTATTCCATGTTAACGAAAAAGGTGAGCAATGCTTCTTTGGGGTATTTCCTTAAGGAAACATAATACTTTTAATAAATGTATGGAATATTGCACTATTCTCAATGGATTATTTTAAAAGTAGCCAAGGGGTACTGTTCATTTAGTAGAAGGGTTGCTCTTTATTAAACCTGACTGAAAGCTAGAAGCATAATATGCTCTCTCCTTAATACAGTGGAAATTGCACTTAGATAATTTGCAACTATGATGTAAAATGTACAAATGTGTAGGCTTTTACTTTTGCATCCTGGCAACTGATGTTTATCCCTGTCTGTAATCCCTGTGGCTTTTCAGGATTGAAAACAGCTGGTTTCTGGGAGTGTGGTTTTGGGGTTTGCTCTTTTTTTGTCTTTTTGGGTTGGGGGGGGAATCCAAACATCTTTGGATTTGTTTTGCAATGACCAAATAATTAAAAATCTGAACTCTACATATTTGGCAGGTTGTTTGTTTTGGTTTGGGGTTATTTTGAGTTTGGAAAGTACCTGCAGNTTTTCTTTTTTTTTTTTTTTTTGAGTTCAGACTACTGTGGTGGGGATTTTCAGGAGAAACAGAACTGAACTGTTATAAATGACTGACATAGAATTTTTCTGAAGAAAGCAGAAGGATTAATATTACAAGAAGGTATAATGGCTCCAAGGTGCAGAAGCTATTTTAGAACCCACCTAGAAGATGTTAAGGAAATTTCCCAGGTATTTAGAAGGTGGCAGACCTGACTGAGAGGCCTATCATTTTAATATTTTCCATGAGTGAATTCCACTTATTTCTAGGAGAATAAAAAGAGTGTAAAATAATAATTTGTTTGAGAGAGTAAGTAGGGTGATTTGATGCTGAGTACCTTTTGTCCTTTCTCTTCTAGCTGCTATGCTCGTATCTGATTTTTGTAAGAATCCTGCAGATACTGTCTGACGGTAAACAGGCATCTTTTTGCATGGCCCAGCACTAAGTACAGACTTAGAACAATGCTTCTTAATTATAATTCATATTTTTGAGCTTGGGGTCAAGCTACTTTTTGAAAAAATGCCTGCATGTCAAATTTCAAAGTGTGTTTGGCACTTGTAAACCTAAAGACTTCTGGTCAATTCTATGAACTTTTTCATTTTTCCTTAATGTTAGTTTAATACACTAATGTTTAATCAAAGTGTTTGATATTTAAATATTAAGCACTGCAAATTTCCCCTGGATACCTAAACCAATATTAAAACAGAGTAAACATGAGCAACTTATTTAATTATTGTTAATGGTCTAGGCAAATTCCAAGACTGAAAAAATCAGTAGTTACTACACATTTAACAGAAATGTGATTCTATTTATTTTTTGTGTTTTTACTATGTGAGCTTAAACTATTCTGAGATGCTGTAGACTTCTTCAATAGATAATTTCTTTACATTGGGGGATGTTTGGTGTCAGGATGAAAACTATGCTGAGCTTTTGATGACTCACTCAAAGAAGGTCTCCTTCCCAGTATAGACAGAAATTAAAAGTCAGTGATCAGAAGATCTTCAATTTGGAATATATATCACCAAGTATTCTGGGGTAAATTTCTCAATACATGTATTCTTGCCCTATGTCTAATGTGAGACCTTCATATTATAGGTTAGTCCTCAAAAATATCCAAAATATTACAGACTATTAGTCTTAAAAATTTGTACTTCCGTTATATATATAAAAATACATCTATATAATTTATACATAAATATGTATATATTAAAGTACATGAGTAATGATATGGATTCACTGGCACTTTTTCATTTTGGGTGAAAAAATACCCCAAACAAACAAACTAGCTAAAAAAAAAAAAAAAAAGAAAAGAAAGAGCAGTGATAAAAAAATGGCAATCTTGGTTTTCAGTGGTGGATCAAATCCAGAGGGCAGTCAAAAAAAAAAAAGTGTGTGTTAGGGAAAGACCTTGACAGTGGAACTGACTGGTCTGTTAAACAGGGTTGAATTAATTTATTTGACCTTGATCTCTAAGTTTGCTCACAGACCTAGTTAAATTGGTGGCCAGGCTGGCTCACCATACCTCCTTTGGGCTGCACAGAAGGAGCAATTAAACCCTTTTTTATGCAGTCACTGCTGGAAACATTAGGAACTGCGCTACAAAGTGTTTGGCTGCATGGCAGCATTTGTACCTACCCACCTGAAGAAATAAAACCTATTTCTACAACATAAATTCAGAGGCCAGTGGATTTATTGGCTGCAGCTGTGAAGGTGAGTGGCTAAAAGCAGGAGGCAGTAGTCATGGCCATTCAGCTATGAAGATGCCAAAAAAATCCACCCACAATATATACAAAATACAAAAAAAAAAATTCATCAAGATTTTGTGTTCTAGGGTTGGGCTTTTATTGCTGTTAGTGTTTTATTTCTGATCATGATAGATGTATTTTTGTGTCCAAATTTTGGATAATGTCAGGTGTCCTGAAACTTACCATAAGTAAACAGGAATATGTGAAGGAAATTTTCTATGATTCCTTCGTTTCTCTTAACAGAAAGAGCAAATAAGTTCTCCACCAATGGCAAGACATTCAAGATAAAATATGTACAATGTCATTAATTGTTGCAGTACATGAAAAACTAGGTGGACTGTTGTACTTGTGCCATGCTTCAAAGTCATGATTTTTTCTCATATAATATTTAATGTATTTTTTTTATAAATTCCATGCACATTCATTCAGCACTTGCCATACACAAAGAGGTTTGCCTGAGTTCCTCTTCAGTCTCTGTTACTTTATAGAAATATCTAAACCACTTTAGTCTGGAAGGATTTGGTCTTGTGCTTGCCTGTGTGTGCTGCCAGATATTGTCATTTTATGTATTTTTGTTCTTGATAGATGAACTGTTCCCTGTCTTCCTCTACTTTTAGGGAGCTTTGCTCCTTTCAATTGTGTTGTTAATAAAGTTAGGGAATCTCTCCCTACGCGTCTTTATTGACTCTCAAGCTTTTACATGGAGTCCCGACTTTTGATTTCTTTTTGGTTTTAGAACAAGCATTGAGCTGCTGAACAAAAGAGATCAGACTAGATGAGGATGCAAATGATGATTCAGAAGAGGGTTTTAAAAGCAATGCCAATAAATATGATCACAAGCCATACCTACTCAGCTATTTCTCGATCTGTTGGCACAGCTCTGTATGTGTTTGCTACCCAAAGCCATTAAGCAATTTGTTTGCAGTGAAGACAGTTAAGCCAAATACCTGAAACAGAATTACTATGCCAGTCATGCCAATATTCCTTGGTGTACAGAGACAGAAAGCTTCCTGAGCCTGTGGCTTGTTGATAGGTATGTAAAGACCTACAAGTGAAGAAGAAATTGAGAGGATGTTCAAGGATATTCCTGTTTTTCTGGATTGTGAAGGAAAGGATAAATACTGAATAATAGCTAAACAAGTCTAGCAGTATGAGACGAGAGGCTTTTTCAGCCATGTGACAAACATTTGCTTCATTCATGCATCATAAATCTGCAGCTTGTTGTTGGCTTTTCCTTACTCTTCCAGTACAGAGCCCTCGAGCATACATACACTTCTTGTTCTTCTAAATATATTGAAATAATAACTGTGATTCAGTTTGAGGTAAATAGAAAAGGGAGAGACTTCTAATTTGTAGTGGCTAGATAAGTACTGTTCATGAGTTTGCATTTATTTGCCCTTTTCAAGAATTCTTTTTCCCCCCATGGTGCTATCCTTTGTGTGTTGCTTTTCATTTAAAACCAGATAGAGGAAATTACATTGCAGGGAATTTATGAAGAGCAACTTTTGAGGGCTGATTTGCTCCTGTCTTTCTTTAACCGAGTTTAAGGCCAAAAATTGGTAAAAATTACATTGACAAAGTGTAAAAAAAACCCCAATTAATTTATTCAACCAAATAATTTATTAAACCAATTATTTATTAAGAGAGATACGTATTGTAGAGACTGGCACTTGCGGGTTTACTTTAGATTATTCCTCAAAATGACATTTCAAAACATCTGGCAGGTGAGTTGGTGAGCTTTCTAAGGTGGATGGCTGACACCTGTGAGAAGGGTGCTGTTTTCTCACTGTATTGGGTTTACGTGGCAAGGTTTTTATAGTGGAGACAACTACAGTGGTGGCTGTAGCTGCCAGAAAGTTTCCCTATGTGCAATGCAGCCAGCCGGCTCCAGGATGGACTCACTCCTGATTAAATGCCAACACATCAGTGATGGTGGTAACAACTCTGTGATAACATATTTAAGAAGGGTAAAAGCTTACTGTGTTGCAGTCTGTGGTTCAGACCCTGTGGAGGCAGCTGTGCCCCAACAGCCCATGGAAAACCCAGTGCCAGAGCAGGTGGATGTCAAAGGAAGCTGTGACCCTGTGCTGGAGCACCCGTGGAGAGATGGGGGCTGGAGCAGGTTTGCTGGCAGGACCTGTGACCTGTCCCATGGGGGTCCCACACTGGCAACCTGTTCGGAAAGACTTCACCCTGTGGAAATGACCTGTACTGGAGCAGGTGCTGAAGAACTGCAACCTATGGGAGCAGCTCTCACAGGAGAATTTTGTGGAGGACTGTCTCTTGTGGGAGGGATACCATGCTGGAAGAGTGTGAGGTACTCTCTCCCTGAGGGGGAAGCACTGACCACAGCCTCCATTCCTTGTCACCTGTGCTGCAGTGGAGAGGAGGGAGAGATTAGGGTATAAAGTTAAGTCCAGGAAAGAAGATGTCACTAAGATTTGGGTTTACTTCTCATTATCCGATTCATTGGATTTGATAATGGATTTGGTTAATTTCCCCAACTCTAATCTGTTCTGCCTGTGACAGTACTTGCTGAATGATCTCTCACTATCCTTTTCTTCATCCATGAGCTTTTCATTATATTTTCTTTCACCTGCCCAGATGAAAAGGGGAGTGATAGAGCAGCTTTTGTGGGCACCTGGTGTCCAGACAGTGTCAACCCACCACATGCTCCCATTTTTTTGTTTTGGAAGTGCTTAGCTTTCTTCTAAATTCTGCCCACCTAGACAGCCAGCATTACTGCTGTGCAAAACTCCAACTGCCCTTTCTTTGTCACAGACATTTTGGGTTGTCACTTGGTAATTCTCATTGACTTCCCAAAGAGCTCATTTGCAATACGGAGTCATTTTAGGTACTTGACAATTATTTTATTAGTTATTGTTTTGTTTCAATCAGATCACATATTCCATGTCACCTGAAATTGAAGAGATTTCGTAAACACCTGTTCCAAATTGTGGGTTTATGAGTGAAATTTAGAATAAAAATATTTTTAACCATGAGTTTTTTGTTTTCTGTGGTTGTTTCTTCTTTTTTATTTTTTTTTAATGGGATGGGACTTTGGAATCATTCTCAATTCTCATTAAATATGTAGGATTTAAATATAAATTTGAAATAGAGATTAGTTTCTTGTTTATGAATATTAGGGAATCTCAGATGGTGATGACCAGATTTGTTACATTATTTTTTTAGGTTTTTCTTTTATTTAACTCCATATCTTTAATTGCCAGATAGCTTTTTTTTTTTATGATGACAAATGATGACAACAGTGAGTCCCACCAGTGGCCGTTACCTGCAGCTGGTGCTGTGCTGGTTTGAGATTGATTGACATTTTAGTGGGCAGGAAAATAACCACCCCTGGAAGTGAGGTGTGCCTGTGGATTTCCCATGAGCCCAGTGCAACACCAATTGTGGGC